>CM031377.1:42499205-43099205 GCA_018208015.1 Medicago ruthenica | reverse complement strand
CATGAATTAAAATTTAGGAGAAATTTTTGGAACAAATGCCAAGTAGGATTATGATGATGTGGACATGCTTAGAAGCAAGAATTCTTGAAATAGTGTATTTTTAATAGGTTTGAAATGTTAGCATAAAGAAGGAATCAGTTATCAGACAGGTATATAGAAACAACAGGAATAAAATGTTTGTCTCTGATGTACGGGAATTGGGAGGAATCTTATAATGTTCTTCCGCAATGGTTGAACATGATGAAGGAGACAATGCCAGGAACAGTCTTCGATTTGAAGACGCGAATTGCCGCGAACGGAGAGACACAATTTCATCGTCTATTTTGGGCCTTCTATCCATGCATCAATGGGTTTAAGTATTGTAAACCAGTTGTCCATGTCGACGGAACGTGGTTGTATGACAAGTACAAGGGAACATTGTTGCTTGCGATTGCGCAAGATGGTAACAACAAAACAATTCCAATCGCCTTTGCGCTTGTCGAAGGTGAGACAAAGGAGGGATGGAGTTTTTTCCTTAAAAATCTTAAAAGGCATGTCACACGAGAACTAGCCGTCTGCATGATCTCTGACAGACATGAATCGATTAAAAGCGCATTCAACGACCCACGGAATGGTTGGCAAGAAACTGGTTCAACTCATGCGTACTGCCTTAGACACATCAAGCAAAACTTCATGAGGACAATCAAGGATGGAGATTTAAAGGATGTAGTAAATAATATGGGTATAAATATTTTCTTACAAATTTTTTAATTCATGTTTTTATTAGCTTCACTATCTGACTAATTTTTTTTCATCATATACAGGATATGCCCTAAACATACCCATGTTCGATTACTACCGCGGTATAATCCAGGAGGCAAATCAGCGTGCGTTAGATTGGGTGGACAATATCCCAAAAGAAAAATGGCGCATATGACGGGGGTCGACGATGGGGCCACATGACAAGCAACATCGTTGAGTCATGGAACTTTGTGTTTAAGGGAACTCGAAACCTACCTATTACACCTATAGTTCAATCAACATATTATAGGTTGGCATGTCTTTTTGCCGAAAGGGCTCAAAGTGCGTTTGCAAGGGTAGGTTCTGGAGATGTGTTCAGCGAATATTGCCAGAATGTGATTAAGGATGACATTGGTAAGTCCAACACCCATCAAGTCGAACAGTTTAACCGAGAGAGATATACCTTCTCTGTCCGTGAGACAGTAAACTACAGGGAGGGAAGGCCAATGGGAACTTTCAAGGTGGACCTCCAAGCAGGGTGGTGTGATTGTAGGAAATATCAAGCTTTGCATTTGCCTTGTTCCCATGTCGTAGCCGCGTGTTCTTCATATCACTATGACTACACAACCCTTATTCCAGATGTGTTCAAAAACAAGAGTGTTTATGCCATTTACAACACATCATTTAAGGTTGTCCACGACAAAAGTTATTGGCCCCATACAACGGTCCCAAGCTTTGCCATAATCCAGATATGCGAAGACTAAAGAAAAGTCGACCCAATAGTACTCGCATTAGGATTGAAATGGACGAGGAGATGGAAGAAAGAAGACCGACACCGAGACTGTGTGGGTTGTGTCGGCATTCCGGACATATTAGGAGAAATTGTCCGACCCTAAATAACCAGTAGTTAATTTCATTATCAATTATGTGTTCAACCAAGCTTTTATAATTATTTGTGACTTTTTTTTAATCAAATTTCGTCGTTTAAAAAATATCCACGTATTATGATTTTAATGTTTATTTTAATCATGTTAATTAAATAATATAATAGACGAGACAAGACAAGACAAACACGAAAATATAATAATTAATTAAAAAATTACTCAAACCAAATTACATTAACTTAAACAAACAAACAAACAACATTGAACCAATTGATTCTCCACGTATCGACTATTCTGACTTAACGTCAAGATACCATGGACCTTCTGCATTTTCTTCAGACGAAAATATCTCTTGAACATCAGCATCATTCTTCAGAAGTTTGTATTTGTAATAGTAATCAAAGTCTTTATGCGATCCCAAATCGATAAACCGCTCTCCGTAATAAATCTTACTGACTTTTCGTAAAGGCTCATTAGCTAGACGAAAAATATGATTGAGATAATTTTTCAACTCTACTAAAGTCCTACATGGAGTTACTACCATTTCAAAAGGTCGTATATATTGATCAAATTTAACAGTGACCAATCTTAAAGGGGAGGAGGAGGAGGAGAAGCAGGAAAAATTGTATCTGAACCAGAATCAAACATAATGTGGAAGAAGTGAGAAAAATGTAAGAAAAAATTTGAGTGAATTTGGATGAAAGGGGTGTTGTGGGGTATTTATAGGGGTAGGGAAATTAAAAAACGGAAAAAAAAGTGGCAGGCCCATTACCGCCGTTTGGATTGGCGGTAATGGGCTTAAAATATTATAAAGCCTGCGCCTGCACACCTAGTTTTATAGCCTGCACCCCCTTTGAAAAAACTGTCATTACCGCCAAATGGAACGGCGGTAATGACACAAAACGACAAAAAAACACACCAAAAATAAAAGTGGGTCATTTTGGTAATTAATTTTCAAAGGGGATCAAAAAAATAATTTTTTTTGGATAAGGGGTCATAAAAAAAAATTCTAAGAAATGAGTCGGACTTGCCGCTTTCTTCACTACGCTGACCATATGACATATGACATTGACCATATAATTGGGGTTTCACTTCAATAATTTTTTTTTATCAAAACATCTATAATTGATTTTTTTTTGTCAAGATATTTATAATTATCTACCCCTTAAAAAAATCTATAATTATTTACATCTTTTTTTAACAACAATACATACTATGATAAAGATGTAATTAAATTCTTAAAAATAATAATACACATTACTAATAAATTTATTCTAATATTATCGTTACTAGCGTTGAGACGATACTCCATATTCGTTTGTTTATTTTTTTTATTGTGCTAGTGTGCGTAAATTACGAACAATAATTTTTATGATATTTTGATTTTGATTAAAACTGTAGATATATATATTTTACACTTTTATGTTGCAAGAAACTATAATTATATTTTTCAATGACACCAAGAATATATCTATACTATATATAAAGAAAATAACATGTTTTGTCTCTTTTGGGCTGAATTTTTCTCTTTTCAAAATTACCTTCAACTTTCAATACAAATAGCACATATAACAAATAGACAAGAGTAAATTCAAATATTAAAATAAAAGTGTATACAACAAGATATGAGTATATATATGTCCAATTTTTTTCCTTTATCCTTTAAAAAGTATAACAAACTAGATGAATATATTTATTTTATAATCACAATTATACTCTTAAATAACTTTTTCTATAATAAAGATTATTGTTGGTGTCATTAAAAAAAATAAGAATTTAGATTATATTTTTTTGTTATATTGTTGGTGTCATTGAAATGGATAATCATGATTAGTTTGGTTTGTTATAATTTGAAAGCAACAAACATTTATATCTTTAGTTTTAATCAAAATCAAAATTTCATAAAAACACACCGTTCATAACTTTCAAACGTTAGCGCAATAAAAAGAGCGGAAAGCTAGTCAAATATAATAAAAATTCTTATATTTTTTAAGGGAAATGCTAACTTGTGCCCTAAGGCACAAGTTAAGAAACTAAAGATAGAAATTTTTTTATTGAAAATTGTACATTTCATATTTTAAAAATTTAAAATCTTATCTTTTCAAGACAAAATTTATGTTTAATTTACATTTTTAACTTTTTAACTTGTGCTATTAGGGCATAAGTTAGCATGACATATTTTTCAATTGCACCAAGAATAGAACATTCAAGAATTCGTTTATATGTATAATTAGAGTTGAAAAAGCCACTCTAAATTCATACTTCCTCTATTCCTTTTTAATTGTCACATTTTGACTTTTTACACAAACCAAGACAACAAATACTTTTACTACTTTTGATACAACAATTTATCTTTTTCCTATAATAACCTTAATCATTTAATACTTCATTTTATATATTTCTCTTTTTGTAATAAATATCTTAGGGTAACATAAGTAAAACAACATTTAGTGATGTATTGGATTTTGAAAATGACAATTAATTATAAACAAAATTTTAATGCAAAAATGACAATTATAAAGGAACAAAGGGAATATATTTCTTTTATATATAGTATAAATTAGTATTAATTTTAATAGTTTATAATTCTATGTATCAATTAAGAGTCTTATATTTAAGCAAGTTGCTATTTGCTTTCTCAACTGCCAATAGAAGCCTCATTGGTCTTTCCTCTTTGATATTTCTAGAGAAAAGAAGAAAAAACAAAACACTATTCATAAAGTCAACACATGATTATTAAAATAAAACCAACAAATCAAATTCCTCATAGCTTGTACTACACCATGTTTATTAAACCAAAACAGTAAACAGCCCGTGGTATCTTCTTCAATACAGGTGTTCCTTTCCATGTACCTCCCACTGTCTTACTCTCAACAACTTTCCACTCCATCACTTTCTCATTTCACAACACATACCCCTTTTTGTATATATAATAATCTTCCCATTTTCATCTTAAACCAAAAACTAAACTTTTCATCAACACATCATCAAATATCACAAAACCATACTTTAAATATCCATCAAAAAATTCATTACACAAAAAAATGGAAACAATGTTAGGCTCTTTAGACATAGCCAAACCAACAAGCAACGATGTCGTTTCATGCACAAAACAAAACAGCACCTCTCCGATCCAACCAGCCACCGCGATCGCCACCTCCGACGCTACTCTCGGCCGCCACCTCGCAAGCCGACTAGTCCAAGTCGGCGTCACCGACGTATTCTCTGTTCCCGGCGACTTCAACCTGACTCTCCTCGACCACCTCGTCAATGAACCAGAGCTGAACCTCATCGGTTGCTGTAACGAGCTCAACGCCGGCTACGCGGCCGACGGTTACGCTCGGTCGCGTGGCGTCGGTGCTTGTGTGGTTACTTTCACTGTTGGTGGGTTGAGTGTTCTTAATGCTATAGCTGGTGCTTATAGTGAGAATTTGTCACTTATTTGTATTGTTGGTGGACCCAATTCTAATGATTATGGGACTAATAGGATTCTTCATCATACTATTGGTGTTCCTGATTTTAGTCAAGAGTTGAGGTGTTTTCAAACTGTTACTTGTTTTCAGGTTGGTTGCTAAATTTGTAATTTTGTTTTGTTGTGTTTATTGTGTTTGTGAAGTTGATGAGTACGTGTTTGTCAGAATCACAATCATAGTGAGTTTGCCACTGTGATTTTGTAAAAGCTATATACTATGTTGTTTTTTGCTTTTGCGAAATCATGGTGACACTACATGTTTGATTTGGGGTGGGTTTGAAGAAATTAAGTGATTATTTTAAACTCTAAAGTGTACTTTTCCTAAAATTGTAGTAATTTTAGCTGGTACACTGTCTAACTCACTAGTGGTCCAAACATGCATGCACTTAGTTGTTGTAAAATGGGTTTTGGTGATTGTTTTGATTGTGGTTGATTTGATAATAGGCTGTGGTGAATAACTTGGAAGATGCTCATGAGTTGATTGATACTGCGATTTCAACTGCACTGAAAGAGAGCAAGCCTGTTTATATAAGCATTGGCTGTAACTTGCCTGGTATTCCTCATCCCACTTTCAGTCGTGATCCTGTCCCTTTTTCACTTGCTCCCAAGTAAGTTTTTCTCTCTTTCTTCTTTCTTAACAATTTTTTCTTCTTCCAGTAATTAGGGTGTCTTCGGTGTTACGGTTCAAATCATACAAAGAAATTGAGTTTTGTGTTAGATTGAAAAGCATACATTAAATGTGCATGTTTGAATTAGCTGCAATTTTGGTGAAATCATGGTGGCAATGTGAGATTGTTGAAGCTTCAAAGGCAAGTTTTTGTTAAAATTATGGTGGCTCACTGGGATTCTACCAAACTTACCTCCAATTCAGACGTGCACTTGTTAACGTATGTGTGGAAGAAGGGGAACGGATTATTCAAAATGTTGATGATTAGTCTTTATCTAATTTTTGTTTGTTTATTTGCTTTGTAGATTGAGTAACCACATGGGGTTGGAAGCAGCAGTTGAGGCAGCAGCAGAGTTTCTTAACAAAGCAGTAAAACCTGTACTAATAGGTGGTCCTAAACTGAGGGTGGCAAAAGCATCTGATGCCTTTGTCGAGCTAGCTGATGCTAGTGGTTACGCACTTGCCGTGATGCCATCAGCTAAAGGGATGGTTCCTGAGCACCATCCTCATTTCATTGGAACTTATTGGGGTGCTGTGAGTACTGCATTCTGTGCTGAGATTGTAGAATCTGCTGATGCGTACTTGTTTGCCGGTCCCATTTTTAATGACTACAGCTCTGTTGGGTATTCACTTCTTCTCAAGAAAGAGAAGGCAATCATTGTGCAGCCCGATCGGGTTGTGGTTGCTAATGGACTTGCATTTGGATGTATTTTGATGAAGGATTTCCTAAAGGCACTTTCGAAGCGTCTCAAACACAACAATGCTGCTTATGAAAATTACCATAGGATATTTGTCCCTGATGGAAAACCTTTGAAGTCTGCATCAAAAGAACCTTTGAGAGTTAATGTTATGTTCCAACATATACAACAGATGTTGTCGAGTGAAACAGCTGTGATTGCTGAGACAGGGGACTCATGGTTTAACTGTCAAAAATTGAAATTGCCCGAGGGATGTGGGTAAGTGTTGAGACTTGAGAAAATGTGATTTGTTGTATTTTTCAAAAAATGAATTTCATGTTGTTTATAGTGCTGATAAAATCTTGTTGGCAGGTATGAGTTTCAAATGCAATATGGTTCAATTGGATGGTCTGTTGGTGCAACTCTTGGCTATGCACAAGCTGTCCCCGAGAAGCGAGTGATTGCTTGCATTGGTGATGGAAGCTTTCAGGTTTGTCTTGCGTAACTATTTAAAGCATGAATTCATTCAACTTGTAAATTTTTTCTTGAACATTGTTTGTTTAACCTTTCTCTTAAATGCTTTACAGGTAACTGCACAGGATGTGTCGACAATGCTGAGGTGTGGTCAGAAAACCATCATCTTCCTGATAAACAATGGAGGATACACCATTGAGGTTGAAATTCATGATGGACCATACAATGTTATCAAGAACTGGAATTACACTGGATTGATTGATGCAATTCACAATGGTGAAGGAAAATGTTGGACTACCAAGGTGAGTTGTTTGACATTGTTATGTATTCTCCTCAAACTTATTCTATAACAAGAATATAAGTGCTTATTCATGCATGCTTCATTTTCAGGTATTCTGTGAAGAGGAGTTAGTTGAAGCAATTGCAACAGCAACAGGACCAGAGAAAGATAGCTTATGTTTCATTGAAGTGATTGTTCACAAGGATGACACAAGCAAAGAGTTGCTTGAGTGGGGTTCCAGGGTCTCTGCTGCCAATAGCCGTCCCCCAAATCCTCAGTAAACTTCTGAATCAGTCTATTGTTGCTACACTGCTGAAATTGCCATTTGATTCTAAAAATTGAGAAGAACCCTTTTAGATGTGCCATTGTATGGAATTTACTTTTTTTATTGATGGCTTTCTTGTTTATGTAACTGAGTCGCTACTTGTTTGTATAAATTCAGTCACTTGAGATAAATGGCAAGCATCACTCTCTTTTTATTTTGTAATATACTTTGCTGTTTCAAGATTCTTAAGCGTAGTTTTTATTAGTAAATAGTTAATTTGGTCTCTAAATGTGTGAGACACTGTTATTTAGTCCCTCGATGTATTAAAATTACAAAAACATCCTCAAGTGTGTCTTTTGTCAAAAAAATCATGATCCAAACATATTAACATAAGACACATTTGATGACCAAACTAACCAACTAAAGATGTATTCGAAGACCAAACTTATTAAAGATGCATTAACTATGTACTTTTTTTTTAATATAATTTTGATAGATTTATAGATTATGATAGAATTCTATACTTGGGATGTGGTCCTGTGGGTTTTAAAAACGTAAAAAAAATGTAGCTGAATTGCCAAGATTATAATCCACACAGTGGTGATGTTAATCTATTTTACTAAATATAGGTTATATGAATGGGGGACCTACCATATTTGTGAACCTTTGCTATGAAAGAGAGAGAAACTTAGGAGACAGACATAAGAGACAGACATAAAGTTGAAGTCATGGTTGGGGGTGAAAGAGCTAATAACACTAAAGTGACAAGAAATTCAATGACTATCTTTATTTTATTTTTTTGTTGAGGAGAATGACTATCTTTATCTTCAATAATATACTAATATAAGTGTATTTTTATTTTTTTAAAAACATAAAAGAAACTTGTCCAAAATCAATTTTTTCATCATTCTCATGTTTTTCTTCTTTTTCCCATCATTCTCACGTTAATAGTTCATACTAGAAGGAAGTTAAATAACTCACATATTTTCTAGTATATTTCACAGCTGGTTTCACGTGAACTTTTAATGCCTATTTTTTTTTTATGTCGGTTTGCATGAATAGAGTTTATAACTGTTGCTCGTAATAAACAACTAGGCGAGGGTGAATCCGTATGCTATGTAGTACTGGATCGTCTACCCGTGCCGCGCATGGGTCATAAATATTAAAAAATAATTTAAAATGCAATATCATGCATAATACATATATCTAACAAATTTGACGAAGATGGCATTAATATAATTTTTTTAAAAGCTTGTTCAATGTTTATATATTCTGAAAAACTTATTTATATACGACATTGGTAGTAGTATCAATGCAATCATCATTTTCGTCGGTTAACAAAATTTTCAAACTATTTCTTGACGTTACCTCGATACTGCAACATATAGCTGACTATGCGAGAAGACTAACTATGGAAGATATATGTCAACTTGCTTGAGTGACTACCCTTGACTTTTGTTAATGGTCATTACAAAACAAACAATGATAATTTAGGTATATAAACCTTCTCGCCAATGTTGCTTCCTGAAATCACTTTTCCTTCAAGTACATATCTCCCCATAATATATATAAACTAATTGACCTTTGAAGTCTTTAATCCATAACAGTCAGCTTCTAATCCTTAGAATATATATAAATTAATTATGTTTGGAGTGTTTCTAAAGTAAAAGACATTTGAAGTCTCTAAAGTTCGACTCTCTACGGCATCTCAAACATCCCAATGAACCTTGGACTTAACTTGCCCTTTTTTCCAAACAGTAAAAATACCCTTTATTGGTAAAACACATAAGAATTCCACCATAGACAAATATCGATCCCAACTTCCTCCAAGATCAAGAGCACAAGCACGAAACATGTCCTCTAGAATTTATATAGTTATCTCAGATTGACCATCAGTTTGAGTATGAAAAGTTGTACTAAGATTCAAACGAGTTCCCAATGCAGCTTGAAAAGACCTCCAAAATTGAGCAGTAAATCGAGCCCCACGATTAGAGATAATAGAAATTGGCATACCATGCAAGGAAACTATCTCCTCTAAATAAAGCTTAGCATACTGAGATGCAGTATAAGTAGTCTTCACATGTAAGAAATGTGTAAACTTGATCAAACGATCTATAATCACTCATACCGAATCATAACCTTTTTGAGTTCATGGTAAACCTGTAACAAAATGCATAGTAATGTCTTCCCACTTCCATTCAAGTATTCCATTAGGTTGAAGTAACTTGCAGGCTTCTGACGTCCAACCTTCACTTGTTGGCACACTAAACATTTAGAAACAAAATCCGTTACATCCCTCTTTGTTCCTTCCCACCAGTAAAATTATCTCAAACCTTGATACATCTTATTAGAAGCTAGATGAATAGTATAAGAATCCTCTAAGTTTTTTTTTCTCCTTAAATCACCAACGTTTGGAAAACACAATCATGTCTTCGACCACAAAGCACCGCCGAAATCAACTAAAAAGTTTACAACTTTACCATTCCGCACATTGTCTACCATCTTTACCAGGTCCGAATCTCACTTTGAGCCTTCTTGATATCATCAATCAAGGTAGAATGAATTTGCATGTGGACTAACAATGATCTCGAGTGATCAAGCTCAAATTGAATTCCACTTTTAACAATTTCCTAAATTTCTTTAAGTACGGACCTCTTTAATATTGCTGACTGAACAAGATTACTCAGGGACTTCCTACTCAAAGCATCTAGAACAATATTTTTCCTTTCTAAGGTGATATAAGTTTGAGCAATCCAAATACTTCAAGAGTGCCCCATCCACTTCTTTGCCTTAATTTTAAATCTCGATATTAAAAGATATACGTAAGACTCTCTTGTCATTATAAATCTCACAAGTCTTGCCATATAGATTATGCCTCTAAATCTTAATAGAAAAATTTACGGCTAGCACATTCAAATAATGTGTAGGATAGTTTGAATCATTCCTCTCTTTTCTCTTCAAATCGACAAGAATGTCATCAATGAACAATATGCAAAATGATCTAAGAATAGTTTAAAACCCGATTCATCAAATCAATAAAAGTTGTTAGAGCATCAGTAAGTATAGAAGGCATAGCCAGAATTTCAGAATACTCAAAGCATGTGCAAAAAAATCTCTTTGGAATATGTTCCCTCTCAAATCTTCATTTGGTGATACCCATACCTCAAACCAATCATAGAAAAACACCGAGTTCTTTAAAGTTGATCAAACAACTTGTTGGATATTTGGTTGTTGGCTTCATGTTTGCTAAAATCAAATATACAAGCAGTTGTGCAGTACGTCTTCAGAAGCTAAAATCTCAATTTGTATGTCTTCAGAAGCTGGGTCAGAAGCTGGAACAATACTTCAGACGCTGAACCTTCAGAAGCTGAACAGTACTTCAGAAGCTGACCTTCAGAAGCAACCTTCAGAAGCTGAAATGTTCAGACGCAGGACTTCAGACGCAGACTTCAGAAGCTAGTTTTCTGCGTTCTGTTTTGCGCCTTGGAGTGTCTATTCTCTCATGTGATTTGTTGAAGATTTAATTAAAGAATTATCCAAGCTGCGTTTCTAGAAGGAAGATTAATTTGTGTGAGATATTTGTTGAAGATTGGTTTCTTTTATTTGTGAATATATTTTCAAAGTAATCTTTGGAAAATATATTTCTAAAGAATAAATTGCTTCTATTTGCTTCTAAAGAATTCTGAGATTATATCTTTGAAGATTATTTGGTTCAAAATTATGTTGCTGCTGAAGCTATAAATAGAGGACGCTGCTATTGAAGAAACAACATCAAAACAGAAGTTATTATAGAGAGAGTCATACTTAGGTTTTGAGTGGTGTACACCACTCATCTGTTAGAGTTGGTTTAGTTTTATTGAGTTGTAATTCACTTGAAGCTTTTAAGTAAAAGTGACTTTGATGTTTTGAAGTGTGTCTTCATCTTTGATTGTCTTAGAGTTTAAGATCACTGGGGCAGTGATTGCTTGAGTAGGAAGTAAGAGGGGTCTTATATCTAGGAGTTCCTAGGTAGAAATTCCACGGGTGGTGATTAAGTGAGAAGGCTGTGAAAAACAGGGGCTGTTTACACAGTAGTTCGAATTGATACTATTATAGTGGATTTCCTTCCTGGCTTGGTAGCCTCCAGACGTAGGTGTGTTGTCACCGAACTGGGTTAACAATTCATATGTGTTCTTTACTTTCTGTCTTTTATTTTGCTGCTTCTGAACCACTGCTATACGTACTATGTTCAGCTCTGTTTTACGGTTCGGACTCAGGATTTGCCAGAATTTCAATTGGCATCAGAGCATACACCCTGCCTGTTTTAGGGTGAGCTCCAGGGAATGTTTTTTCTGGCATTATGGACAAGGAAGGAGGATTTGTGAACAGACAACCTCTGTTGGATGGTTCCAACTATGAGTATTGGAAATCTCGTATGAGTGCTTTCCTGAAATCTTTAGATAGCAAGACTTGCAAAGCAGTTCTGAAGGATTGGGAACATCCTGTTGTGCTTGACAAAGATGGGAAGAAGACAACTGTGTTGAAACCAGAAGAAGAATGGTCCAAGGATGAAGATGAATTGGCTCTTGGAAACTCCAAAGCCTTGAATGCTCTATTCAATGGAGTGGACAAGAACATGTTCAGACTGATCAAGCAGTGCACTATAGCTAAGGATGCCTGAGAGATTCTCAAAACTACTCATGAAGGCACATCAAAGGTAAAATTGTCCAGACTTCAACTTCTCACCACCAAGTTTGAAAATCTCAGAATGTTGGAGGATGAGAACATACAAGACTTCTATATGAACGTCCTGGACATGGCGAACTCATTTGATTCTCTTGGAGAGAAAATGTCCGATGAGAAAATTGTGAGAAAAATACTCAGGTATCTTCCTAAGAGATTTGACATGAAAGTAACTGCCATTGAGGAAGCACATGACATCTCATGTATGAAGGTTGAGGAGTTAATAGGGTCCTTGCTGAATTTTTAGACAGCCTTCAGTAACCGTACTGATAAGAAAGGGAAAGGAGTTGCTTTTCAGCAAATACTGATGCTGAAGATCAACAAGGAAATAATGAGGATGATGAAGGCTTATCAGAGGCACTTGTTTTGCTAGGGAGACAGTTTAACAAGATTCTGAAACATGTTGACATGAGATCCAAATCAAATGGTCAAAACAACAGATTCAACATCAGCAAGCAACAAAATGATTTGAAGAAGACAAAGACTGATGAGAAGAGCAATCAATCAAAGGGAGTTCAGTGCTATGAGTGTGAATGATATGGTCATATTAGGACACAATGTGGCACATATCTCAAGAAACAGAAGAAAAGCTTGGAGCTTGGTTATTTCCTGGTCTGATGAAGATGACTCAGAAGGAGAAGTAGAGAGTGAGTCTGCTAAACATGTTGTTGCCTTAACTGGAAGATACAAGTCTGATGTTAAAGTTAAGGCCTCAGAAGCACTTTCAGAGTCTGAAGCATTATCAGAGTCTGAAACACTATCAGAGTCTGAAGCTCCATCAGAGCCTGAAGCCAGTGTTGAAAAATCATCTTATGAACTGGCTAACAATTACAAAGATCTATACATCAGAAGTGTAGAAGTTTGCAAGCAACTAGTGGATCAGAAGAAGACTATCAGTCAGCCGCAGGATGAAAGAAGTGACCATTTAGCACAGATTTCTGATCTTAAAGATGAGGTAAGCCAACTGAACTCTCAACTTGATCATATGAAGAAGCAAGTCAGAATGTTAAACACTGGTACTGATGTGCTGGAAGAGATATTGGAATGTCAGAACCAATGGAAACCAAATGGCATAGAATTTGTTGATGGGACTTTGAACATCAAACAGCAAAATCCAGCTAAAAGGTTCATTCCTGTTGTTGAAACTTATGATCCAATAATGAGAAAACCTAAGAACAAACCTCAGGGAGCTAAGAGCAGGAGGGCTTCTCATCCATGGGTATGTCATCACTGTGGTAAAAAGGGGCACATAAAGCCATTCTGTTTCAAGCTGTATGGTTACCCCAAGCACTTTCAGCACAGAAAAGTGGAACCTATTGTAAACAGAATCAATGTCAAGAAGGTATGGAAGCCCAAATGTAATAATGTTGGCCTCATAGCTCATACATCTTTGAGAGCCTCCTCTAGGGAAGATTGGTATTTTGATAGTGGATGCTCCAGACACATGACTGGTGTCAAGAAGTACTTAAGTAATTTAAAACCATATTCCAGCAGCTATGTAACTTTTGGTGATGGAGCTAAAGGAGAAATTCTTGGAATTGGAGACTTGATCAGTGATGGACTACCAAGGCTAGACAATGTGCTATTAGTAAAAGGACTAACTTCAAATCTGATCAGCATAAGTCAGCTGCGTGATCAAGAGTTGAAAGTGAACTTTAACAAGGAGGAATGTCTGGTAACTGGTAAAGAAGGTGAAGTGCTGATGAGGGGCAGTAGATCAAAGGACAATTGTTACTTATGAATACCTTAAGAAGAAACAAGCATATCAACATGCCTTATAAGTTCAGAAGAAGAAGTCAGACTCTAGCACCAGAAACTTGGGCACTTAAATATGAGGGGTATGAAGAAAATCATGTCAGTTGAAGCCATCAGAGGTCTATCCAAACTTAAGATCAATGAAGACATCATTTGTGGTGAATATCAAATTGGCAAACAAACACGAAAGTCTCATCCAAGGTTGGAGCATCAGGTAACAACAAAAGTTCTTGAACTATTACATATGGACTTAATGGGACCTATGCAAGTTGAGAGCATTGGAGGAAAGAAGTATGCTTTTGTGGTTGTTGATGATTTTTCAAGATTCACTTGGGTAAGCTTCATTAGAGAAAAATCAGACACTTTTGGTGTGTTTAAAGATCTGTGCACTCAGTTACAAAGAGAAAAGGATAGTGTCATTGTCAGGATCAGAAGTGACCATGGGAAGGAATTTGAAAAGTAAGTTCTCTGAATTCTGTTCCTCTGAAGGAATCAAGCATGAATTTTCAGCTCCCATAACACCTCAGCAAAATGGTGTTGTTGAAAGGAAGAACAGAACCTTGCAAGAATCAGCCAGAGTTATGATGCATGCAAAACACTTACCTCATCATTTTTAGGCAGAAGCAATGAATACAGCATGCTATGTTCACAATAGGGTGACTCTGAAGACAGGCACTACAACTGCTCTGTATGAGTTATGGAAAGGAAGAAAGCCTACTGTCAAGTACTTTCATGTATTTGGAAGCAAGTGCTACATTCTGGCAGATAGAGAAAACAAGAGGAAAATGGATCCAAAGAGTGATGAAGGGATCTTTCTTGGTTACTCAACAAACAGCAGAGCATATAGAGTTTTTAACTCCAGAACCAAGGTAGTAATGGAATCTATCAATGTTGTGATAGATGATTTACCTACTGAAAAGGTGGCTGATGTGGAACCAGTTGTTACATCAGAAGAACAGTCAGAAGCACCTGTTGTGGAACATGAAGTAGAGTCTGAAGAAGTAGAGTCTGAAGAAGGAGAAAATAATCCAGATCATGTATTAACAAGTAAAGGACCTTCAATCAGAATTCAGAAGGATCATCCCAAAGAACTAATCATTAGGAACCTTGATCAAGGAGTCAGAACCAGAAGATCAGAGGAAGTGACTACCGATCCGTGCTTTGTGTCAAAATTTGAACCCAAGAATATTAAAGAAGCACTTACTGATGAGTTCTGGATTGATGCAAATGCAAGAGGAACTGAATCAATTCAAAAGAAGTGAAGTGTGGGACCTTGTTCCAAGACCTGTAGGCATGAATGTCATTGGAACTAAATGGATCTATAAAAATAAATCTGATGAACATGGAACTATGACCAGAAACAAGGCAAGGCTAGTTGCTCAAGGGTACACTCAAGTGGAGGGACTTGATTTTGATGAAACCTTTGCACCTGTGGCCAGATTAGAATCCATAAGATTACTTTTGGGTGTAGCATGTATTCTTAAATTCAAACTGTTTCAAATGGATGTGAAGAGTGCTTTCCTAAATGGGTACTTGCAGGAGGAGGTTTATGTTGAACAACCAAAGGGATTTGTGGATCCTAATTTTCCTAACCATGTTTACAAGTTGAAAAAAGCTCTGTATGGATTGAAATAAGCACCTAGAGCATGGTATGAGAGACTCACACAGTTTCTGGTTACTCAAGGTTACAGAAAAGGAGGAACTGACTAAACACTGTTTGTGAAAGAAGAAGATGGAAGTCTAATGATAGCACAAATATATGTTGATGACATTGTCTTTGGTGGAATGTCAAACCAGATGGTCCAACTCTTTGTTCATCAGATGCAGTCTGAGTTTGAGATGAGTTTTGTGGGTGAACTAACCTATTTTCTTGGTCTTCAAATCAAGCAGATGGAAGACACAATATTCATTTCACAGAGCAAATATGCAAAGAATATAGTCAAGAAGTTTGGGATGGAGAATGCAAGCCATAAAAGAACACCTGCAGCCACTTACTTGAAGTTGACCAAGATGAACAAGGTGTTGCTGTTGATCAAAGTCTGTATAGAAGCATGATTGGAAGTTTGTTATATCTAACTCCAAGCAGACCAGACATAACCTTTGCTGTTAGAGTCTGTGCTAGATACTAGGCTGAGCCAAAAATGAGTCATTTGACTCAAGTGAAGATAATTTTGAAGTATGTTAATAGTACTAGTGGAAGTCCTATGTTAGTTGGGTATTGTGATGCTGATCGGGCAGGTAGTGCAGATGATAGAAAAGTACTTCTGGTGGGTGCTTCTTTCTGGGAAACAATCTGATTTCATGGTTCAGCAAGAAACAGAATTGTGTGTCTCTATCTACAGTTGAAGCTAAGTATATAGCAGCTGATAGCAGTTGTTCCCAATTGGTGTGGATGAAGCAAATGCTGAAGGAATATAATATTGAACAGGATGTTATGACTTTGTATTGTGACAATCTAAGTGCTATCAATATTTCAAAAAATCCCATACAACATAGCAGGACTAAGCATATTGATATACGTCATCATTTCATCAGAGATCTAGTAGAGGAGAAGATTGTGTAGCTTGAACATGTTGACACAGAAGAACAGCTTGCTGATATATTTACAAAAGCCTAGGATGCCAAGCAATTTGAAAATTTGAGGAGCAAACTGGGCATTTGTTTGTATGAGGAGTTATAGCAATTACAGAATGCTGAGGGTGAGCAAGCAGGAAGTAAGGGAGATAAAGATGATGCTGGTCCTTATAAAGAAGCTGTGTCTGATGCAGAGTCTGATGTCAAAGCAGCCTCTGATGCTAAGTCAGTTTGTGTTTCCTGTGTGAAGACTGTGTTTTGTCAAAAAATTTTGGCTAAAAAGGGGGAGATAAATGTGTTTGTTTCATAAGTTTCAGAAGCACTACAATTTAGAAGCCAGTTAACAGTTCAGAAGCTATTGTGCTCTATTTCAGGGGAGTCTCTGTTTCAGGGGGAGTTTGTGTGTTTCATGACAGAAGCTGATGTACTTCAGGAGGAGTGTTGTTTGTGTAACGTAGTGTATCCGTTGCTGACTCTGTTGCTACGTTTATGTGTTCTTCATGGTTGAGTACTTTGTTGTGTGAAGAAGCTTGTACTTTGTTGTCTCTCTGTTCAGTAATTGATTTTAGCCAAAAATTTGCCAAAGGGGGAGATTGTTGGATATTTGGTTGTTGGCTTCATGTTTGCTAAAATCAAATATACAAGCAGTGTTGCAGTACGTCTTCAGAAGCTAAAATCTCAATTTGTATGTCTTCAGAAGCTGGGTCAGAAGCTGGAACAGTACTTCAGACGCTGAACCTTCAGAAGCTGATGTTCAGACGCTGAACAGTACTTCAGAAGCTGACCTTCAGAAGCAACCTTCAGAAGCTGAAATGTTCAGACGCAGACTTCAGAAGTACCTTCAGAAGCTGGTTTTCTGCGTTCTGTTTTGCACCTTGGAGTGTTTATTCTCTCATGTGATTTGTGGAAGATTTAATTGAAGAATTATCCAAGCTGCGTTTCTAGAAGGAAGATTAATTTGTGTGAGATATTTGTTGAAGATTGGTTTCTTTTATTTGTGAATATATTTTCAAAGTAATCTTTGAAAAATATATTTCTAAAGAATAAATTGCTTCTATTTGCTTCTAAAGAATTCTGGGATTATATCTTTGAAGATTATTTGGTTCAGAATTATGTTGCTGCTGAAGCTATAAATAGAGGACGCTGCTATTGAAGAAACGACATCAAAACAGAAGTTATTATAGAGAGAGAGTCATACTTAGGTTTTGAGTCTGTGAGCTTTGTGCTTTGTTTTGTACACCACTCATCTGTTAGAGTTGGTTTAGTTTTTATTGAGTTGTAATTCACTTGAAGCTTTTAAGCAAAAGTGACTTTGATGTTTTGAAGTGTGTCTTCATCTTTGATTGTCTTAGAGTTTAAGATCACTGGGGCAGTGATTGCTTGAGTAGGAAGTAAGAGGAGTCTTATATCTAGGAGTTCCTAGGTAGAAATTCCACGGGTAGTGATTAAGTGAGAAGGCTGTGAAAAACAGGGGTTGTTTACACAGTAGTTCGAATTGATACTATTATAGTGGATTTCCTTCCTAGCTTGGTAGCCTCCAGACGTAGGTGTGTTTGTCACCGAACTGGGTTAACAAATCATCTGTGTTCTTTACTTTCTGTCTTTTATTTTGCTGCTTCTGAACCACTGTTATACGTACTCTGTTCAGCTCTGTTTTACGGTTCAGACTCAGGATTTGCCAGAATTTCACAACTCATCAATGTAGGGTAACAATATTTACTCTTTACTACCATATTATTCAATTGTCTATAAACCACATAGAATCGCATGGACCTATCTTTCTTCCTTACAAACAATATCAGTGCTTCCCCACGGACAATAATTTGAGTGAATAAAGCACTTATTGAGAAAATCTTGTAGCTGCTCCCTTAACACCTAAAGTTTTGCTAGGCCATTCGATAAAGAGGTACGGATGTCGTTAAGTGTTAGGAACCAAGTCTATAGAGAACTTAATCTTCTTATCATGAGGCAATCTAGGAAATTCTTCCGGAAAAACATTAGGAAACTCACATGCTTTTAAATTTTTTTATAATACTTCTGAAAGCACTTGTATATCCATAATCAAAACCAATTATCTTTGACAACCTCTTTGCGTTAGCTCCTAAACCTGAGGTTAAATTATATGGTACCCAAACAAGTTTTCCTCAAAAGTAGAAAAGTGATTACCTAGTATCTCAACTCTCACTACCTGATAATAGTCTAAGGCGACATGATGGAAGGACAACCAATTCATACACAAAATCATACCATAATCTATACTAAACTTACTGGTGATATGATTATTTTGTAGTTGCCAATGATGATCCCTCCTTAATTGACATACTTGACCGCATTCCGAGCACATTTTACCATCTTTGAAACAATTTCTAGAGCTGAATCAACCATAAATAGAACATGATACAGATGTAGGATCAAAATTACTTTAAGGAAGTGAGTTGTGTATATGCCCATGATTTAATCTACGACTCTGCACCGTGCCAAAAGATCGTCTGCTAGAAACCCCCCCCCCCCTCTGTGATATTGATCTTTGTTATCACTAATGACTGAATATATATTCAACGCCACAATTAAAATAACCACTGTATAATCATTAAACTCGTTTCTTTTGAGAATCCTGCTAACTACCTCCCTTAAGCTTTTGTTGTCTAACCTAACCTGTGAAGTTCGAAACCATTGCAAAGTAGCATAATTAGAACCAACCACAGATCCAATTAAGTATTCCCTTAATCTTCTAATGAACCACTCGTACCACATTTCTTCTATGATAAAGGGTGAGGATTGTGCCTTTAAGCTCTGTGAAACGGGTTTTTTATTCTAAAATTGACATATCCTTAGTTTGTTCCAATCATTCATACTCGTTAGCTAATCCATATCCAACACTTTATGTAAGAAAATGAGTCATAAACACTCAAGAGGTCTCAAATCATTCCAATGGAGGCGATCCTACTTATTTTCCACCTATAAGTGTACCAAACGAGTCATATATTACACCCTCCAACTTAAATGAAATCAACTCCCAAGTCCTTATGTTTAGCATCCTAATGCCCCTCATAACCTCTCGACACCATCAATGAATTGTAGTGGATCCTCACACACTAGACTTAGAAAAGGTAAGGGTTTAAGTCCATGTAGGTGGATATGGCGGCTACTCCTCAACTAACTTCTTATTGACCATCATGATTTATTTGTCTTAGATTATCCTACTGCTCCCTAACAGCAACCCCAACAAGTTGTTGCAATGCCTATAGAAATCTTATTCTACCTATAGGCACCTCAACACTAACTACTCATGCAACCCAGACACATCCGTCGACATGAACTCCACGTCTTCCATCATTTGCTTTAAGCCGACCACGAGTACGCCCGGAAGTAAAAACTCTTTAACTAGGGTCTTAAGGAACTAATTTCCTTAACTTGACTATTAAACCTATAAAGAACTAAGTTCCCTTCTAGTGGACATCCTAGTAATGGGTGGCATCCTCACCAAATGAGAGAAAATTGACCGAATATAGGACAAGACGACAAACAGAGTGAGACCAATCAAAGACCAAAAGAAAACACAAGATTGGACAACAAGCGAGACTACCATAGAGTACTAATAGCTTTTTGCAAGTAAATGGTGTCGCGGTTCACAATTTACTAGCAAAAATATATTATTACTCTATGTCTGCAGCTATTAGGACCTGCAACCAGAATCTGATACCGACTTTGTCACGACCCAAAAACACAAATCGTGACCGGCGCACGGACTTATGCCTTTAGTCCGGCAAGTTTAACGACCAAACTGAACAAATGACAAATAAGTGATATTCACATAACCCTTTCTACTTCACAGTAATATTTACAGAAATTTCGCCAGAGTATCCTCTGTATTTTCACCATTTCCAAGATTTTAATCTTGTTTATCAACCTGTATTCTCATCCAGAGTTTTAAAATGACATATTTACATAATTGCACATCTCAAAATAATACCTTCCTAGACCCCAAATAGATGCAGATACTCTGACTCAACATATACATAAACAAAAGAGACATCTATCAAAGAGGCCTACCAAAAAGAGACACAGCTGAACCTTGAGTCTACTAGCAGCTTTCTACTTAGCTGCTTAGAAATCTGAAAAAAATAGAAAATGAAAGAGTAAGTCACAAGGACTTAGTGAGAGACAACAACCACCACCAACTAGAAGGAAAACACACAAGAGCACGATTATTTACTTTTCTCAAATCTAATTTTAATTTAGAAAGCTAGTCTCCGTATAAAAATATAATAAACTCACAATCAAGTGTACCATAAAAATTCAGAAAATTTTGTATATTTATCAAACCAAATAAGACTAGATCAAAATTCCAATGTCGTAACGAGATGAAACCAAATCAACAACTTTAAAGGAAATATAGATCGGGTATAATAAAAAGGAATCAAATTCAAATGGAATATAAAAATTGGATACAATGAAAAGGAATCAAAATAATCAATTTCAAATAAAATATAAAATCAAATTCAATTTGCTAATACCAAAATGATCAATTTTAAAGAAAGTATAGAAATCCAACTTTAGCGAAAATAAATAAATAGGTGAACCGAGAACTAGCTCCATCTCGTTGATAGCTCTTTCCTACTAAGAGTGACATTTGCCTTAGTGGTAACTCCATCTAACGGATAGCTCTTTTCTCTTGACTCAAAACAAAGTGTAAAACATTTTCAATTAGGGAGTTTACGTCTCATTGATAGCCCTCTCCTCCTAATGGCGGCCTTTCCATAGGGGTGGCTCCATCTAACGGGTAACTCTCCCTAATCGTAATCACATACTAGGTGTACCTAGGTCGTCGTCATTATAACTGCGATTTTCAAAACACTTCTCAAAACAAATATCTAAAACCATCTTTCACAACAAATCGAAACTTATGTCAAAATATTTACCGTTAAAACTCAATTGAACATATCAAAATACTTACAATCATAAGTAAATCCAAATTCAATCCAAATCGAATACACATTAATATCAAAATCTTCGAAAAACACAATTTCAAAAACCATGCTTTAGAACATATCCAAAACTAGTTCAGGAGCATATCAAAATTAGAAATTATCACAATAACGTATTTCTTCGGAACATATCAAAACTAGTACACAAAATATGTGCAATCAAATCTCCATTTCAAATCCAATAATATATAAATCATAAGTAGTCTCAAATAGGGTATATATTAATATCAATAACTTTGAAAATAAATAATGATGATAAGAAAAATGTTCAAAGGTTGTGTTTCCCCCGTTTTAAAAATACTTTTATATCAAAGTAAGAAAAATATCAACAATAACAATAATCAAAATATATGATAATGATCGTCATCAACTCACAGTTATGACGAATCAACTAAGTTTGCTCTCTAACCACTCCTGAAGAAGCATGTTAAGCGTCATGCGTCATATCTGAACTTCAATAATATTTTCTCAAAAATTAGAAACTCATTCTACTACTTCTCTAAGTATAGTTAACCATAAAATCCTCATATCATCTACTCTATCTCAAAAATTAATTTCTAACAACTAATCATGCCTAGATATGCACTAATTGAGTTGTAAATTGATAAATATACCTCCAAGAAGTCCCAATGAGCAACTTTCACAAAATGGGTATTCCTCTTCTTTCTCAAAGCACAAACCTTAACCCCAAAATTCTACCAAATAGAGCTTGTACTATGAAATAGCTTGGTTAGATGCATAATATTTCTTGTGGGTGTTTGATTTGTGGAAGAAAATTGATGATTTGAAGGAAAAGGAAGAAAAATGGAAAAGGGAGTGTTGAGGGTATGTACTAAGAGAAGGACCGAGGAAGTACAGGGGAAGAGAAAAAGAAATGAGGGGAAAATTGGCATGTTGGCTTTTGAGGTGTATGTCCCATGTGCTTCTATTTTATTATTAACTTCAATTTTTAATTTTTTTTTAACATAAGTGAAACGGTGCGTTTCACTTTGTCAAACACTTCTCAATAAGTAGTATTCTAGGACATTGTTTTTAGGCTCAGACGCCACTCCCTTCTCCTATTCAATCCATCATTCATTCAATAGCCGGTCTCCTCATATCGAAGGCAATGTGCTTGTAAGTCAGCTCTCTCTCTCTCTCTCTCTCTCTCTCTCTCTCTCTCTCTCTCTCTCTCTCTCTCTCTCTCTCTCTCTCTCTCTCTCTCTCTCTCTCTCTCTCTCTCTCTCTCTCTCTCTCTCTCTCTCTCTCTCTCTCTCTCTCTCTCTCTCTCTCTCTCTCTCTCCTCTCTCTCTCTCTCTCTCTCTCTCTCTCTCTCTCTCTCTCATATTGCCTGTCGGAGTATGCCCTTGTATGGGAGATTTATAGTCTAAGATGTAACACTTGGGAACAACTTCATGTCAATATGCCTGAACATTCTTATTCAGGACTATTGTACACCGATGGAATATGTCATTGATTGTCTGAAAATGAAAAGAATTTTCAACGTCACTTGGTAACATTTGACTTGAGCAATCATGTGTTTTTTACAACATTCACGCCCTTAGCAATACCCAGACACATAGATCCCAATCTTGGTTTTGAGGATGTGAGGACAAAATTGGTCATGTTAAATGGTTCCATTGCTTTGATCTCTTGGTATGGTGAGACGACTACCTTTCACATATCAGTTTTAGGTGAACTTGGTGTGAGTGAATCATGGACTAAACTCTTTATTATTGGACCTTTGCCCGACCTTTTTATGTATCCTATTGGAGCAGGGAGTAATGGTTATATATTCTTCCAAGCAGGAGATGGAAACTAGTCGTTGATTTAAGAACACAAATGGTTGAGGAACTTGATGGTTTTGAAAAAGCATCTTCAAAAATCCTTCTGAAAGAAAAAAAGCTCTTTAAACCAACAATGAGAAGGGTATCAAAACACATATTTCGTTCATCTTGCCTTAAGTTTTCTTTTAGTCTTGTTTCAGATACCCACTTGCTATTTATGATTTTGCCATGCTTAATCTTAATTATTCTCTTTTGCAAATTGAAAAAGTTGCTTTGGCTACAATGCTTGGTATTAGGGGTTTAATTCAGAAAGGATAGATGAATTATAATTTCCTATCTCCTACTGAGACACGAGGATCATGAAAATATGAGATATTATGGAACAACTAACTTAAATTGTTCTTTGGATCAAGTTATAAAACATATGTTGAAATGCTTTAAAGCAAGATGATTAACTGATTGCTCTGTAGGATACAAATGAATGCTCTAATTAATTATAGGAAACATATTGCAAAGAAGGAATCTTGGTAAAGTCTTGAGTTTGTATGGTTTATATATACTTTTTTTTTAAGATGCTTAACACAGTTAGTGGGAAGGAATTAAAAACCGAAACGTTATGTTTGTAGTCGGCTTCTATTTGCCGAACTGTTATTGCACGGGTTTATAGACTGACTTATGGCATGTGCATTCATCAATTGGACTTCTTACAGAACTTCCGGTTCTTGAGCTTCCAGAACTGTCTCAGTCTGGTCTGCTTTGATTTTGGCAGTGTATCAAAGTTAAGTTCTCTGAGAGTTATGTGTCTTTCTAATTTAATTATTGTTTAGTTCTGCGACTCCCTGCGCATATATGAATGTGAAGCTGTTAAATAGGAAGTTGCATTGCAGATTTGTGATTATTTTTTCCATGAGATGCAGTTATGGTTTCTCTGATATTTTATTTGGATTGACATTCCAGCCTATTTACTTGCTTGTTAGCTTTGGTATCTATGGTTGAACACTTCTGTATTAAGAGCTGAATTACTCAAACAAAAATCTTATTTTTTCTGCAAAATACAGTCACAAAATACATTTCATGTGAGCCATACCATTTGACAAAAGAGTCTTATCTTCAAAATCTAGTGCAGGCACAAATCTTTGGCTAGTCATCTTCATTGTTTCTAATTCTATTGAGAAAACTAGTTTGTATAATCGGTCTTTTCTGCTAGTTAACTATAAATTTTACTTTTGTATATTTAGTGGTCCCTGTGTGTTTGATAAGATGATACATTAACTGTCATGCTTTAAAAGGGGTGTTTCATGTTAAAGTTCTAGCTAAAGTAGATGACATTATTATAATTAAGAATAAACTAAATTGGCACGATTTTGAGGCAAATTGAAGCATTTCAATTCGACAATTATCGGCCCACGATTTAAATAAATCGGGGCACGATTTTGAGGAACGTCTGAACAGATTTTGAAAGTTAATATGCAATCGGGTCGCGATTTCTACAAATCGGGGCACACTTTTTCCGTTACTAAAAGTGGATCTATAAAAGCCAGACATGTTTCAGTGCAAAGGGATTCGAAATTTTAGAGCTTGGAGGCATACTTTGCAGCTAAGGACTTGAGAACAAGTTGTGATCTTCAACCAACTCATAGTTGATCCCGATTTATGTAATGTCTCATTTATCCTTGTATTTCATTGTTTTATTTATGAGTAGCTAAATCTTTTCTGATTAGGCCTGAGATGAATCTATTGTAAGCTGATGAACATGTGATTTGTATAAACTCTCTTTGACATAAAGTTGTATGTTGACGAATGTATGAACTGATTCTAAATCTCGAATGACTATTAGCCATAGCTTTTCAATTGGACATAGGAAATATGATTAACTTAACGAATTAAGCTAGAGATAGATAATTGTTAAGTTATGATATAGGAATTAACGGACAACTAAAACCTTCAACGATTACGGATTCACTTAAGAGATTAAGGGTTTGTAACTTTAGGAAAGGGTTCTAACTCAAGAGATTGATCAGAACCAGTTTGTTAATTCATCTTGAAACTAGGTGAACAATTATAGAAAAGAGGTGCAAATTATCATACGTCGAGCAATAGAGGATCCGAAGGGCTTAATCATTCTATTTTATACTGACTTTTATCGAATTTTCCAATTATTGATGTTACCAGACCAAACCATTTGCCTTGTGCAATCCCCAAATTTTACTATATCCTTTGCATTAATGATATTACCTAGTAGAAATTAACAACAATTCTCGTGGATACGAATTTGAATTTTATTACTTCGATGTTTTTGGTACACTTGCCAAATATTTATCAAGACCCAAAATCATTAACCCCAATTTTGGCATAAACTCTAAAACTCTCATGGTTTTATTCGAACTTCTCACTACAACAATGAAAATTAACGGTTTTTCTCTCAAAGAGCACTTATAAAGGTATTTATGTCATTTACATGCATTAGTGGGGCTCGAATCTGAGACCTCTTAGATTCAAAATTTAATCTTGTTTTTTTATCAAACCCTTATTGTTAATTAAATTGTGATTTGGTTGGTCAGATAAGAACAGTATAAATTTATGGCATTGATCAAACATGATTCGTCGTATTATGAATATTATATTAATATTATTTTGGTTTTTCATGAATTCTCTCTATTTGAGGTAATAATATTCAAGGAACCGTTAGATACTAAATATGGGCATTTCTGTCAATCAAAATTCGAATGTGTTGTGATAGTTTAGTAGAAGAAACTCAACTCGTGGCGACTTTTGTTTTCTAATTAAATTGGTATATTATCTTTTAATTTAAAATGTTTAAATACACATCGGTAATAGTATGTAAACTACTTTATTTGAAATAGTAACATAATTCGCTGGTTTTATCGGAGAACCGCGAATTGGTTCGCGCGAACCGGTTCGCAGTTCGTTTGCGTATTGGTTCGCCGAAATTCGTACCAAAATTCGTGCAACTCAACGAACCGAAGTACCATGAACGCGTTTGAGCACCATGAACATTACACAAGTTTTAAGCTCTCAAACGCACACTTGAAATCGATTTTAAAATGGCAATGAAGTGTGGCATGTATATATTTTCATCTTTCCATGTCAACACTGTGTATTTGTGTTTTCTTGCGGCTGCACTTTTGTGTTGCTAGGTTGAAGAAGATAGATGATTGGGCTGGGCTGCACATATCTTTGACCCGACCCATTTAAGTTAGTCTTTATTTTGGGTTTTTTTTTATTGTTTCAGGACATGTTTCAAAGAGAATTTTAGCCACAGAAAAACATGAATCAAGTTGCACTTTATTTTTTTATTTTTTTGAAGTAATAATTTTATTTTTGAAATAATTATTTCAATCATTTACTTATGTTATTATTAAAAATAATCATTTACTTATGTTAAGCATCCTTAATCATTCATTTTATTTTATTTTGAAAGACTTAATCATTTACTAATGTTAAGCATCCTTTATTTATTTATTTTGAAATGTTCTACTTTTAAAATATTTATTTTAATTATTTATTTTTGAACGTCTCTTGTAAAAAAACATCAATAAAAAAATGAATTTTAGAAAGTTTTTGGGAAGTAGGCATACGTTTGTTGGAAAGACTCATATTGGGATGTAAACTAGACTTTCCACCCGTGCTGCCGCACGGGGTCATATAAATGGCGTAGAAAAGATATATAAATGTCATATTACATTGTGATGACAAAAATCAATTTTATATAAAAAGTACTATTATAATTGAAGGAGCATCACTTAGATAAATTGCAAAAAACTTCTTTGTAAACCACGTTTGAAGTACTTTTAATGCAAACACCGTCTTCGTCTGCTAGGAGTATTTTCAGACCACTCCTAGACGTAACTCGTGAAATTGCAACATATAGTTGACCATGAGAGAACACATAAATTGCAACGTAGGCAATTTCTTGAATTCGCCAACTTGTTTGAGTGATTGTCCTTGACTTTTGTTAATAGTCATTGCAAAGCATACTGATATAGGAAATTGCCTACATTGGAATTTAAACGGAATTCTTGTATCAGACGATGTAAGTGATAGTCTAAGTATATACACCTTTTCCCCAATGTTGCTTCCTGTTATCACCTTTCCTTCAAGAACATATTTCCCCATCTTTGTAATTATCAACCTAAAACTGTTACATAGCCCTGAGGTTTGGTCCAGATTTCTCACCAACATAACAGGGGCTCCAATTCATTGCATATGCATAGACGAAAATAACTAAAATGCTTACGATTGAATAAAAAATACCAAACATAAATGGTCAAATCCATCATACAATGACAAACAATCATCATACAACTTTAATCTAAAATTTCAATGTTATGAATAAATACACATTATTCCCAAGTTTTGGTGCACCAATCCTAATCCTTGTCCCAATTGATAATCGACGGCTCATGCAATATTGCCTCCAATTGCCTCATATCCTATATTGCAGTTCACGGTCACAGACCATTGTAACGATACACTTCCAAATGTGTCCATAATCATCTGTCAAATAAAAATCCTCGCATTGTGTGGGAATTAGCGAATTCAAGAATCCATCATAGGTCAATGTCTGAAAGAAAAAAGAAGATTTTGTTAGTTACGTGCATAAGTCAAATATACTCCCGAACCAAGGATTCAATACAAATCCATATTTTATAAAATCTAAACAGGGTTTAACAAAGTGAGGACTACACTATACTAGAAAATCAGTATTAACATCTGTCAAACTCAACCACTTAGAAACACTAAACTTAAATTTGCAAGCTTCATGTGCATAAGGGATAAAGCACTCCATGATTAACTCGGATCCAATTTGTGTTGTGCATTTACATGGTGGAAAAAGTCGTAATTAATCAAAGACACTTGAAACATAAGAATCATTTCTTGATTAAAAAGAACATGTAAAAATGTGAACGAAACTATACCCTTCGATAATAATCATCACAAATTCAGAACACCGACCCTTCATTTTATTAGGAAAGCGATCCTTAGGTGTTGACTCACACAGACACGTAATGATATATGAACACCTTCACAAATGGAGCACTATGAGCCTCCAAACATTTGTTAATAAACAGAGTAAGAAAGAAAGGTACATCATACACCAGCAACTTTTGTGTACAATTTTAACCTCAATTTGTGTATATAATTACAAAACATGTAAATGAGACAGAATTTCCAATTATCATTAATCCAAGGACATGAAATGCTAGAGAAATTTCTTTCCCAGTGGTTGCAAATGACATTTCAAACATGCATCAGCCTTAAGTATAACTACTCTAGTATCAAAATTTACAAATAGTTTTCGAACGTGTTATAAAGATTAACCAAACATGTAGACATTTGCCATAAAAAGTATCCAAGGACAAAATTCCTATCAATATATACCAGGAAAAGTAATAACCAATCAATGATTTACAAACTATGTCCATAAGATTGGCATAAATATATTGAATATATGGAAGAGAAAAATGTTATACCTGAGAGTGAGATTTGGAATTTGATACATATGTTTGATGTATTTGAGCTGCTCCAATACACTCGAATCTGTCAAAATCACACCCAATGAAGCTCCTATACTATGCTTTGCCCTCATTTCAACCAATATAAATTTCAAAATTTGTGAAAAAAAAAACATGATTTATGCTATAAAAGAAAATAAGATAGTGATGAGAGGTATGCTGGCAAAAAATATAAAACTAATGGGAAAAAGATTTTGAAGATTTCAATTTCTGAATTTTGGTGTCTTTGTAGTCCCTTTATTTGCTGAGTTTTTTGTAAGACCAATTGCAGATTTTTTTCCCAATCCACTTTTTACATAAAATTAATGAAAGAATGATCGAATTGATCATAATGTATGAACCTTCTAAATTCATTCAACTTTCAATAACCACATCTACCTGTCTTATGGAAGTTCATGCAGTCCATTACACGTGTCAATTATCCCTGGAGAAGAGTACGAGAGTAAAATCTACTGCCACTTGTTTCTAAAAAGGAACTTAATTGCCAACTTTTGAAGGATCTAGTAAATTTGTTTTCCTTTCTAAGAAATGTAAAAGATATTGTTCAATATATTAGGAGGTAACATTTTCTATATAAGATGACAGGGAATGAAAACACTAAAGGGAGTCAATAGAAAAAATCAATAAGAATAGAAAACACTAAAGTTGAACCTCAATCACCTTTAATAATACTTTGCTGATTCAATAAAAAACAGAAATATAGTCATAAGACTAAGCTATTATCCTTACCTTCATAATGTTAATCACCTTCAATAAACATTAATATAGTCATGAACCTCAATTCATTGTCTATGTTGCTTTCTGCTAACATTTTGATTGGAATCAGCCCTTGACCCTCACTATTCAACCTACAATGTAATTGAAAAAAAAGTGTAAGAGAATTGGAAAAGACATATAATCAAAGATATTTTTGAACATATTAGATTTAGAGCATATCACCTCCAACTGATATTATACAATCTACCAAAAATTAAAACACGCGGTAACATTGGCGATATGGCTTCTGTTGTGAGGACCTGCAATTGCACATGTTTTTTACTTTAATAGAGGTACCATTAAGAGTAGGATTAAAAACAGGCCAGAAAATTAGACTGCAATCGATGCACATTAAAGACAGCACATTGTAACTAATTGAACTACAACACAACTCTTAATTCAGTTTAATCAACAAATATTCAAAGTTTTGAACCCTAGTTTCATAGTATACAATCCTTAATTTTTATCAAATTAAAGTCACCCTAAGGATTAGAATAAATAAAACATGAGAAATGATTATACAACCTAGCTTTGATTCAATGCCAAAAGCAAATGAATAATTGAAATTGAGAATTCAATAGTTTGTGATGAACTTACTCGAAAAAAACTGTCTGATATCTTCTATCGGCAAGAGATTCCAAACGTAGAAAAGAGTGTGAGGCTGAGACTGTTGAATTTGAAAGAAGCATTTAGGTTGAGTCTATGACATGAATTGGGACATGAAGATGAATTAGTTATTGGGAATGGATATGTTTAATATCAAAATCAAAACAGATACACAGAATCACTAAATTCAATCATAAGAAGCCTCACTTTACCAGTAAACTCACGCTTCAAGAACTTCACCATATCAACACCTATCTCCTTCCACTGATTTCGATCTCAATCGAAACACGTTACAACTTCGATTTCCTGCGATCATTGAAAAACGATAAACAATGTAAATATAACCCTAAAATCAAAGGTCAAATAGGAAAAGTAAAGTACGTACAGAAATTAAAGTAACCTTTGATTGCCATTACATCAGCTACTCTAATAGGAAAACTGTGAAATCCAACAATGAAGCTATTAGAAGCCATTGAAATAGAAAAGTGAAAGATGAAATGGAAAATGAAAAAGACATCAAAATTGGAACCGGGATCGGAATTAATTTCAGTTTCAGAATGGATTTGGAGAGAGAGAGAGAGAGAGAGAGAGAGAGAGAGAGAGAGAGAGACCAGTGAAGAAGAAGAGCTAACCTGTGAGTGCCGAAGTGATGACCTACAATGGAATAGAGCATTGAACAGATTTGATGTTTGAGATTCGGCAAGGGGAGAAGCTTTGTTATTGAAGGGTGGTAGTGAGGAGGAGGCGATGGTGATGGTGGGTTACAGTGGCGAGGTGGTGGTGGCCGGTGATGGAGGAGGACGATCATGATGGGAGGACGGTGTGTTTGTTGCCGTGGAGGAGAGAAAGGATGGTTTGAGAGGAGACAGAGAAAGAAGACTGAGAAAGAGAGGGTGAAGGATTTCATTGGTATAGGAAGTAATGAAGCATTTCATTGGTATTCAATTTTTTTTTTTGGAAACAGGTGAGTACTGATTAAAGATGGAATACCAAGAGTTATGACATGCACTTGGTTCATTGTGTACTCTAGTTGGGAGATTTGAATTTCAAAATCTGCATTAAATGAGGCCACATTTGATTTTTCCCCCCAAAAGCATTAGGGTTTTCTCAAGTAGGGTATGCATAATGAACCTTAGGATTAGATATTAAGATATTTAGATATTACTAATAAGTTTTAAATTTTGTTTAAAATTCTAGTAAAAAATAATATTTTTTTAAAAAAATTATTGATAGTTTATTATACTTAATTGAATAGTAATAGTACTACGAACCGACGCGTACCGAAGCTCTATACTCCTATACGTATCGAATTTTTCTGATGTCGCGTACCGCAAATCCGTACCCGTACCACGTACTAAAACAAATTGTGAATTGTGTGACTATGACACAAAACTTGAAAAACCCTAGAATCAAGATTTTAAGGGATTATTAAATCTTGAGAATCTTGACATGGTTCCTAATATGTTTAGGACATGGTTCCTAATTTAATTATTGTTTAGTTCTGCGACTCCCAGTGCATATATGAATGTAAAGCCTATTTACTCTCTCCATGTGCTTGTTAGCTTTGGTATCTATGGTTGAACACTTCTGTATTAAGAGCTAAATTACTCAAACAAAAATCTTATTTTTTTCTGCAAAATACAGTCACAAAATACATTTCATGTGAACCATACCATTTGACAAAAGAGTCTTATCTTCAAAATCTAGTGCAGGCACAAATCCTTGGCTAGTCATCTTCATTGTTTCTAATTCTATTGAGAAAACTAGTTTGTATAATCGGTCTTTTTCTACTAGTTAACTATAAATTTAACCCTCTCCGGTCCTTAATATAAGAAGAAAAACAAAAAAACATCAAAACCAAGACAATCATTAATTGTTGAAATTTTTTAAATGTTTTTACAAATATATCCTCATAAAAATTTGTGAAGTATTAAATATACCCACTAATATTAAAAAGACAAACATTAAATGAGAGTTAAAAAAGTCTTTTACGCAATAAATACACCTTAAAAATTGTGACATTTTCTTATAAACAGGTCTAAAATTTTTTAAAAAAAGTTTCTTATAATAAGGACCGGAGGGAGTACTTTTGTATATTTACTGTCCCTCTGTTTGATAAGATGATAAGTGAAAACAAATCTATTTTAGCTAAATATATATTCGGCTATTAGGATGAGTAGTTGAGTATTACACTTAAGTAAATTTACGAAAGATGACACATGTGTGATGACTCTCATTTATGAAATAGATAGACACATGTGATAGCTTCGTGAATTCCACTAATGGGATCCACTTAATCACTAATCTATTTTTTTGTGTTTATCTCTCTCATAAATGAATAATAAATAGAAATGGAGGAAAGTTAAACCCCGTAATAGACACATGGTGGATAGACAAACACAAGTTTGATTTTCCTCTATTTATAAAAGAGATAGACAAATGTGATATATTTGAGGGATTCACTTAATCACTAATTTATTTCTTGTGTCTATCTCGTAAATAAACAATAAATGAAGGAAAGTAAATAGAGCAAAGCTAAACTTGACAAACACAAATATGTCTGTCATTCCGCTAGTTACATGAAGACAATATAAGACCTCCAAAAAATAAACAGAGAACTTTGGATAGAAATAGCATGTATAAGACATAATAATACTCCAAAATTAGTGAAGAAAGGAAAGCAAATATCAAACGGCCCTGGCTACATTGACCCTCTATGTTACAAAAACACAAAACAAGACAAATTTTTGTTGTCTCTTTCAAAAACTTTGCTCTACATAAGACATCAATGCAAATAATTACCAAGACCATACATGTTATTGACACATAGAATATAGTGCTTTTTGATAGACAAAGACACTTCTAGTATGCAACAATTACATGCAAAATCTACATTGAACTTTCACTACATTAATATCACTCATAAGATATAGAGCATTCAACCATTACAAAAGTTCACAACTAATTTAAGATAGTGACATTAACTATATAACGTGGCTAATTAATATTTCATAGTGTCATCAAAGATGGTTTTGATATCTTCATCTCCTTGAAAATAGAACTGCTCTAGTGGTAACTGTGGCAAATTCTGCATAGACTCAAATGAACCTGAAGGGTTATGTTGAATATGAATATTTTTATCATTTGGAGAATAATGTTCAGGAGGGAACATGTGTGACTCACCAATATCATCAACAAAGTTAATCAATGTTTCATGAAGCCAAATCTGTTTCTTAAGAAACTTAACATAATGAATAGCTTCCTCCAACATTGAAACAGTGTCCAATTTACTCCCTCCTGGGATCATACTCTGAAGAATCTTGAACCTATCACTGATTCTATGTCTTCTTTCTCTAGCTGCAACACTTTGTGGATCAGTTGAAAGTTTCACTGATGTTCCTTTGGATTTTTTCACACCCTTTTTCTCCTTTCTCTTTGAACATGACCCTGAAGTAAAAGAGATAGTGTTGTTGTTACAAAAAGGAATGTTACACTCCATGTGCTAGCTAAGAAAATTATGAAAAGTTTTTAATACTATGGTTTGAATTATTTTTAGTAGGGGAATGTAGTTCTTTTTGAGGGGTAACATGTGTGTGTACTTATATAGGAGAAATTGATGATTAATGTGAATGACATTTGGTGTAATGATTTGGAAAGAAAGTGAGAGAAGAAATATTGTCGTCATGTTAATCAGTCAATCTTTGGCGTAGGATACGGATGTTTTAGGCAGGGACCCGGGTTAGAGGTTCAATTTTTCTCTTCTTTTTTTTCTTTGTGCTCTTTTGCTTGTGTTGATTCTATTCAATTCTTTTTAATTAGGAACATGTTTATGTGATTTGTTTAAATTTGAATTAGATTATTCACTTTTTACTTACTTTAAAAATAAGTATTAAACTACTAACTAGGTTTTGTAATCTATAATTTTTTGGAATACCATATTATAAGGAAGAATTTTTCATCGTTGTTTAACAATGTCTAATCTTCGTTAGAGAATCCATTAGACAATGAGGTGAGTTTTCCTCTCCCAATCAAATTTTCTCGGTTTTAAATGCGGCCTCAATTATAGTTGTGGTGTGGTCGCAGCCTTAATATCATGTTTAAATTACCATCTAGTAAATTTTCAGTGAAATTGTTTTTATAATTAGGAGTCCGATTAGAAGGTAAGTTAAATTTGACACATAATTATTCTAACTAAGATTTTGAACTTAGATTCTCCCCAAAAGATTTGTTCTTGACCGGATGACATTTTTTCAGTTCATAAAAACATACCTTAAAATTAAGCCACACTAAACATATATTAATTTTATTCAATAATGTTACATTATTCAAAATGTGATTAATTGGTATTTAAAGTTGTCAAGTATCATATTATATTTTTATACACACACATCGGTCTCTATTGATTGAAGTGATAAAGAATTTAATCTCTGTTTACAAGCACTGAAAAAGCTTAGATTTTAAGTTCACTGACCGAACATAACTTAAACTAATTGAAATTTGTTGTGATTTCATAACACCAAACAAAATTCAAACCAAATGTTGGAAAGATTAATTAGGCAATGATATTATGACCCACCACAAGAGGAGGGAAAAAACAATAGCACCCCCAAATATCTATAGAATTTCTTGGAAACAAACATATTTTTGGACCAAAACTTACGTTTACATTAATGTAAATCCAAACAAACCCTAGTAGGCAAGTGACATGGTGACAAAGATTAGGCCCTCCATTTATCTTTTGATTAGAATGGTCACAAGTGATCAAACAGAAATTAAATAATTGTAGGGGGGGTCCTTCCCCTGAAATCGAAGCAAATATTTTTACAGTTGCATGTGTCACTAATCCCAACTACTAACAAATAGTCTATTACTTGTCTGGCTTTATAATGTACGGTTTTTGCTTTACAAACTGTTTGTTAAAAGAGAATAACTATTTGGTTATAATTTACTTTCAGAGGGGAAATGAAAAGAGCCTAAGGTCTAATCAAACATTCAGCTCTTCTTTTCAAGAAAGTATTAATTAAATCAAAGATTGCTTCAACCACTACACTATTAAAGTTTTGTTTTAATTTTATTTTTTGAATGGTAAAGTTTTGTTTTCATAGAAAGATGTTATACACATACTACTTTTAATTGTGAAAAAAATAAAAGCTAACTTATATTGAAATTTACATATATTCAAAATCAAATATAAGAATCACCTATATATTTAATATTTTGTTCATTTGTAATCGACGTGAGACTAAACATCACATTTAAAATTAATAATATTCCCTTTAAGTGTGAGTCTAAATATCTTATAATTGCATTGTGGTTATTATTGACGGACACGTCTCTTGACTACGCCGTCAAAAAGACTCTCGATACAATGATCCAATATCAAGATCCCACCTTAGTTCCCCTACCAAGTTAAACCAGAATTCATGATACCAATTGTTGGGAAAAACAACACATAAAAATTAAATAACACAATCATAACACATATAATGATGTGAAAACTCCAAGTAGAAATTAAAAAAAAATCATGATTATTGTCTAATAACAACCAAAGAATATAACACACAACATATATTTTTTTCAAACACCCACCGACTACATTACACTAACATTCTCCAAAATAAATATATATCTTATACCTCACAATACTCTCTAAAACATGAGAATGGAAGATAAAATAGTCGGATATAAATTTAAAGTGATTTTCACAAGTTCATCTTATAACGAAGAACTATCTCATATATAACATTGGTCTCGCTTTTTCTTTGCGGTACTAAGCAATGTGAGACATTTACTAAGTGTTTCAGTTTCCACCAACACCAAAAAAGGGCAATTCAAAAACCATATGGCGAAACGAAGATTAAGATTACAACGCTTTACTGATTTGAATCTGGCATCTAAGTATCAATATTTAGATCCACGGTGAGTTTGACAAAATCAATGTGAAACACATTTATTTTACACAAACTACACTTTAAAATATTAACAAAAATGTAGTGTGATAGTAATTTTGTCAAATGTGTACTATAATGTGTTTGATATTACCTATCAAACATTTTGAGTTAAAATTACAAATAACGATTTTTAACTTTTCAATTTTTTAGTCAACTAGGTTTTTTTTATCAAATTAATTTTGGGCAAAATCTATCATATGTTGAAATAAAAAATATTTCTTTTCTATCCAAATTCAATTTTTTTTAACTCACTTTTAAAATATTATTAACTAACACAAATTATTTCTCGGTAAAAAAAACACAAATTAATTCTTTCAAAATCAATTTCACCAAAATCTAAATTAAATCAAACAACTAATTTATCCCAAGGAATAAAAGTTGATTTTTTTTTTCGCAATGTCTTTGTTGGAGCTATGTTTCCCAAAAAGCTGTGTTTTATAATCCTCATACGATCCCAAAGGGTCCCTCATGTATGTTAGATTTGGACAAAGTGCTAAAATTGCTCTTTTTCAAATTGATATTATATATTGAAATATTTTTTTTTGTGTAAAACTTTTTCAAAATTGATTAAAACCCCTATCTATTGCTCGATGACACGGCCAAATTTAATAATCTGTATAGTAACATAACATGTAAAGTGGTTTAATAGTTCCATCCTTAGTATGTGACATTACAATGCTGCAAGATCATTATTTCTTCTGATACTTAAAGAATGATGATGACATTAAATTTGCATGGAAAAACAAGAAGCAAGTAATAAAAGCTCTGAAACTAGTGATAGTAACTTTGAGTCTTTGAGGAAATGAGAATTTTTTTTTGAGAAGTTAGAGACAGAGAGACAAAGGACAAACACAATCACATGTGGCTTAGGTTTTTGATGTGAGAGGGTTGTTGGGTTGATAAAACGTAACTCTAATTATTCTTACTTGTTCATATGAATTTCTTCAGCTTTACTTGTCTACTCAGATTTTCTAGCTTATATAGCTTCATCGAACACACATCAATCTCTGCAACAAAAATATATAATATAAGTCTAATAAAATTATTGTCGATATATAAAGGGGAAATACAAATACCTACACATCAATAAATTGGAGAAGAAAAAAAAAAAAACTCCGATAAATTATTGAACATATTTACAAGTTTTTCATACAATAATTACAGGATCACAATCGTCATATATTAGTTTTTTTATGTTGTATGACTCGATTGCATGTGACATAACTTTGTGGTGATATTGGTGACATTAGTGTATTTAGATGAAAGAGAATAATTGATGAATGATTAAAATAAATTATTTAGATGAAAAAAAATGATTGATTAAAAGAGAGATAAAAACAATATCACCAAAAACTATGTCATACAAGTGTTACTTGAAATGATCCAATCTTTTCTTTTTCTCATGAAGTAAATGGACAAATGATGGAGAAAACTAAATAAATATTTATTCAAATATAAAAGACTAATTAATAATGAGAAATTTGTATTAATTTTACCTAGGCTTAATTGAACTTTTAGTCCCCTAACTTATTTGTTGTTTTCATTTTGGTCATAACTCTAAATTTTTTCCGTTTGGTCCCTCAAATATACATCCGTCAGTCAAATTGATCATCTCCGTTAGTTTTTCAAAACCTAATATTTTAGATATGATTTCAGTCATTAGATTGCATGACCATTTTATGTAACGGTGAACCATCAATACCAAATTTCTTTATTTTTCTTCATCTTCTCCCCTTTCTTCTCTTATCCTTTCTCTTCTCTTATCCTGTCGTACTCTTCCTCTTCTCTCTTCTTATCTTCCCTTTCTTCCTCGTCTGATCCTCCTTCCTCCTTTTTTCAATTGAATCTTTTTCCATATCTCTTCCTCCATCCTCCTCATTCGCTCTTCTCTCTTCTGTTCTCTCCTTCCAAACAACAACAACATAAAAATCTCTCTCTTCTCTCTGATTCCAACAACAACAACAAAAATCCAGAGAAAAAATCTCTCATCTTCTCTCTCTGATCCTAACAGCAACAACAAAATTCTTGGTTTTGATTCTATTTGTAAATTTCTGAATTTTTGTTGTATGTTGTTGATTTCTGAATTTGCTGAATTTGGAGAAATTCGTTTGATGAATTACGATAAAGCTTGGGGAAATTCGTTTGATTTCTGATTTCTGATCTATGATGTCTGATTTCTTGGTTTTGATTCTATTTGTTGATGTGTTGTTTCTGGATTTCTGGATCGAATAGGAGAAGAAGATGTTTGTTGATGTGTTGTGTTCTGGATTTATGTTGTTTGTTGATGTTTTGTGGCAAATGGCAGGAGCTTCATCAAATATTATTAGGCAACTTTTGGGTCATTGAAAATGAGAAAAAATTAAACCCAGAAGTTGTTGTTTTAAAGTGTTGATGAAGCTGGTTGTTGTTATTGATGATTATGGGTTTTTGTTTTTTTTACTGTTTTTATGTTTTTTTTTTGGGTTTAGTGCTAATGATTTATTAAGATGGTGATGATGATGAATAAGACAATGAATATATTTGATGAATGTATGAAGATATCGATGAAGATGAGAATGGAAGAAGATGAAGAAATGTTAATAAAATTAGATGTTAGTGGTGCACCGTTAGATACAATAGACCTTTATAATCCAGCCGTCCCATTTTTGAAAAAAAAATCAAAGGGTTGAAATTAAAAATTTGATAAGGTCTACTGTGGACCACCTACAATGTTGGTCCACCTAATACATTTGGGGTTAAAGTTAACTGACATGGATCAAACTGACTGACGGAGATATATTTGAGGGACCAAACGGGAAAAATTTAGAGTTATGGGACCAAAATGAAAACAGCAAATAAGTTAGGGGACCAAAGGTTCAATTAAGCCTTTTACTTATTAACAACGAGAAAAAAAAACTCTTAAAATGAACTATTATTTTGCATTTTTGAAAGCAATGAAAATATCAAAATAGTTATTTTCATTATTTTCACAAATGCATCATTCTTAATTAACATTTTATCTATCTTCTATGCGTTACAATGATTCACTATAAATGTATACTTTTTTCTCTTCTTGCTAACAAGTAATTAAATCTAACACAAATTTAAGAAAATATAACGAAAAAAAGTTTTCACAAATTAAAATCTAATTTATGATGTTCGTTTGGTTTTTATTGAAAGATCAGTTATTTAATCAATGGTTTGGGTGTCAACGTTGCATATTCAAAGACACATGTATTTCGATCACTTTAATTTTATCATATCATTTGTAGGTATTTTGTCGTTTTATGTTATTGACTTGGATGTTGTGAGTTTGTTCGCATATTCATCATTTACGTTTTGAACGATGTATGATGTACTCTATAAATTTAAATGAATATCGTTTTGTTTGTAAAAAAAAAGTATCAATGACCATCAGTGAATTTTATAATAAGTTTATAATATTATTAAAAAAATGCTAACAAGTGTTTTTAGATAATTGTTTAAACATTTAAACGTAGTAAATTTTATATTAAAAATGGTGTAGTTAAGATTTATACATATATTTAACTTATATTTTTAAGACAAAATTTCTTGTTGTGGTTTCTTTTCATTATCAATATCCTTGGTATTTGTTAGCAAACACAGGTTATTATTCAAGGTTTCAAATTTCAATCTAGGTACACAACCAAAAAAATAATATATTTGTACAAGAATGGTTGCCACATGTCATTTTGACACCACCACAGTTACTTTTTCACTCATATTCGGTTCAATCACTTGCTGTAACTGTAATGTTTGTCTTTGAGTGTTAATCCGCGAAATCATGATTGCACTCAGTTAATCCATTAGCTAGTGATTAGACATGAGTACCAAATAAGAAGGTAAATGAACTGAAGTAGGTGAGTGAGTCTTTCGATTCAACCTTTGGATTTGGGACCCACATATAAAGAATGAAAAAAAAGTTTAGATGTTGTGACTTACTCTTACGTTGGTGAAACATTGTCGTTCTAACAAGTTCTGATTTTTTCGTGAGGAAGGGAATTTTTTTGTTTGGGATAGACATGGATCAATTTCAATTATTTATGGTGAACGAAGAAGCTTAACAGTTGGTGTGGCAGTATTTTCGAGTAACAGAAACATCACCAAAAGGTACATGCTACATTGTCGTTGCGCGTTATACACTTCCCAATTATTTAAACCACTCAACTACATTTTCTAAATATACATACGACTCCTCTAAAACTCTAAAATAGGTCCCACTTATCTTACAATATACTTTAAATTATATTTTACATTATGACAATGAATTGATAATATAGCCGATGCATTGATCACAGCCACCAAAATTATTTTTTATAACTTTCAATTGATAAAATATTTATAAAAACTCAAAAGTGATTGAATGGAAACGGGTTCCATGCGGTGCAACGAGGCATAGTTTGGCATCTATGTTATATGTGAAATATCAGAACTTCTCTGACACAGTGTCCAAACAACATAAAAGCCACTCGATAATTATGCTCTAATAGACAAGATTTGTGTTTTGTGTTAAAGTAAACAAGCACATATGCAGAGTCTGGAATTGCTCAATTTATCTACTTATTCATTTATGATAGAGGTATACACAAATGGATATTAATGTGATCAATTTTAATAAGTGAATTTTATTGATGGATCACACTAATTTTTAACTTATGTCTTTCTATCTCATAAATAAACAATAATTGAATAATTGAATAGAGTAATAGATAAATTGAGCGAATATGACGGCATATGTTCCCTTCCTTTTGGAGGCATTTGCCATTATAATGTCTTATCTAAGACATTCTTTTTAACACATGTTCTTCTTGTTGGGATTTTAAAAAAGGTTTATCAAAATTTTAATTCTTTTAGCGGAACAAATAGATCAGATTTTGATTAAACCATTAATCACAAATCAAAACATATATTTAAACACATTTAATGATTTCATGTGTTTACTTCTTGAAGTGCAATACTTTTGATAGTCGAAACCAAGGTGGTTGATTACAAGTGCCGCTCAAACAACATCACTAACTACGAAAGAGTTCCTTTAGTCATGGTGTTAGCTATTACAAATGAAGGCTTTGACAGAAAGAGGCTACAGTTTAGGTTTTAGAAAACTAAGGTTTCTAAAAGAGTGAATTAGGTTAAATCATATGAAAAGCTTCGACACAAGTTTCTATTTATAAAACCACTTGTGTGGTCAGCAAGCTAAGCACTTAAGTATACCGTAACTTATGGTGCATCATGTTTCACTTAAATGCATCGTACTTTATGGTGCACCGTGTTTCACTTAAACGCATTATGTCTTACTGTGGACCTCATTTCTCTACTTTGTGAATTAAATAATAAGTCATATTTAATTACTAATAAGTCTTACTTATTATTTAATTCTCTTATCTATTTGTCATATGTGGGTGACCCTGGAGGTTCTCGTAACGTTGACAATAATATTAATTCTCATATTTAATATAATAAACAGTGGGTGATATCTAACAATACATCACTGCTACCCACGTGACGAGGACACATGGCCGCATCAGAGGCATGGCGAGGAGGGCGGTCGTCCTAGGCCCAAAAAAAAATTCTAAAATTTGGGCCCCAAAATATGAAAATCAGGGGTCCATTAAGTCAAAAAATAATAATGCTGAAAGGTTTAGTTCTTTGTTGGTACATTTAGAATTTGTCACATGATGTTACCAAAGGGAGTTCAAATCCCTAATTTGCAACAACAACACTATAACAATGTATACCAAAATAAAAAGGTACATGAGAGAAAGACAAAGTTGCATCAGCGACTTAAAGGGTAAGAAGAAAAAGGGTTCCAGTGGCAGCCGCCTCATTGCCGAGTATGATTCATGTGCTATTATTTTATTCGTTTTGTTTTATTATTTTATCGTATGATGTTGCCGTGAAACCATGCATCTGGTATGAAAAAAGGAAGAAATAAATGAGCAACAAAATCACAAAAGGGAGCCATAGATAAATTTGTTTGTAAATGAGTATGAGAGTCTTCAGATAATGATTGATTGGTCATAGAAGATATAATCTTGAAAAAATCTAATGAAAATTGGAATGATGACAATCTCATCAATGATAATGTTCTTGATGCGTCAAATGTTGATGTAGGCATCGATGACCACCTCATCTATCCTTTAGATATCTATGATCCTAGAAATTGGGGTATTCTTGATGCTAAAACCAAAGACATTTTAATTGAAAAATTGTCTATTAGGGAATTGAATTGAGTAATGGAGAGACTTTTGAAGGAAAATGGTTGGTTTACTCTAAACACATGGATAACGTATATTGTTTTTGTTGTAAATTATTCATGAAATCTGATGTTTTTATTCTATTATTTTTTTTACCGTAATAAAATCAATCATCTTAAAGAAAATTATTCACAATTTATGAATTCAAAATTTTTATCTACTTATTACTTAGGGCCTAAATTGTAGGTTCGCGCTTAAGCCACAAAAATCTCAGAAACGGTCCTCGGAAGACGTCACGTGATCTGACAAACCTTTATGTTATAATGATTATGTGTATAATTACTCTTATGACTTGATGTCTATATTGAACACAAGACATAGCGAGTCACCCTCTTTCAGTTTAATATTGGCCTCTTAGACACTTCTCATGGATGTAGGAGGGGAAAAATTTCATCTAGGTCACACATGTCCCTCAATATGATTCGTGGAGCACCTATCAATCGACTTTATAGTCGTCATGTTACGGACAACGTTTGAACGACAACAAAGTACTCGACTCCTACATCTAGGATACATAGTGGTTTCAATAGTTGAAGGATGGTATACACCAATATCACTATGAGAATAACTTATGACACTTATATAAGATTTTATGAGTATTCTCATGATGGGTCAATCCAATATAAATATTACTCTTAAGGTATGTATGTTTCATGGTAAGAATTTATATTACTTGGAATAGTATTACCAAGAATAATATTTCCATGAATAACATTCCTACCCATGTGTTTGGTAAAAATTTAAATAACTTAGAAATTGTTTTAGAAATTTATTTAATTAAAAAAACAAAAATGTAAATAAATGTGAGTGACAATGAGAAGTTATAGCAAGTTGAGCTATATTCTCATGGGAATGTTAGATTTCCATCATTTAAGCATGAGAGTGACAATAGAAGAAATCATATGTAAATAACATTTCTAGGAATATAAAATTTATGGGAATAAATTTTCAAAACATGTGATTGTTTTATTTCCAATCTCACATTCTCTGGAATAACAATACAAACCTTGAAACAAACACGTTCTTAATATTTATATCTATGTGAAGACTTGATAACTCTTTATTCAAGATATGTGAGATGTGACCATCAGTCTACCTACATAATAGTTTTTATGTCTTACTACTATTTTTTTTTAAGAAGTTAAACTAGTCCACCCAAATTTGCACCGAGAAGAATCAAACCTAGGAACTTAAGGAAAAACACACTCAAAGGTTCCAAAACAGCACCACTGGGGCAACCCAATTGGGTTTCGTCGTACTACTATCCTATTAAAGCTTTCGACTACGATTACTTTAAGAATAATGTCCTTTAGTTTAATGAGGTTTAAAGATTAAGTCACACTTAATGTTCCATCAAACAAACTAATTATTCTAAGAACTTTATTATTTTGAAACAAAACGAAACCAACAAAGAAATGTCTTATTATTATTATTATTATTATTATTATTATTATTTTATATATATATATATATATATATATATATATATATATATTCACAAATATATATTTATATCAAGATCATGATACAAAGTCAAATTCAATCAATTGATAACTTGGTTATTAGGGCTTACTCCAACACTTCTATGATTTAGCCGACGTTAAATTATTTGTGATTTTACAAAATTATCCATCATTAATGACACGAGAAAGAGAGATTAAAAATTTTGAAAGAAAAAAGAGTAATAAATATTAAAATAAACGATGGTAAAAATAACGTCAATGCTCATTGATATTGTAAGATGACATATAAAAAATACGAATAGTTTTTTCAAAATGATATAATATATATAACAAAAGGAGTAAAATATTTTTATTTGTCATTTTTGTTGAGATATATTTTTGATCAATTTGGTATATTAACACCTTGTGGCCCATCTTTTGCCCATGATTGACACAAGTGAGCTCAACTCTTTAGATGATTGCTCATTTAGTCCTCCTAACATTCAATAGTTAACTTCAAAAATCTTTAAAAACACAAAAGTTACTGTTAGGGAGTTATTTTTCAAACAGTTTTTGGATTTTTACGGGGCCACAAGAGCAACCACCAACTCTCTATGGCTTAGCAATCCTCCTCATTGCATTGTAACCCAAATTTACATGATTTGAGGTTTTTATATCATTAATTGATAAGTATTTTATGCAAAATATAATAAAACGTTTCATTTTAATTATTGTTTTTAGGTTGTGCGTGATTCTTAAGAAAATGACTACTCAAGTTGATTTCAATGGTAAAATTAATATCAGTTATCAAAACATTTAACATTTTTTTTAATGGTAGTTAGTGGAGTATAAGTATTTAAGTAGGGCGACAATTGATATTATAAGTATTTAATAAATAAAAGTATATTAATAGAAAAAAAAGTTACATTGATATTATAAAGTGATAATAAAAAGTGTAAAAGTGACGATTAAAATGAGACAAATGTAGTAATAACTTGCCTAAATTCATTTTGTATACATAATTATAAATATATGTATTTTATGAGTGGTTAGGGTTATATTTGAAAAATAATAATTGAATTTAATAATTTGAAAGATGATTATATTTAAGAATAACTTTTATTTATTTATTATAAAATACTTATAATTAGAAACGAATAGAGTAAATGAGAGTGATATAACTGTACATGAATTGTGACAAAACATTCTTATATTTTTTTTGGTTAACCCTTTGGTTCAGAGAGGGAAGGGTATCCTTACAATTTGAAAATCACTTGGAAGGTAAGCAAAGTCTGTTCAAAAAATAAAATATTATCATAAAAATGTTAAAATATTAATATGATTTGTTGCAACTTAAATGTCACAATCATATCTCTTTTCTCCTTCTGAAACTCTAGCAGTCACTACTTTTTTTAGTTAAATAAGTGATTTCTACACATTTTCAATCTTATTACGTTTGTTTTTGTAATTTCGTCGTCTTTACACGACTCTGTCTATTTTGATTTCTCGTCTTTCTGCAGTGTGTTTTTTATTTCCCGTCTTAGTGTGGTTTTTATTTGATTCAGGTTGAAAGATTAGATTTGAGCAAGTGTATACTCAATCAATCACTTTGACATCGTCAAAGTTGCAGATATGAAGATATGAATATTCCAGACACTTGAATATAGTCATATTTGTAGACATATGTACTCCGTCGTTTTATGCTATTAACATGGATGATGTGAGTTTGTTCGCAGATTCGTCATTTTTGTTTTTAATGACTTTAAATTTGTATTGTATTGATATACTTTATCAATTTGAATAAATGAATATCATTTATTTTTGTAAAAAAAAGTCATAAGCATTTTTTTTGAAGGAAGTCATAAGCATGTATACTTATAATTTTAATCAAAATAAATAATCCAAATTAAAATTTCATAAAAATTATCATTCGTAATTTATATGTTTAATGTAATAAAAAGAGCATACAGACGTGCACGAACATTAGTGATAGATAATTAATTTAGTTCACTTAGGTTGGTCAGATGACGTTGACTTGAAACTTTAGAGTTTGCTTCTCTCAAGGTCTTAGGTTCAATTATCTTCAATGTTAATTATGTTAATTTCGGTGGTCTAATTTGACTTTTTCAAAAAAAAAAATCAGCTAATACAATTTCTATTTTCTTATATTAAAACAATTTTTTTTTACAATAATATTAAAAGAAAATAGTAGAACTCCTTTTTCAATAATTTTTAAATATAAAACCTTGTCAATTTTTTTTTAAAAGTTTATACATTTTTATTCTACTATATATAATAGGAATAGTTTAGACGTAACTTTTTCATTTTCAATTATACTTTTAAACAAATTTAAAATGTTATATTGTTGGTTCATTAAAAACTATCAAAATACTTATACTTATCATTTTAATATAAATCAAAATAATTTAAATTTAAATTTCATAAAAATAAATGTTTGTAATTTATACTAATCAACATAATAAAAAAAACATAAACATTAATGTTTTTTTTCTTTCATAGGAACATTAATGAAAATTTAAAATAAAAAGGCTTAAATGCAGTTTTAGCCCCCTAACTATCACGAACTTGCGATTTTAGCCCCCTATAAAAAAACAATAACAAACCAGCCCCCTATGTTTAGCCCATTTTGCAGTTTTGGCCCCCTAGGCCAATTTTGACCAAGTCAACACAGATGTGGCACCCACATCACTCAAGTGAGGTGCCACCTGTTATATTCTTTTTTTAATTTTTTTTTTAAAACCAGCTGGATTTAATGAAAGAAAAACAATTAAAAAAAAAAATAAGGAAGGAAGGTCGCGTGAGTTGAAACTTAGGGGTTAGGGTTTGTGTTCATAATTTTAGCCCCCTTTCTTTCAACTTCTCTATCGCCTCGCCGTTCTCTGCCAATCTTCATTCTCCATTTTCTTCTTTGTAAATCGTCGTTCATAATCGTCGTTCTGTCCATAATCATCGTTCAATCGCTGTCAATCGAAAGCTGCAACTGGATTTTAGGGTTTCCGATTCTAGGGTTTTCGAATTTGGAGAAGATGAAGTGGGATAAAAGTGCAAATGGGACATAAGTTGAGTTTTCATCTTCAAAACCAATTCAATTCTCCTTCTTCCTCCTTCTTGCTCGTTGGTTACCCAGAATTTGCAGGAAACGAAAAATGGCAGATTCTTCATGTTCATCGGTCAGCGGGTCATCCTTGAAGCATCGAAGTAATGTCGTTTGTCATTGTGGTGTTGATTCTCCATTGGTCACTGCTTGGACCGATGGAAATCCAGGGAGAAGGTTTCATGGATGTGGGAATTGTTTTGGGAGAAGAAAATGCAATTTTTTTAGGTGGTATGATCCTGAGGTACCTGAGAGACAGAAGAAAATAATTCGAGGACTTTTGAGGAAGAATGATGAATTGAAGAAGAAGGAAAGGAGTCTTATAATTGCCATAGTTGTGTTAGGGATTATGTTGTTCATCTGTGTCCTTATAACTTTAGTTTGAATGATGTTGTTAAGTTGTAAGCTTTATGGTGGCAATATAGGCTCATAGTCAAGTTGTGGCCACAATTTTGGTCCATTTGAGGGAAGTATCAGATTGTCATAAGTTGTTAAAAATGTGGATTTCCTGTAGTAAGTTACAATTTATTAAGTAAAATTATTAAGATAAAATGTAAGTTAAATTTCTTTAGTGACTAAACTAACCTGTACCAATGAGCAACATAATCATCTGGATTTTGCTGGTTATACCACATGCAAGAAATTGAGTGAGGGCAAGGTATGCCAGTTAGATCCCATTTTCTACAAGCACATGTTTTCTCATGAAGATTAAGAACATATGCATCAGTGCCATTAGAAACAGAAAATCTGGCATAATCTTTATCCCCACTCCAATTTCGTGACCAACCCTCATCATCTTTCTTATTGTTATTCAACAATTTGTTAATCATTGGACAAATATTTACATCATACCTCAACATATAATCCCTAAGTTTTACTATCCTATTTGTTATGTAGAGTTTCAGACCATCAACAAGTGAGATGATAGGCAATTCTCTTAAATCAATAATTGCACTATTAAAGGCCTTACACATGTTATTTACTTGTAAATCACAACACGTGTAAGTGCTATAGCCAGCCCTTGACCACGTACCTGGTGGCAACTCACTCATATCCTTCCAGGCAGATTCATCAATTTTCTTCAGATTCTCCATTGCCTTTTTAAACTCAACCACTGTAGTACACCTAGCTGCTATCCACAATGTTTCCTTTAAGTGCTCTCCTGAGTGTCTTTTCTTCCAGTTCCCATACAAATGTTTTACACACAATCTATGCTCAACATGATTAGGAATTGATACAATTGTGTTTATCAGTCCCTTCAATTAAACAACTTATCACAGTTAATCATCAAATCATAATTTCACAAAAATAAAAGTACTTTAAATTAAAGTAATTAAACTATGAATTTTATTGTCTCGCACATCTTTAGAGAGGGCAACCAATGCGTTGATGGTTTAGCAAACATTGGCCTGAATCTTGAGCAGTTCACTATGTGGGAATCCATTCCATGGCAAATCCAAGTTTTCTATGTAAATAATAAGTTGGGTTGGCCCAACTTTAGGTTTATTCCTTTTTGAGGGGGCTTTGGCCTAGTCCTCCCCCTTTCTTTTGTTTGTTGTTTTTTTCTTTTTATATATTTTGGGTGGTTTTAGCTCTTTGCTAATCCACTTTTGGTTTAAAAAAAAAAGTAATTAAACTAACAAAAATACCTTCTGCTGGTCTGAGATGAAAGACCACCTTTTTGCTTGAACACCATTTAAATCAGCAAGTAGAAGTTCAAGAAACCAGTCCCATGAATCCTTTGTTTCAGCTTCTACTACTGCAAATGCAATTGGCAGCATTTGATTGTTCCCATCTTTCCCAATTGCTGCTAAAAGGTGGCCACCATACATACCCTTTAAAAAGCATCCATCTAGGCCAATCAAAGGCCTACAAGTTGTTGCAAATGCTTTCTTGCATGCATAAAAGCATACATACATCCTTTCAAATACTGGTCCTCCAACTCCAAGTGCACATTTAATCTTCACAGTGCTACCAGGATTACTCCTCAATAATTCTTCAGCATAATTTCTGAGATGAGCATATTGTTCATCTATTGCTCCATGGATAAGTTCTAAAGTCTTATTATTAGCCCTATAGATCTGATAGTTACTCAACATGACTCCCCACTTATCTTTACAAGCAGCTTGTAATCCCTTAAGTTTCATAGAAGGTGCGTGTTTAAGAATTGGCACCAGTTTCTTGGACAACAAAGTAGTTTCAATCAATCTAATTTTTCCAGTGTTATGACACTTATGATCAGGGTTAAAGGCAGCAAGAACAAAGTATGTTTTTCGATCAGATTTACTAAACCTATCCTCTTCCTCTCATTCTTCTTAATGTACACATTTTTCCTATTTTGCAAAGCATGCTCTTTTACAGATGTTCTAACTAATTCAGCATTTGTGAATATTTGTCCTTCCACATACTTAATATCATCAGAAGGTTTAAACTTTGTAAATTTTTGCTTACCAGTATCATCTTCAGAAGAGCATATGCTTTCTAAATCTTCTTAATCTCCATTTTCATCATCAAAGTCAGATAGAGTTGTTGCAGCAGGATCCTTGGAAGATTCAAACAGCTACCAAAGTTTGAACACTCCCATTTGAAGGCTCCACAGGTGTTGGATTGATCAGCTGGTCAGGCAAAACAGTTGTCCAGTGCCAATCTTCATCATAGTCACTATCATTGAGAGATACCCCATCAACACTTCCACTTTCAGATTCATCACCTTCATCAGCTAAATAGTCAGGATCGGTTCCACTTCCAGATTCATCACCTACCCATTTATGGACCTCATCTTCATATTTGCTGTCCAGTTCTTCCAAATCAAGGTGTTCCAAGTAAAAATCAACACTTTCCTCTGACTTATATTCATTGATGAACCTTACCACATCTCTGTCAGTTTTGAGAAGTCTAAGACCATCTTTCAGTTGTCCCCCAGACACAACATACCAGACCTTATAGTCCCCCTTTACACCTACTTCTCTCACCAATTTGTCTAAATCAATTATGTTAATTTCATCTATGTCCCACGTACCCTCATACTCATAAGTCTCACCCCTTTTGTAGTCAACATTTGGATCACAAATAAAGTAACCATTGTAGTGAAACTTTATCTTGACTGAGTGGTCCACAACAACCCTAAAACAAATATAATATTAACTTAATTCAAATTGTATTCAATACTCTCACCAACCGTATGCAATACGTACATACATGACAGATACAGTATATAAACAAACAAAACGAAATGCAAGGTAAGACAAACAACAAACAATTTCTGATACCAACAAAACCAAATGCAAATTATCATGTATAAACAAAGGCAAAAACATGACAAAAATAGTAACTTACTTTCCAACATTCTTGTCAGGAATCTTTCGTGTGTCCTTCTCTTCTCCTGTAGCACTACTGATGACACTCAATCATACACTTTTTTTTAGAGTCATTTTTAATTAAGTTTTTAGTCAATTTTTATTAGTTTAGTATTTAATTTAGAGTCCATTTAAATAAATTATTGTTTTGGTTTATTAAGTCAAAACATTGGCAACTTAAATGATATGCTGGCCAATAAAAATACTTTTGGTACATTGGTTTTAAATTAGAAGGGATGAGGTCAGCAAAAGAATTACGGGTGGAAACTGAAGAAAATAATTGGGCTTTAACCCAACTGGGTGTGCTGACCCGTATTTTAAAAGGAAGGTATTCACGTTTTTTGTGGGAGGATGACGGCTTGTACAGGATTCACGTTTTGAAAAGAATGGAGATTCACGGATCACGAGAGGTTTTAGGGAGCAACATGGATTGAAGGGAAACACACGAGGAGGAGTAACACCGGAACAACGACATTTCTTTTTATGTTGTTTATTCTTTTGATCATGTTTAACTAATTCCATTTGATCAGGTCTTTTAGATGATTTTAATTTAAGCTGTTTGAATCATGTGATTGTATAAACTCTTTTCAATGCAATTACAATCCTAGTCTTATTCAGAATTATTTGTTCTTAATGCTTTTTGTATACTGATCATATATAAAATGATTTTAAATATCAATTGACTATTGACACTAGCTATTGAATTGGACATAATAATTCCGGTTAATCTAACGGGTCAATCTAGGGATAGATGATTGTTAGGTTATGATATAAAAATTAACGTTCATATAAAACCTTCAACGGTTACGGACTCACCTAAGAAATTAGGGTGTTGTAATTTGAGAAGAGAGTTCTGAGTCAAGGGCTTAATCAAAACTATTTTGTTAATTTGTCGTGAGACTAGGAGAATAATTGTAGAGACTAGGTGCAATTTACCAAACAGCGAGAATTAATTGATTCGAAAGACCTGATCACTTTTTCTCTGTTATTTTCCAAAAACAATTTATTTTTATTTTTATTTTCTATTAAACTCAAATATATGCTCAACATACCCCATATTTGTTAAATCCTTATTATAATTAAATTGTCAAGTTGAGATTGAAACAATCCCTGTGGAGACGAACTTATAAATTTTATTACTTCGATGCATTTTTAGTACACTTGCTAAAAGTCTATCACCGGCCTCCTTCCCATTCGCACTTTTATCCCACTTCATCTTCTCCAAATTTGAAAACCCTAGAATCGGAAACCCTAAAATCCAGTTGCAGCTTTCGATTGACAGCGATTGAACGACGATTATGGACAGAACAATGATTATGAACAACGATTTACAAAGAAGAAAATGGAGAATGAAGATTGGAAGAGAACAGCGAGGCGATAGAGAAGTTGAAAGAAAGGGGGCTAAAATTATGAACACAAACCCTAACCCCTAAGTTTCAACTCACGTGACCTTCCTTTCTTTTTTTAATTTTTCTTTCATTAAATCCAGCTAGTTTTAAAAAAAATATTAAAAAAAGAATATAACACGTGGCACCTCACTTGAGTGATGTGGGTGCCACGTCTGCGTTGACTTGGTCAAAATTGATCTGGGGGCCAAAACTGCAAGAGGGGCTAAATATAGGGAGCTGGTTTGTTATTGTTTTTTTATAGGGGCTAAAATTGCAAGTTCGTGATAGTTAAGGAGCTAAAACTGCATTTAAGCCAAATAAAAAATATAAAGAAAGAAGGAAAATGTGAAAGCGAAGTGAAAGAAAGTATGAGATGATGAGAGGAGCAACAATTTGAGTGACTCTCCTCTTCTCTTTTCCCGTTTATCAAAACGCACCAATTACTCGCGTTTTGACTTCACTGCAACTTCCGATGAACAGCGCCGCTTATTCTGCCGGAGTCTCGCCGCCGACGGAGGCCGATATCGATTGGGAGATGCGTCCCGGCGGCATGTTCGTACAGAGACGCGAATCAGGTGACGATGATCATACTGATGGACCCATGATCAACATCACTGTTGCGTATGGTTCTTCTCAGCATCAAGTCTATCTTCCAGCTCAATCCTCTTTCTGTGAGACTCTCTTCTCTCTATGCTGATTTTGTGCTTGAATTTTCGTTTGATTTTGGTTATTACTAGTATTTGTATTTAATTGTTTTATTATTGATTATTATTAGCATTTAATTTGTTTGATTCTCGTTAAATTAGTTTTTGAATTTTGTGAAATGAAGAATAATTGATTGGAATAAAATACTTTTTCAGTTTATTTTCATAAGCTTGCCAAGATAGCTTATGAAAATAGCTTATACATAAGCCACTTATGTGATAAGCGTTTATGCTCTAAATTCTTATCTAAACTGCTTATCTAAAAAGGACACATATATATTTATGGAATTTATTTGACTATTATTTACTCTGATGTTTGTTGAAATTGGGGTTGATTTTGTTTTGGTGAATACATGGTGTAAGTGGTTCATCTTATGTGAGTTGATGTTGGTCGAGAGATTCAATGGATAAGAGGTTTTATATCTCAGTGCTTGAGTTGGTTTTTTGAAGGGTGGTGTTATTATTTGATGATTGAGTTTGCATTTTTACACAATAATAGTGTATTGGGTTGAAAATGGTGGACTTTGATGTACACTGATATGGCTGAATCCTAAATGGTTAGATATTTTGATTTCTATTCTTTCAGGTTTAAACTGTTTTTGATAAGTGAAAGTGGAACTTGTAATGACAATACTAGGGCTTGAAGTTTTAATCTTTTTACCTGAGCGAGCTAAGTCCTTTAATTTTATGTAAGCTAATACCTATTAGTGAAGGCGTGTAATGTGATGCCATTCAACAATCTTTCTTTCTTCCCAAACAAATATGTAGCGTTGAAGAAGATATAGTAAAATAACATCTTTGCAGAAATTTGAATTTCGAACTGAGGTAAACTTTAGGTATTAATGTGTTACAAAGAGTGGCCACTCCATTTAATTTGCATCGAGAATTCACTTTTATCTTTATTTATGTATTAGTGTAGTTTCTTTATACACACAGCTGATATCCTTAGTGACTAAACTAGTAATGTGAGAAAATAAAAGAACTAAGTTGATTAACTTGAAAACTTGGGACCTTAAGCAAATTATATGTTATATTTTCATACTATTAGTATAACAATTTAAAGTTTTGTATGCATCATTTGTATCTTGATATGGAATATGTTTGGGGAAACTAAGCTGATTTTTTATGTTAAAGTTTACAAGTAGCATATACTTTTAGAAAATATTTTGTTTCCATTGGTATGTCTTTCGTCTTAATTTAGTCTTTAATAACAGGGGATGTTAAGAAACTGCTTGCACACAAAACTGGTTTAAAGCCTGAACAGCAAATACTCTTCTTTAAAGGAAAAGAAAAGGAGAATGAAGAGAATTTGCACATGGAAGGTGTGAAGGACAAGTCAAAGCTTTTGCTTTTGGAGGATGCTGCTAGCAAAGAGAGTAGTCTTGAGGAAGTTAGAAAACAGAATGAAATGTTAAAAGCTTTTCAAGCTGTTGCTGAAGTAGGATCAGAGGTGGACAAGCTTTGTGACAGGGTGAGCCCATGTTTCCCATATTATTATTATTGTTATTATTCATTATAGAAACATAATAACTGGAACTAGATAATGGAGATATTACTGATTTTAATTTTGCAGGTGTCGGCCTTGGATGTGGCTGTCAATGGAGGGACCAAGGTTTCTGACAAAGAATTTGTTGTGACTACAGAGTTGCTTATGAGGAAATTGCTGGAGCTTGATGGTATTAAGGCTGAAGGTGAAGCTAAGTTGCAGAGAAAAGCTGAGGTAATGTTTATGGTGTTGAGAGTTACTGACTTGAAAGCTTAACTGTTGATCCGTTACTTTTTATGCTAGGTCATGGAAAATGGTTTTTCTGTCTCTTGCTGTCTTTCACTTTTGCGTATGAATTTTAAATCATCACTTGGATTATTTGCTATGATTTTTGTGAAGTGGTATGCACCATGATATGCTGCTCTTTAACATTCCTCTTTAGAGCAGTTTTCCTTGATGCACTATGGCTCAATATTGTTGTTCAAGCATGTGGATCAAAGCTTTACTTTCTTAACCTGATAGTATCTATGTATTTGATATTTTTGCTTAGTACTGCAATGGCAATTTATATGCTGGGTTAGAGAACGATAAGTGGGTGATAATATCAAAAGAGTATATTCATGTTAGGTTAGAAAATAATGTGATTCCTATGTTTGTAAATGTTGCAAGTAAGTCCTGACTTTCATAATATAGATTAGATGATTGACAATTAATCTTGATTTCCTATTGCATGAATCTCTTTGAAGAATACTTGCATAGTTTTTAAAATGAATCTTTCAGAACTTCGGATACATTTTCTACCTCTCAAGTAAAATTTCTTAGTTAGAAGTTTTATGATTAGAAACTATCACTAGAAAACTCTTGGTTTGATATATAATTTTTTCTTGTTGAGGTCATGGAAATTTCTTTTTAAAATTCCAATGGTTCTTGATGGTCAAGTAATATTTGGTGATATTAATGGGTTGTTTTAGGAATCAGTATTCGGTCTTGTTACATTCCTGCTTTCAACCTTTTAGGTTAAGTTTTCTAACCAATATTTTGGTGTTGATATTTGGTTCAACCTTCTCTACCTTTTTCTTCAAGCTTATTTGTTAATAATTGTTATCACTATAGTGTACTGCAATTGTTTATTTCCATAAGGAAATTTGAATTGTTCTGTGCAAAACCCATTTGTGAATTGTTGCCATGATGTTATATTGTTGCTTTCTACACGTGTAATGATGTTCTCTGGTCTTACACTTCCCACCATTTTTTTTCTTCTTGTAAACTAGATCCCAGTACATTTATAAATATCACCTTGAGTTGTGTCTGATTAGCGGTTATGAAATTTATTTGTTTTTCTTCTTCATAAGACCAATGAAAACCTACTTGTGTTGGGAGTTGGAAATTGATGTGTTTGTCACTATCAGGATCAATCAAAAACTTTCGGTCAACATTTTTTCCCATTTTACGTTACTTAGTGTAAATTCTTTTACTGCTTGCGATGGACTTCACATTTTGGTAATCATCAACTATAATTGCATCATTCATATTATCTTTAAAGGCCTGAACAAAGGTTTTTTACCTTCAAACAGGTGCGTCGTGTACAGAACGCTGTGGATACTTTAGATTCCCTGAAGGCAAAAAACTCCCGCCTACCCTTTTAGCAACATTGGTAAGGCAGTCTCAGCAACAACCCAATTGGAGACCTTTGACTTTGGAATGGTAAGCTTGAATGCTCCAACCTCATCGTCATCATCACCACCACCATCTACTACACGTTACTCAATATTGGGAGCGGTTTGATTAGCTCAGAAATTGTGTTACATTATTTTGTAAAGCACGTACAATACCATATTTTTGAACCTTGATTCTTCATGTTAGAATAAGAACTCTAGTCAGTTTGATATAGTGACTTGAGTCTGAAGTCAGAGTCTGAGGTTCTGCTTCTGAACCTGCGTCTGAGGTTCTGCTTCTGAACCTGCGTCTGATGTTCTGCTTCTGAACCAGTTAGGTTCTGAGTCTGAACTAGTTAGGCTTGGTTATTGTTAGCTGTCAACAGCTGTCACTTAGTGACACCTGTTCCCTTCACTTAACCTCTATAAATATGTGTAACTACTCTTGAGAATCATAATGGAAATATTCACAATTCAGAATTAATATTTTCCCTCTCTCTCTCTTTCCTTTCTCTCTCCTATAACAAACTTTCCTTCAAGCTTTTCTGTGTTCATCAATGGCGTTTTGCACTTCTATCATGGTATCTAGAGCTTCTCCAGTGCCTTTCCACCATGGCTACACCTCCTCCTACTGCGTCAGAAGCATAGTTTGTCACTGCTGCAGCTTCAAAAACCTTCAAACAAACAGTTTCTGTCAAACTTGATGATTCAAACTATCTCCAATGGAAGCAGCAAGTAGAAGGTGTGCTGCGAGGTACGAAAATGGTGAAGTTTGTGGTTTCTCCACAGATCCCACCAGTTTATCTCAACGCCGCCACGCGCGAAGCCGGAACTGAAAACCCTGCGTATTCCGAGTGGGAAGAGCAAGATTCCTTGCTTTGCACCTGGATTATATCTACAATTTCGCCTTCGCTCCTTTCGCGCTTTGTTCGGTTTCGAAATTCGTGGCAAGTATGGGAAGAGATTCACAGCTATTGCTTCACGCAGATGCAAACGCGTTCGCGTCAACTGCGTTTTGAACTTCGTGCCATTACCAAAGGCTCACGCAAAATCTCAGAGTTCATCTCTCGTGTTCGTGAGATTTCTGAAGCACTCATGTCTATAGGAGATCCTGTTCCTCACCGTGATCTTATTGAAGTTGTTGTTGAGGCTCTTCCTGAAGAATTCAATGCTATTGTGGCCTCTGTTAACAGTAAATCAGAGGTTATCTCATTGGATGAGCTTAAGTCTCAACTTCTCACTCAAGAAGCTCGTAATGAAAGGTTCAAGAAAGCTGCCATCACTGAGCCTGCTTCTGTTAATCTCACTCACAATGCTAATGCTGAATCCCAAGGCCAAGCACCAAACTCTGGTTTTCCTGATGGTAACCCTAATCCCAACTCTCAGTTTAACAACAATAATCAGTTTTCTGGTGCTTACTTTGGTGGTAGAGGTCAGTCACGTGGCAGAGGTTTTAGAGGAGGACGGTTCAGAGGTAGAGGTGGTAGAGGAAATGGTTTTCCACGCCCCTACGTTCAGTTGCCAGATCTGATACAAAACAGGGCATGATGCTAGTTACTGCCACTACCGTCTTCAGCCTCAATATGATGCATCCTTTGCTCGCTATGGCTATGGTGCCTCCTATGGTTATGGTGCTCCTATTGGTTATGGTGGTGCACCATCCAATGTCTGGATGCAGCCACGTTTTCCTAACTCTGGAGGTTCTCTTAGACCTCAGTCCTCTCAGTTTCCTCAGTCTTTTGGTGGACAAAGACCTCCAGCACCACATGCCTTGTTTGCTGGAACTCCTGCTGAGTCTGTCAGCTCTAATGGTGGTAGCTTTAACCACATCTGGTATCCTGATTCTGGAGCCACTAACCATGTTACACCTGATGCTGGAAACTTGATGGATGCAGTGTCACTTTCAGGTTCTGGTCAAGTTCATGTTGGTAATGGACAAGGTCTGTCTATAACTTCTGTTGGTTCTATGAGTTTTCCTTCACCTCTCCAACCTCAAACCACTTTAAAACTCAATAATTTACTTCTTGTTCCTTCCATAACTAAGAATTTGGTCAGTGTTAGTCAATTTGCTAGGGATAACAATGTTTACTTTGAATTTCATCCTAATGAGTGTTTTGTTAAATGTCAGGGTTCTTCTAAAGTTCTCTTGAAAGGTCTTCTTGGTAGTGATGGTCTTTACCAGTTTCATCCTCAGTCTCCTGCTCTCTCCTCCTACAGTCCCACTGCCAATCTAGCTTGCAGCAAGAATAACTTGTTCTCTTCCATAGAAAATCCTTCTAGTTTACAATTTGGTACTTTTCAATGTAATAATATTGCCTGTTCTCCACCTGTTTCTTCAAACAGTCATAGTTCATCTTTGTATGGTATATGGCATAGCAGGCTAGGCCATCCTCACTATGAGGTCCTTAGGAATGTACTGAAACTCTGTAATGTTACTATTCCAAATAAAACTTTGTCTGATTTTTGCTCTTCATGTTGTCTTGGTAAATCTCATAGGTTACCTTCTGTTACCTCCACTACTGCCTACACAAAGCCCCTTGAACTTGTGTTTTGTGACTTGTGGGGACCTGCACCTGTTGAGTCCTCTTGTGGATACTCATATTTCCTCACAATTGTTGATGCCTTTTCACGTTTTACTTGGATTTACCCTTTAAAACTAAAATCTCATACCTTATCCACTTTTCAAAATTTCCAAACTATGATTGAACTACAACTTAATCACAAAATTAAAAGTGTTCAATCTGATGGTGGTGGTGAATTTCGCCCCTTTACCAATTTTCTTAATGACCAAGGAATCATACATAGATTCACCTGTCCACACACACATCACCAAAATGGGTCTGTTGAGAGGAAACACAGGCACATAGTTGAAACTGGCCTCACTTTACTTGCTCATGCTAAAATCCCCTTGTCTTTCTGGGATCTACTGCCACATACCTGATCAACAGAATGCCTACCTCCACTTTAAACAACCAGTCACCATTCTTTAAACTCCATTTACAATTTCCTGATTACAAATTTCTGAAAAGTTTTGGATGTGCATGCTTCTCTTTTCTGAGGTCGTATAACACTCAAAAACTTGATTTTCACTCAAAGGAATGCATCTTTCTAGGTTATTCTTCTCCTCATAAAGGATACAAATGCCTTGACTCCACTGGCAGAATCTTTATCTCTAAAGATGTAGTTTTCAATGAACTAAAATTTCCTTATCCAGAGTTGTTTCCCTCTCCCTCTCATCAGCGTGTGCAGCCTGACCCACCTACCTTGTCCACCTTTCTTCCTACTCCCACTTCTTCCATCCCAACATCAGGTGCCTCCTCTGCTACTCCTCCACCTAGTTCCCCTATGAGTTCTGCACCATCACAACATGCTTCCTCTGATTTTCCTATGAGTCCTTATCAGTCTCCCTCTCAAAATTTTGCTGATTCTGTCCCTGACTCACATGTTCCTAGTGATACTGTGTTTGATGTTCCTCCCATTTCTGTTATCTCTCCTTCTCAATCTGTTTCCAACTCAGTTGAGTCTACATCTGGCTCAAGTAGCTCCTCTTCTGTGTCTCCACCTGTTGTTCCTCATAGAATTCATCCTAACAACACTCACCCTATGAGGACCAGAGGTAAACTTGGTATTGTGCAACCTAGGTTGCATCCTACTTTGCTGCTAACTCAGTTTGAACCAACAAGTTATAAACAGGCCATTAAGGATCCTAAATGGCACCAAGCTATGCAAGCTGAATATGATGCTTTGTTGCATAACAACACTTGGAGTCTTGTTCAGTTACCTCCTAACAGACAAGCTATTGGATGCAAGTGGGTCTTTAGACTCAAAGAGAATCCAGATGGGACTATTAGCAAGTACAAAGCAAGATTAGTAGCTAAAGGATTTCATCAGAAGCCGGGATTTGACTACAATGAAACCTTTTCTCCAGTTGTTAAACCTGTCACTGTCAGAACTGTTCTAACCCTTGCTGTTACTAATCAGTGGCCAATTCAGCAACTTGATGTGAATAATGCCTTTCTTAATGGTTTTCTCAATGAAGAAGTCTACATGGTTCAACCTCCTGGCTATGAACAACATGACCCTTCCCTAGTCTGCAGACTAAACAAAGCCTTGTATGGTTTAAAACAGGCTCCTAGAGCCTGGTTTGAAAGGTTAAAGACTGCTTTAGTTAGGCTGGGGTTTATTGCTAGCAGATGTGATCCTTCTTTATTCACCTTGCATGCAAATAATCATAGTACCTTTCTTCTGGTATATGTTGATGATATAATCATCACTGGCAGCTCACATAGTTTAATTCAGCAACTTGTTCAGAAATTAAACTCAGAATTTTCTCTAAAAGATTTAGATAACCTGGACTACTTTCTTGGCATTGAAGTTCATCACTCCAGTTCTGGCTCTCTTCTTCTCTCTCAAACTAAATACATTAGAGATTTGCTCACCAAGGCCAACATGGATAATGCAAATAGTATAGCCTCTCTAATGGCTTCCAGTACTAAGCTTTCCAAGTATGGATCAAGCCCTGTGTCTGATCCCACTTACTTCAGATCTATAGTGGGTGCTCTTCAATATGCTACTATCACTAGACTAGAGATTTCTTACTCAGTGAACAAAGTGTGCCAGTTCCTATCAGCTCCTCTTGAGGATCATTGGAAGGCAGTGAAGAGAATTCTTAGATATCTTCAGGGTACACTCAATTATGGTCTGCTGATTGTTCCTGCTCTTAAAAATGAACCTATATCTCTTACAGGGTTCTGTGATGCTGATTGGGCATCTGATCCTGATGACAGAAGAAGCACATCAGGTGCCTGCATCTATCTTGGTCCTAATTTAGTCTCCTGGTGGGCCAAGAAGCAGACTCTAGTGGCCATATCCAGTGCTGAAGCTGAGTACAAAAGTCTAGCTCAAACTTCTGCTGAAATCCTATGGATGCAGTCCTTACTCAAAGAACTCAGAGTTCCAGTCAAGGTGCCTCAAGTTTATTGTGATAACTTGAGTGCTGTTTCACTTGCTCATAATCCAGTGCTTCATTCCAGAACAAAGCACATGGAGTTGGACATCTTTTTTGTCAGAGAGAAGGTCATGAATAAAAGCTTGCAAGTCTGCCATGTTCTTGCTCAAGACCAGTGGGCAGACATCCTCACCAAGCCTCTATCCACAACAAGGTTTATATATCTTAGAGACAAACTAAGGGTTTGTGACACCCTCAGTTTGAAGGGGGAATGTTAGAATAAGAACTCTAGTCAGTTTGATATAGTGACTTGAGTCTGAAGTCAGAGTCTGAGGTTCTGCTTCTGAATCAGTTAGGTTCTGAGTCTGAACTAGTTAGGCTTGATTATTGTTAGCTGTCAACAGCTGTCACTTAGTGACACCTGTCCCCTTCACTTAGCCTCTATAAATATGTGTAACTACTCTTGAGAATCATAATGGAAATATTCACAATTCAGAATTAATATTTTCCCTCTCTTTTTCTCTTTCCTTTCTCTCTCCTATAACAAACTTTCTCTCTCCTCTAACTAACTTTCCTTCAAGCTTTTCTGTGTTCATCAATGGCGTTTTGCACTTCTATCACTTCATTTGAGGACCGATTTTTTATAGTTTGCTTAAGGCAATATCTTTAAACACTTGGGCTGCCTTTGAAGAATACAAAAAGGGAAATGAAGGAGCATATTATAGATTCTCTTGCCCAGAAATGGGTTCATGTAATTATGAGTATTGATCTTGCCTGACGGCATGTTAAGATTTAAAAAATTCATCATACTGTTTTTAACTAATCATAGTGTAGCATCAAGCAAACAACGTATAGATAAATTTGGCATGTATTGAAAAATATATTAACGAACTAAAACACAAGGTGTACATACAAATTTCACGATGTTTTGTAAAATAATCCTCTGTTTTTTCTTTCTATTATTTATATATGAAAACCTAAAAGGAACACATCAACCGAGCAAATCATTTTATATTGGCTTAATTGCACTTTTGGTCCCCCTATTTTGTCTTTCTCATGAAAATAGTCCCCCTATTTTTAAATCAAACGTTTTTGTCCCCCAATTTTTACTTTTGTTGCAGTTTTGTCCTCAGCCCCATTTTGGCTCTCCAAACACGCTGACGTGGCAAACAATGTGTTGATGTGGCATTTTTTTTTAAAACCTTATTTTCCACATCATTAAACTATTATTATTTATCAAACAATATAATTCAAAAATTATAATTCAAAAAACAGTCTAATATTAAATTGAATTTATTATTTACAGAAAAACAAAAAGGGATAAATCGTGAGGTATGAACCAAAAACCCTAATACTAAACTGTCCATCTTCAATTCGTTATCACCCTCCATAATCGAATTTCTCTCTAGATTCTTCGATTCTCCTCCATTTTCGCATTCCTCTATTGGTTCAATTCATCTTCATATCTTGCTCATCTTCCATATTTTGGATTTTTCCCTTGTACTGAGAAGTGGGTTTTCGAGAAATTCGTAACTGGGTTCGTCAATTCATCTTCCTGCCTTTTTCTTATCCTGCTCTTCCTTGTTTGATTCTTGTAGGTTTGGGAATACCAAAATGTTTGAATCTTATACGGTTTCAAGCAACTCATTTTCGTCTGAATCCTGGATGTAGGTTTCATGGCTATGGCTTATACAAGTATTTATTTTGTGAAGTAACTATATTTTTTGCTGCACTCGGGAAATTGCTGATCAATCAATTATTATTCTGTTTGATTTTTTCAATTACTGGGTAGAAAGAATTGTAGTTTCTTTAATTGGTTTGATGAAGAAATGGCAGAGCTTGCAAATGAGGTTATTTTGTCTCTAATGAAGAGGATTGATGAATTGAAGAAAAAGGATTGTGCATCGAAGAAAACTGACGATTAATTGAAGTTCAAGTTGAAGCTTTTTAGGGGTTTATTTGCATTTTCATGGGTTGTTATTGTTGTACTATTGATCATTATAATGATGAAGTAACTACATGAGTTATGTGTAAGAATTAAGTTAGGTCTATTGTAAGTGCTTAGTTATGTTTAGGCTGTAGTGATGCAAGTGTTAAGGTGATGTCAATTTGAATGAAAATGGCTTTAGTTGCCACATGTAATTGTGTGATTTTAGTTAATTGAAAGAAGTTGTGTTTGACATTTCAAACTGTAACTTGTGTTTGCTATATGTATGTGTTTGCATTAAACCAGAATTTTAGACATCAATTAGACACAATTAAATAAGTTTTTATATATGATTAAGCCAAATTTTGACATGTTTAAACCAGAATGTTAAAGATGCATCCAACCAAAATTTTATACATGATTAAAACCAGAATTTGAAACGATTAAACAAGAATTTTAGAATTGCATCAAAACAGAATCTTATACACATGATTAAACCACAATTATATAGATCAAACTAGAGTAGTGGCGTAATGAAAACCATAATTACATCAGTTCTACCAATATTAGTGACTTGATTAAAACCAGAATTACATTGAGTCTGCTATATTAGTGGCTTGATATAAAAAACCAAAATTACATCAAGCAAAATGAACATTCCAAAATGGCATAATTCAAGTCTGCATAATACTTTGGACAAAAAGACATTAAAATTCAAAGCAAAACATCATTCAAAACAACAACATAACATCTCCTAATTATCAGCTTGTGATCCTTGGCTTTGGGGAGCTTGTGAGCATTGAGATAAAACACTTGGGGCATATAACACAGTAGCAGCGACTGTCTTTGTCTTTTTCTTCTGTTTTTTTCGATCTTGGACATATGGCTCGACAGTAGCAGGTCCTTCCACAGATGGCCCGACACTAGCAGCAGTTGTCTTTGCCTTTTTCTGTTTATTCCCACCTTTTGGAATCTCCCTATCAGCTGCACTTTTACCCTTACAAGTCCTTTTATTGTGACCAGATTTCCCACGTTTTTTACATATAACTATTGATAATTGTCTTGGTAGTAATTTAGGATCCCTTGGCTCATCACTAGATCTGTTCCTTTTTTTCTTCGGTCTTCCCGGTGCCCTTCTCATAACAGGTGGATTTATGGGCTCACCGTTTGAAACAGGCCACAATTTAGGTCCATTGGACGACTTGATAATATGAGAATAAGTAGACATAAACCGAGTTTTCCTGAAACAAAGAATTATATAATCAATAACACGCCTTTAAAAGAATAACATAAATTGATATAATATAATGGTATACCTATAGAAAGAAGATACATAATCTTCGGGCTGAACTTTATTATGCCAGATGCAAAGAATTACATGACAGCATGGTATCCCAGTCAAGTCCCAATTACGACAAGCACAAGTCCTTTGATGTAAATCAACTGCATAGGTGTCAATACCATTTGAGACACTAAACTTTGTCATCTCAAGGTCACCATGCCAAGTTGCTAACCATCCTGCTGTAGCCCTTTTGTTTTTTTCCAAAATCTCTTGAATTTTTGGGCAAACATTACCATTGTATCTTTCTATCATTTGTCTTTGATTCACAATCCTTACTGTGATGTAATGTTTCAATCCTTCAAGCAAAGTAATGATGGGCTTATCTCTAATCTCCAACACAGCCCTGTTGAAAGCCTCACACATATTATTAACTTGTAGGTCACTTTTCGTATTAGTGCTAAAAGCTGACCTACTCCACATGGAAGGTGGATATTTCATTATATCGTTATATGCTTCCTCTCTAATATCCTTCATTCTTTGCATGGCTCTATTCCAATCTTGAACCGTTGTAGCTCTTGCAGCCAACCAAAGAACCTCCTTCATATGTGCTCCTGGATGCCTTTTCTTCCAATTCCCATATAAATGCTTAACACATATCTGTGTTCCACATGTTCACCTAATTCCTTAATAACAGGTACCAATCCCTAGAAAAATGCATAACACATTAGTCAAACCAAAATACATAGATAAATATTTTAAGAATTGATTAAGTGGTACCTTTTGTTCGTCTGAAATGAAAGCATATTGCCTAGGCTGGATGTTATACAAGTCTTCCAATAAAAGATCAACAAACCATTTCCATGAATCTTTATTTTCCGCTTTTACAACAGCATATGCAATGGGAATGATCTGATTATTCCCATCTTTACCTACTGCAGCCATTAACTGACCCCCATGCTCGCCTTTCAAGAAACAGGCATCCAAACCAATTAAAGGTCTGCATGTATATGCAAATACCGCCTTACAAGCCTCTAAACAAACATATATCCTCTCAAAGACCGGACCAACATCAGTCATACCACACTTGATAATCACCGTGCTATTAGGATTAGATCTCCTTAACTCCTCAGCATAACTCCTCAAGTGCAAATACTGCTCACTTTCAGCCCCTTGTATATATTTTATTGCCCTTTTCTTGGCTCTGTATGCTTGAAATCCATCTGTCAAAGGCTTCATCAACTAACCCACTGGGTTTCATGTCAGGTATATGTCTTAACATAGGAATAAAGTTTTTTGCAAGCCACTCAGTCTTTGCTTGTTTGTTGCTAGGTGTTCCAGGACACGAGTGCTTATCATTCAAGGTAACTATTTGCCAATACTGGCTTGCACTTCTTTTACTAATTCTCATATAAAATGGACAGACAGACATACACTTTATAACCATTCTCTTAGCATCATTCTTTATGAAGCGAAGGTTTGTCTTAGTCTCCATGGCGTGATATTTAATTGCATCCCTAGCGAGCACCTTCGAAGAAAATTGCAGTCCCACCTCAAACTTTACAGGATCTCCTCTTTCAGGACATTTGAATTTGGGAAACTTTATGACATCATCCTCGTCATCTTCACTTTCAGCCGGAGTTTCCAATTCACTGTCATTTTCTTCAAACTCATCTGGTGGTGTATTTCTAGGAACAACATATGGATTATGCTCACCAAACGTCTCAGTTGGTAATTCATTAGTCCAATCCCAATCGTTATCAACCAAATCCGCATCAAAATCATAACTATCTTCATCAGAATTTGCAACGTAATCTTCATCATCTTCAGAAACATATCCTCCATCTTCTTCATTTACAGCACCAAATCCACCTTCATCACCAAGTGCTTCACCAAGTGCTTCACCAACTCCACCCCCATGCTCAACATAAACATCAACAAAATTGTATCCTTTTACATCTTCACCTAATTTTAATACATCTGCATCACTATTGAGTGGTCTTAGTCCATGAGCAAGTGAATACTTTGGATGAAGGTACCACAAGCATTTGAAGTTCACATAGCCCAAAGATTGAACCATTTTCAATATGTCTGTATAGTATCCCCAGTCTACACCAATACTGTAATTTATCTCATCCACTTGACCATTGACATACATCTTCACTGGGTTAGTTACAATAGTACCCCCATGGAAAAATCGTAATTTCGCATTATGAACTTCAGCTACCCTGTAGAAAGGTGGACCACAACATTAAACAAAATCACAAAATTGCTTTGCTAAATGTGATATGTACCCCAATATTTAACCCAAATAAAGTATACATTCACTACATAAAGTGAGACACAACAACAACTCAGTCAAACCATGAATGGACCAAACCAATAAACACAAATAAAATAACAAAATTAACATAGAAAATCATGTGAAGTGGACCACAAAACAATAAAGCCTTACAACTAAAGGAAAATCAATAAAGAAACTTGAAGAACTTTACAAATACATAAAGACTTATATTCAAAACTCATCAATAGTGACAAAATACATACCTAAGACAGGATTTTCGCTTATCATCCCGATTGTCGCTCTGTGTCGTGTGTTTTCTTTCCATAGCAACTCAAGAACTCAAGAAAGATTAATCGATGATGGAAGTATGATGGAAAACCTGAATGTTAACGAAAACAACTGAATCAACGAAGGATGGTGAAACGATGGTCCATGAAGAAATGAAGGTGGAAGACGAAAGAAAAGGGGGTTAGGATTCAATGCCTTAAGTTCTTACCCGAGTGACCGTTTCCCCTTTAGAGGAATGCGAAAATGGAGGAGAATCAAAGAACCTAAAGAGAAATTCGATTATGGAGGTTGATAACAGATTGAAGATGGACAATTTAGTATTAGGGTTTTTGGTTCATACCTCACGATTTATCCCTTTTTGTTTTTCTGTAAATAATAAATTCAATTTAATATTAGACTGTTTTTTGAATTATAATTTTTGAATTATATTGTTTGATAAATAATAATAGTTTAATGATGTGGAAAATAAGGTTTTAAAAAAAATGCCACATCAACACATTGTTTGCCACCTCAGCGTGTTTGGAGAGCCAAAATGGGGGTGAGGACAAAACTGCAACAAAAGTAAAAATTGGGGGACAAAAACGATTGATTTAAAAATAGGGGGACTATTTTCATGAGAAAGACAAAATAGGGGGACCAAAAGTGCAATTAAGCCTTTTATATTTGTTCACTTTAACAACCGCTGTCTAGCTATAAATTAAGAATTAATGTAATCTATAGTCTAGTTATTTGTTTTCCAAGGTTGTTCTCTCTATCAAACCAAAAGGAGGCTATGGTGGGGGAGTTGTGGGACCTCATTGATGGTGGTTGCGCCTGGTCCTTTGGGTGGCGTATAAATATTTTTGTTCAGGAGAATGAGATTTTAGAGAGCCTTTTGAGAGCTTTGGAAGGTGGAGGATAATGGAATCTCGGTCAAATTGTCTTATAACTTGATTTTTGGCTTATTGTCTCCAAATGTGCTTTTCAGTAATTCGTAAGAGATGGTTTTAGGCAACATTTGGAAAAGTCCGCCTCAGTCAAAGGTCATAGTTTTCTCTTGTAAACTCCTTCTAGACCATATCCAAAAAAAGGTTAATTTGGCAAGGAGAGATGTCTTACCGCATGCTTCTTTGAATTGTGCTTTTTGTGGTTGTGGTGAGGAAAGTTCTTTTCACGTCTTCTTGCCTTGTGATGTGGTGTTTAAGGTTTGGGTAAAGGTGTCCCGACGGTTTTTTTTAATCAACTTATATATTAATACCACCAAAATTATACAAGACGTGCAAAATGGGGACAAGAAGGAAAACAGATACAAATGGTTCAGCTAGCATAAACCAGAACCCAACAAAGGAACACAACCTAACTGGCAAAACAACAGTCCCAACAGCAAAACAGAAAATGCAACCGCAACTGTTTCCTAAGAAAAACTACCAAAAAAGTCCCAAGAACCTCTAAAACTGCCCCAGCTATCTAAGCAAACACTCCCTGGGGTTCCAGCTCCACTCGTATAAGAGGCAAGGAGGACTCTTTAATCTAGATAAAACCCACTGCAAAGATTGAACCTTTATTTCCTCTACAATTTCTACCACATTTTTGGTAATATTATTAAAAATCTTATCATTGTGAGCTTTCCAAATCACCCAAAGCGATGCATGTCACACCAGCCAATAACCTTTACGCAGTTTCTTCTTCCCAATCCCCCCACTCCAGCATTCAAAGTGTTGGAACAAAGGCTGTGGAGTAATGAAGTTGATCTCTAACCTACCACTCACCATAGACCAAACCTCAAAAATGAAATTACAATGAAGGAAAAGATGCGTAGATGTTTCTCCAACTTCGTCACAAAACACCCACCTTTCTAAGTCATCCGGTGGTAAAATTCTCCGTCTAGCAAGGTTTGTCTTTGTTGGAATGCGGTCGAGTAGTAGTTGCCAAGTAAAAACCACCACTTTAGAGCGTGCCGGACTCTTCCACACGGACCCAAACACCATTTCTTTTGTTTGGCTCAACATTTATGAAGGCAGCAACAAACCCCTTAGCAGCTCATAAAGCGAACTCACTTTGAAAATCCCTTCCTCCTACAGTTTCCACCACCATAGATATGCCATCTCCGAACTCAACCACCCCTCTAACTCCCCAATGAGGCTCTCAACTAACCCCTTTTCCCACACAAATTAGTTTCTTAATACCACATAATTTATTTGTGCAATTTGAATGTTGGAACACAGAGGTTCGGAACAAAAATCTTAGCAAGGGTTTTTGATTAATTTGACATGCGACTATATAGGTGATATGGAAGATTAGATATGATATAATTTTCAAGGATTGTATTAAGGGGATTGATGACATAGTGGATGATATAAAGGTCTTGTCGTGACAGTGGAGTTTAAATCGTTTGAAAACTCCATCTTGTCTCTACTATGAGTGGTATTGAAACCAATAGATTGTCTTTTATGATAACTTAGTGCTTGACTTTGATGTGTTTTGTTTTTTGGGTGGTGTTTTATGTCGAGGTTGGGCTGCCACATATTTACGGTGTCTATTTTGTAGTTTCTTTCTTTTGCTTATCTGTTCTCTTATGTAGTGTAACTTTTAACAATATGGTGTTTAAAAAGAAAAAGTAATCTATAGTCTACTTTATGTACACTTAAATTTGGGGTTGGATATCAAATTTAAGATCTCATTTGAGTTTCTTCCTTTTTTCCTTTTCCTTTCCCTTTTGTTACCAAAAAAATATAAGATTTCCTTTGAGTTCTTAAATCTTTGCAAGACTCCACAATATTCAAAACCGTGAGAATAATCTTTATAAAAGATGATCCAACCTATAGTTAAGAATTAAGATATCTGATATAATTAAGAAATGATTAATCTCGTAGTAGAATTATCATTATGTTTGTTGAAAATTGTTTTTCCCACTTCAAAGAAAGCTAAAAAACACCAATAAATTACATTTTTAACCCCATCGGTAGTTAACTACTGCATGATGTTTTTCAGCGGCAGTTAACTACCGTCGGACACAACCACATCGGCAGTTAACTGGCGTAGCCATTTTGTGACTATTTTTTCCAGAACTTCACATTCTTTCATCTTAATGAGATGCAAAATCAATAAATGAGTGAAAAAAAATGATAAAATGATATGTGATTAAAGTGAAAAAGCTAAAAACAAAAAAAAAAGTAATTAAATTTGGCACACAACTTATTTATGGATTTTTTTTTAGTTTTTAAGAGGAGTAGTGAGGTTGGAGAAGGTTGTCATAACATTGAGAAGGTTGTCACACATCTTATAAACTGATTACACCTATATATTCAAAACAAAAAAAAAAAAATGAAATAAGAAGTAGAAAGTGTTTAGGTTGGTGGTTTTTTGTTTAGTTTTTAAGAGGAGTGGTGATGAGTGGTTCGAACACCTTCGCTCCCATCACCACGTATCTTATAAACTGTAGATGCGTTGAATATGGATTGTGAAAACAACACTGCCTATATATAGAACTTTCTGTGGGTTTTGGACCACAGAAAGTGTAGGTGGAACCTGATCCACACAAAATAAAGTGCATCGGCAGCTAACTGTCGCCGGTTTCCTTCCCATCGGCAGTTAGTTGCCACCCCGGTTTTCTTTCCATCGGCAGTTAACTGCCGCTGCGCCCCTGAGCCTTAGCAGTGGCAGAACCTGCTATTTCAAACCTGTTTATATGAGTTATAAACACTTTTTTTACACATTATATTCATAAGCTAACCAAAATATCAATGTTTCCAACAATTGAACCCAAATAAACAGAAATCACCATAAACACATTAAAATTGTACCAAACATCAAATTGTACCAAATATGTCATCATTATACAAAAACTAACAAATGTCATGAAAAACTAACAAAAGTCCTAAACATCAATATCCTACTCCTGCTCCTGGTCTTGCTGCTGCCTCCTCGACCTCCTACGTCTCCTGGTCAATACCGGTGCCATCCTGTCCCTGATATTGCGCAAGGCCTGTTACAACTGCTCAGTGCTCATCCCCTCCTGACCCAAGTACTCATCAGCCTGGCTAACAGCGCCACTAACCATCTCAATGGTATCAGGCGAGCCTCTCTCCTGGTGCCGCTGCTAGTGGTGTGCAATGATCTGCTCCTCATTTTCTGACCTCAGAGGAGATCCCTCAATAGGTGGCAGAATCTTTGGGTGAGACACCCGTCCGTACCATCACATATATCCGTCCTCGTACCGCCATGGCTGATCAACCTCCCTACCCCACTGATCCTGAGGAATGGTGTGAACACAAAAGTCGAGAAAAGGCTGTACAACCTGAGCATCCCGTATAGCAAGCACAGATGTCGAAGCTCTGAGGATGTCCTGCACGTACCCGTACTGCCTTTTAACCCGCTCAGGCAAGTGACAGTAGACCTTGTCACGACCACACATGATCCAGCCTGAATACCAACATATCTCCTCAAACTTCTAGATCTCCCTATGCTCTTCGTACGACATCCAGAATATATCATCAATCTCCAAACGATGAAGCGCCAAACGGCAGGTCTTCGCCTCTCCATGACCCTGTGTGGAATCCATCTGGCAGCACAAGGTAGGTTTGGGACATAGTCAGGATTATCAACAGCTGGGTACACTCCTGGAAAATGTGCCAAAAACCATCCCTGTACAAACCAAACACATTTAGAAGTTATTACTAAGCATAAGATAGAAATTACTATAAACACATTATATTCAGATACACAAGCATAAGAAATTAAAATTATTACCATCAAAAGTGTTGTGCTTCCCCCGATCGATTTGCCTCTAGGCAAAGTGGCCTCAGATAGACTGTGGTAAAGGTATGCCAATGACATCCCTCCCCACGAGTACCCCCTCATCGCAACAAAGCCCTCCATCGTCTGCATATATGTTAAGTCGATGTGTTTGTTGCTTTTATCACCAAACAACGTACATCCAAGCAGATATAAGAGGAAACTCCTCACACAGGCAAGCCTACGCCTCTCCCTCTCCTCTCTCTCCTCCCTTGTATCTGGACGCGCTAATCTGGTGGCAACAGTCAAGTGATCCTCATAAAGGTCCTTCAACGCCTTATAACTAATGTATCCACCATACTCATCCCTGCAATTTTTCACAACAACATCCGATGTAACACCTAAGTATCTCACCCTCAACTCCACTCCATCAACCTGAGACACCTTCTTTGCATGGCTCATCATCCGCCCTTCAATAGGAACATGCAGCAGACACGTCACATCATCTAAAGTGATGGTCATCTCCCCTATAGGCATGTGAAAACAGCTGGTCTCGGTATGCCACCTCTAGCTAAGCGCCATAATCAAAGCATGATTCACAGTAGGATACCCCGTGAACAGCAAATCATGCAAACCACTCGCCCATAAAGGAGTCCAAAACCAGACTTGATTCGTTGCTGGACGTCGGAGATCTCCCACCTTAGCCCCATGATTTATGCATTTAACCTTACAGGACTTACGAATCTGAAATAATAAAAAACACCACATAAATAAAAAACATAAAAACAATGTAAACACTTATAAAAATTAATTAAAATATAAATACTTAGCAAAAAAAAATCTATTTTATATATACTTCACATATAAAAAATTATGCGAACAATAATTGAAGACAAATAAAATTAGCAGACAACGACATGTGTTCATATCATATTTTTTTTAAGTTTCGCATATAATTTTTTTTTAAAAAAATATACACTTCATATATAAAAAATTACGCAAACAATAATTGAAGACAAATAAAATTAACAAACAACCCAATGTGTTCATTTCATTTTTTTTTAAAATTTTGCAAATAAAAGTTAAAAAAAAACTTACATTATTTGCATTATACCACAACAGCAATGCAACATGAGAAGCATATGAAGACAACACAGATAAATCCTGAGGCCCTCCAGGAAAGGGAGGCACATCAGGTAACTGATGTGGGGCTGCCTCAGCCGCAAGGTCATCCTCATCAGGCTCAGCCACCTGCTCCTGATGCTGAACCTCGCCACCCTCAATCACATCCGCAAAATGTTGAGCGTCATAGCCACCATCTGTGGCATCATGTAGCTGCTCCTGATAATTCAGGTACTGCATCGGGTCATCCACCTGCGACTGTGTCGGCTGAGAACTACCCTCATCCGCAGAAGGATCGGGCCTTCGACCTCTTCCCCTCTCATCATATTTGGGTCCTGCTCAAACATATGTACACAAAAACAAAATCAAAAGTCATGGTCATTTAGGCAATTTAGACAACAATCTAGCACCATAAATAACTTAATTTTTAAACACCATTCAAAACAACATTCGCAACAAAATGTAGCACCATAAATAACTTAATTTTTAAACACCATTCAAAACAACATTGTCATCAACATTCCCAACACAATCTAACAACAAAAACTAACTAAAAAATCTAAACAACTCTCATTTAGGCATTTTATCAAACACTTTAAGTGCAAAGTATGAAACAACTCATCATTGTGTTAATTCAACTTTTACACATTCACATTGAACTTAAACATAATCTAAACTACATTCACAACAACTACATTCATCTATAACATCATAAACTAACCAAAATTTCAATTTCTACATCTACCCTAACCACATGCAATCTACCAAAATTAACAAAAATAAACCTACACAAACTAACATTAACATTACAAATGATTAATACTACTTACTTGTGGTTTTGTGGATATGATTTGCTTCAATTTCGTGAAAATGGAATTGGAGAGGATTGGAGCAAATTTGGAATTTGGATGGTTTTACATGTTTTGCTGTTCTGAATATATTATGATCGCAGCGGCCGTTAACTACTGATGGGAACAACACTAGTTAACTGCCGATGAGAACGACAATAGTTAACTGCCGATGAGACTGGCGGTAGTTAACTAGCGATGCACCAATCCAACGACAGTTAACTACCAACAAAGTAAAATTATATTTTACCGGTGTTTCTTAACTTTTTTTGGAGTGAGAATAACAATTTTCATGTTAGTTTTGTCTCTAGAATGATAATGGATACATAATGAAAAACTGTTGACCTCCAAGTCCAAATAGACTGCTCTAACTAATGGAAGACTTTTCAAAGATAACGAAATAGTAAAACGCTATGTATTTTTTATTTTAAAAAAATCAAAGGATTCCTAATTACTACCGATGAGTGAAAGGACATTTGTAGTCCCACGAGGTGACAGCTGAACCCACATTCTCATTCATATTTTTCATATAAAACAAACCATTTTGGCGTGATACCTTTTCCTTCAATTATTTCATTTAATTCTAATGATTATGACCCACCATGATACTAACACCTTTCGACATGGATTAATTTAAGTTTACCATTAAACATTCACCATACGTGTAAGTTTTTTGTAAAGGATTTCAATTGATTGACTGGTTTTATTGTTGATCATTCACCATACGTGTAAGTAAGTTTTGGTAAATAGTCTATAATGGATAATACTTAAAAATTACTCAAAAATTGAGTTTTGAGGGCACTTGTATTTATTTCATTTTACTTTCTTGATAAAAAAAAAATTTCATCTTACTTTTATCCAATTGATATCAATTAGACTATCATCTCTCAAAGAAAAAAAAAATCAATTAGGCTATCATCTCAATTAGCCATAAAAATATGCATAGTCGTTGAAGTTTCAAATGCTAGTCAACCGTGAAGCACCTATAGCGGTCCATTATAAAATTTGTCTAACTTATATTCCAAAAATTAAATGATTTTCTTATAAGCATAACTTACTTTTCACATTTAAAACTGATGTCACTCCATTCTAGAGTCAATAACTTTGGACGGAAGTATATTTGTCCTTACAAGTCTTTGGGAAGTTCATGCTCTTACAGCAACCACGGCAAATATAATTTTTTTAATTCTTTTGCACAATTTCTCTTACGATCAATACTTCATTTTGTATTGCATAATTGGGTAATAGCATACCAAAATTTTACTCAATAAAGGAATCAAACTTTAATCAATTTAAAAAGAACCATTATGAAATAATAAAAAACCATTCTTTTATAATTAAAAATCATTATTTAAAAGTTAAACAGGGTAAACTAATTTTGGATGAAAGATAATATTTATATTTTTGTAAGCGCACATACAAGTAAATAATTGAACCACTAGACGTTTTAGTTCCAATTCTACACGAAATTTTCTGAAGCTTTCATGTCAATAAAAAATTGACAAATCTATAACTTCATACATGCAATTAGCTATTCTTTACAATAATTTTCAAGTACAAAATGTCAAAAAATCAAGGTGACTAGAAGAACAAAAAATAACACAACCAAATTGATCTCAAAACTAGAGAACTTTTCTTTAGTAAAAAAATAAAAATTCTCCTTACACCTTCCATACACAATACCTATAATTGTGACTCATAAATTTATAGTCACACCTCTTGCACCATTAACATAAGGTGACACTCCAGTGTTACCAGTATTCAACGAACCATGCCTAGTTGGATCATATTTTTCTCCATCACCCCAAAGAGCATAAGCCTCCTCGCCGTGAGCCGCATCGTCCCCGATTTCGAGCTGCTCGTCGGGCATTCTCAAGGGTATGAATAGTTGTATAACAAGGAGAATGATTGTGGTGGAGACTATGTTCCATCCAATAACAAACATTGCTGCCACTAATTGTTTTAGGAATTGTACACCACCACTTCCACCATAGAATGCACCCCTTGAATTTGTCACTGGCAATAGTAATCTACATAGGGCTGGCTCTGCTAAGAGTCCTGTTAGTAAGCCACCCAATAGGCCAGCCACAGCATGTGTGTGAAATACTCCAAGAGTGTCATCAACCTAAATATAAAAAAAAGTCACAAAAATTGATTAGACACTATACCATGACTGTGTACGACTTAATGAATGGTATTAAACTAACAAAACTAAACACTATACCAAAATGATTAGACACAATGGAATAATATTAGAGATTCAATGCTATTTTTGATGCGTATAGTTGAAAATTTTGTGTGATGGTGATCTTTGAGACTCATTAGGCAAATCTAGATATCATGCTTAAATGAAAAATGTCATCATGCCACTATCACATTGGTAGGCAGATGAGTTCAAGAAATGTTAGAAAGGAATGAAAATGAAATTTAACATATTTTTTTATCTTATAAAATGAACAAAATTTGATTTTGGTTTTTAAGTTTACTACTTTTTATTAATTACTTTTCTAAAATATAAAAATGTGCGTTTTTAATATACAAAAGAGGCTGATTTGATCTAAAAACAAATTATTTTTTAATTTATATTCTGAAACAAATAACAAAAATTACAGGGACCATTCCTTTGCCGATTTTATAGGAATTAAACATATACTCCCTCTGATCTCATATATAAAAAAAAATTCTTTTTCTAGATTCATTGAATAATTAATGTATCTGGTCTACATTGTAAAACATATACATTAATTATTCAATGAACCTAAAAAAAGAATCTTTTCTTATATATGAGATCGGAGGGAGTATTTAACTCATGTTTGAGAAGCAAGCTTCATTTTTTTTGTCAACAATAAGAAGAAGCTTACTTCCCTAAAAAAAAAAAAAGCTTACTTCTATACATAAAAAAATCACCTAACTATGTTTTGACAATTTCAACAAAAAAAATTAAAACCTATTTCAAGCAGAAAAATCCAAGCAAGAAAAGTAGAGTGCAGAGTGTCATTTTCATTATAATGTGTTTATTAATACTTCAATCTTTTACATATATTTTCTTTTAAATATTATATTGATTATAAAAAGGAGGATGAAGGCATCTTCAATATCATATCATATCATATAAATATAGTACCTTGTTTAAAAAAGAATGAAAGTGGACCATAAGAAAAAGAAAGTGGTTGGAATTTGGAATCAATATTGGAAACCTTGGGCATTGGTCAATTTTTCCAACATTGAACAAGGATTACAAACACGTGAGTTAGCAAAGAGGAACCTTCACCTAAACTTCATCCTTTAACCTTGGAATATACTACCTTACACAACTATTCATGTATATTGTTATAAAATCAAATATTTCACTTCGATAATAAGAGTTGAACATATTTTGTTGCGAAATACGAGTTAACTTCTTAACTAATCTCAGTCATCGACAAACTAAATTTTCATCATACATGAGAGTTAAACTTTAAATATCTAAATCCCCTATCCTTAAAAAAAAAAAATTAGATATGTGTAAACCAAAATATAATTTAAGCCATACTATATATAGTGAGTGGACTGAAATTCACAAAAATTTGTGAAGAGAAACTCTAACCTTTTGTAGAAGACTTGACTTTTTATGCAAGATCATCATGGAGACCCAAGGAATGCTCCCAGATAGAATTCCCATCACAATAGCTGCCCAGGATTGTACAAGCCCTACATGATGCAGACCCACCCTTCACATTAATTGTCAACAAAAACTGCAACTATAGCCACTAATTGAATCATTATGATACTAGCTACTGTACTTTTTGTTAGTATTGGTGAGGGCCCAACAAACATTATTCTAGTAATAAATGTTCACATCTACTTTCTCCAATTTCAGTGAATGTTTTTGATGATTTTAAGATAATAAAAAAGTTCATTCACATTAAATTCTTATTTTCAACTTCAACATAGATAATGTTATGACTTAAGCGTTTATGTATGACTTAAATACCACATTGATCTTTATATAATAAACGTTTATGTGACCTAAGTCCTAGGTCTTATGACTTAAGTACCACATTGATCTTTTATCTATTTAATGTGAAATTCATAATATTGTCACTCTTTATAAGAGCGAACGTCCAATGTGACTTTCACTTTATTAACACTGATAAGGTGATAGACTATTAGCCTTTGTCATTTATAGCAAATTCACTCATCAATCTATCGGTATTCACTTGTTTACCTTAATCCAACCTACATGTAGCCCGCTATGTAGCTCAAGTTTCAACGATAGCACCAATTGTGATGACTTAAGTTGATGAGTACAAAAGACTAATAAGTTAGGTATAAGAGCTATTACTCAACTACCACATGTACATTCAGCTTTCTAATGCACCCAATGTACAATTATAACACATAACTTGATAATACTACTACTCATGTATTGCAATCATATTCAAACTCTAGTACTAGTAGTATATTATGAAAACTTTTTATAATAACACTTGATTCATCAATAAAAACAAGTTAATTTGCAATGTCAAAAACAAAACAAGTATTCACCTAAAAAACAAACTTATGCACATATATACCTGCTCCTGGTGTGATGCACACAAGTCCAGTCATCATACCCTGAACAGCTCCAATCACAGAAGGTTTCCCAAAGAAAACAACATCAAGAGAGGTCCACACAAGAAGACTAGTTGCTGCACAAATGTTTGTGTTCAATACAGCAATTGAAGATGCAACATTTGCTGCATATGGTGCTCCACCATTGAACCCTGACCAACCCATCCATAGCAATCCAGCACCTGCAAGCATCAGCAGAACATTGTTTGGTGGAAACCTTTCCCTATCACTCTTTATCCTTGGTCCAACCTGCACATATAATTTGTTTCCACATTAATAAAAAAACCAAATTTCCTCTACAGAAAAATCTCAGTCGTTAGATTAATCTAACTGCTAAGAGATCAACACTCTAAACCATTGAATTAATCCAACGACTGAGATTTGATTGAAAGAGCTGGAGTTTGGTGAATCATAAATTATGAAACATTAATTGGTTGATGGTTTCTATGAACTGAACTTATGTTTAATTTTAAATTGCAGCGTCCAATTGCAATCACAACCACAGTATTGAAGTTTTAAATGATTCTGCAATTCATAACTTCAATAATCACAATGTAATTGCAATTATAGGTACAGAAATTTTAAAATCTTGAATGAGTATTAAATGCCAAAACCAACCACCAATGGCAACTAATTTATAGATGACGACATAACTATCATAGAAATAAAGTAAAATATAGATAACATTTCAATTCAACCCGATGAAAAAAGGGAAAGTACCTTCTAAGCTTTTAAACAAAATTAGATGAATGGTAGTGAGAAAATAGAAACTTTTGTGCTCCATGAAGGAAGGGAGGGTGCATGTAAGCGCCGTTCGAAATTGACTTATTTGAGCTTATCCACTGACATAAGCCTTTGTGAGTCTCTTGGAAAAACTTATGAAAACAACTTATGACATGTTAATAAATTGTTTTCAGCTTATTTTCACAAGCTCTTCAAGATAGGTTATGAAAACAGTTGATAGCTTGTACGAAAACAATTTACCTTTTATTATATTTTGTTAGAAAAGTATCTTATACATAAAGACTTTTCATGATAAATGCTTATGTTATAAGCTGCAAAATAAGCCTTTTAAGCAAAATTAGATGAAGGGTTGTGAAGAAAATACAATCTTTATGCACCCCATATGAATGTATGATGAAAAGGAGGGTACCCTTTAAGTTTTTAAGCAAAATTAGATGAAGGGTTGAGAAAAAAATACAAAAATTATGTACCCCATTAGATGAAAGAAAGTTTAATTACCCAATAAGCAGCAGTGAAACCAGCAATTCCAGAAGAAAGATGAATAACATAGCCACCAGAATAATCAATCACACCCCAATGGTAAAGAAATCCACCACCCCAAAGACTAAAAGCACCAACAGTATAAGAAAAAATAAGCCAAAGAGGAACAAAAGCCATCCAAGCTTTAATATTCATTCTTCCAAGAACAGAACCAGCCAACAAAATCATAGTAATAGCAGCAAAAGTAAACTGAAAATAAACAAGTGAAGCCATAGGAAAAAAAGGTTGTTCCATTGGTGTTTCAACATCAACACCATTCTTGTAATAGTGAGTACTTGCAGGTACTTTTGCTCTTGCAACAAGAAACTTTTGTCCCAAAGCTGGTGCACCTTTACCCCAAAAAGGTAAAAGTTTATCACCAAAAGCCATTCTATAAGCAACAAGAACCCAACAGATTAAAACTGCTGCAAAAGCATAAAGTGCCATGAAAGCTGAATTCACTGCCCATTTTTTTTTCACTATGCTTGCATAGAGAATTACTAGTCCTGGCATGCTTTGTAAACCAACTAGTGTTGCTGCTGTCATTTGCCATGCGTTGTCTCCTTTGTTTAACCATGCTGGTGATGTTGGAAGATGTTCTTGGTATGCTGGTGCTGCTGCCATGGTTCTTTGGTTCAAGTCTTGTTCTTCAAGTTTTGATGAAATTTGAACAAAATTACTATTTGTTTGAGTTGATTCAGTTTTTGATTTTGAGGGATATATGGTTACTATATAATGAAATGAATTAACATGGAGTTGAAAAAACTTGGATACTTGGTTTGAATATTTGGAAGCTACGTGTAAACTGTCATTGGGTTCTCACAACAAGTTGTTGTAATATTTAATAACCAATCTAGAAAGGAAAGTTTTTTTTTTCTTAAACTTTTGACTTTTCGTTGAGAATGATGGGTTTGGTTAAGAATTCAAGTGGAATTAGGATTGTCATCAACTTATTAAAGATTGCAAGATTAATTTTGTACAACAGTATCAATTAGGCATAGCAATTGGGGCAAAATTTAATCTCATAAAATCGACTTGTAAGGTGATGATTACGTAGTACTGTTGGGCTCGGTGCATAGATATAAATGGTGGGTACATGATAGCGAAAATGTGCAGTGGCTCAATGGATCTTGAAGGAGACTTTAATATCATCTTAAAAATTGCGGCTGATGCTAACACAATTCTACAAAATCGGCTTGTGAGACGAGAATTATCCCTGCTTATAAGCACAAGTTCAGACCATTTTTTATCCGACATGAGACTCGTGAACAACTATCAAACTCACACTTGAGTGAATGAGTCAGAGTTTAAATTATAGACATTGCATTTGATCTAACAATTTCGACATTTTTACTATCGATTGTGACTGACATTTATTACTTGGAAAGAAGTAGATGAAAATGAAATAATGTCATTTTATTAGACACCCATATAAAATTGGAACACTCTGTCCGTCGTGGACAGATGGCAATCCGTGATTACGGATAGTTACTGGTTAGTGTGATCAATGCAGTTCAGTTCAGAGGTTGTCAACTTTGTCGTACGGTAGCTTAGTTAGCCAACCAACTAGTCAATGGATGAGAATTCAGAGTAAAGTAATGGACTTGAAGCATTTTCATTTATTGCAATTCGGCCAAATTATGTGCACTATGAAACTGGAATTGAAAACATATATGGTTTCATATGGCTGCAGAAAATACTACAGCAACTACAGTACCACAGATTACTACTCCTTATATTATTACAAATTACAAATCGTTTTGACATTTTCACATAAATTAAAAATTATATTAATTTTACATTGAAAAAAGAAATTATGAATAATTTTATTAAATTATCCTTTATTAATGACATGGGAGAGATCAAAAGAATTAAAATAAAATAGAGTAATAAATAATCTCTATCTTGTTTATAGACCGTTTAATTTTATTGAATAATTGATGTATCCGATCTATATTATAGACTGGATACATCAATTATTCAATCGATATAAACAATCAATTACTTCTTATAAATAAGATCAGAGGAAGTAATAAATAATATGATATAAAAAAAAGATTAATAACACATTGATATTCTAAAGTGATATATAATAAAACATGGATATTTTTTCCAAAGTGCAATATAAAAAACATAAAAGGAGTTTTGACACTAATAATTTAGAGTTTGATGAAAAAATAAATAAAGTTTGACCAATAATTATTTTAACAATGTCTTTAAAAAATTCAATCGTTTAAGCTTGTAGAGTGTGCTCACTCTCAGGTAGGACCCACTAGTTATTAGAAAAATAAAAAAATAAAGGTTTTTTTTAAGGAAAATAAATAAAGATTACTTAATGGGCTTGACCAATGATTAATAAAGGTATTAAAATATGTGAATTTATTTTTCCACCCTCCCCACTTCTCACGCATCCTCCAAATTTTCCAAAATACTCATCTTTAGACTGTATAATACAAACATCATTGTTGTATCCTAATTTTGTCCAAGCTTTTTCAAAAAAAAGTCAACAAAAAAAGAGAAAGTCAACTTTTATTTTTTCTCCTTTTTTTAAAAAAATATATATATAAAAAAAAGAAAAAAAAAAGGATTTCGCAGAGCGATGTTATAATGGCTCTGCGAACTTTGCGAAGAACATCGCAGAGCGATGTTATAATCGCTCTGCGAACTATGCGAATTTTGCAGTTTTTGATTTTCTGATCTATCTTTCTTTTATTTTTATTATTATTATCATTTATTATTATTATTATTACTGTTATTATTATTTTACTGTCTGATTCCACAAAGAAAAGGAAGAAAACATGTGTCAATTGCCAAACAAGAAAAGAAAGGAAGAAGAAGCAAAACCAAGCATGTGCCAAGCAAGTTGGCTGCCCTTGGGCAGCTCTCATCCCTACCATTTGGCCTGCTACTGACCCTGCACTTTCCAGCAAGCACCTTGCTCTTTTTCTTCCTTCCTTCTCCACCAAAAACTAGTCAAACATAGCTGCAATTGCTTGCCCAAGGTCTGATTTTGCTGACCCTGTTTCAGCATTCTTGCTTTCCTTCTCAGAACAACACACTTGTTCCTTTTGTTTCTCCCAATCTCTGCACAAACAACACACTACTCTTCCTGTTTGTCTTCTCAAAATTGCAAGGATCAATCCCAAAGGGCAGCTCAAGTTGCAAACAGCCCATGTTTTCTCACTTTTCCAGCATTTTTCTGTTAGAAATCAGCTTCATTGGTTGCTGAATTTGGCCAAAGTCTTGACCATTGTCACAAGGCAATGTCACCTCTTCCCTTTAGCATTAAATGCAAAGCAAATAGCCTGATTATAGCCCACAAAAACAGTCTGGTTCTAGGGATTTTCATCATGACATTTGATCCTAATTTGCCTATAAAAGCCATGCATTGCTGCAGGATTTAAAACAGATTTTTACAGCAAAAAAAACCAGTTCTAAAACAGATTTTTAGAGCAAAGACACCAGTTCTTAGACAGTGAATTTACACACAATTCAGACCCTCTTGGACATACATCTTAGACAGTTTTCTTTGAGCAAGTTTAGAGAGAATTTTAGGAGGAAACTTTAGAGCAAATTCTATTCCTTTCTTTCACAAATTATCCCAAACCAGCACAAAGTAACCAAGCAATCAAAGCAGCTACTAAATCTCATACAAAGAGGGAAGAACAATAGCACAATATCATTGTTCTTGCTGTTTGTATCCATCAAACACTTCCAGCTTTGCAAAACCATCATCATTCAAGCTTTTTCCATTTTCTTGCAACAAAAGCTTTGGGCTAGGAGTTTGTAAGTCATTCTGAACTTGTCATAAGGTTTGCATTACTGTTTGCATTTGTTTTGATTCCTGCTTGATTCAATCTCAGTTTTGCATCCCTAATAGTTTTTAACTCATTTTTGATTTAAAAACATCTTTTGAACTTCAAAGAAATCCCAAGGTTTGCAAAACATTTAAAACTGAAGTGTTTTACTCTTTTTCTTGCTAATTTCAAAAGCTTTTCACTCCTCTTAAGGTTCTGAAGTTCATTCAGAAGCAGCTTCTGAACTATAGTTCAGAAGCAGCTTCTGAACTATAGTTCAGAAGCAGCTTCTGAGTTCAAATTTTCGAAGGGTTCGCAGAGCCAAGTTCTGGTCGCTCTGCGACCATGACAGAACTCAGGTTCGCAGAGCCAGATTCAGGTCGCTCTGTGATCATGACAGAACTCAGTTTCTGAGTTCAAGCTTTTAAAAACCAACTTTTGAGGTTCTGACTTGAAGATTCAGAATCTAAGAGGATTAAAACTCATTTTGGTTCAAAACATAACAAGTGTTTTTGCATACATTTGGAAATTCACAAGTTTAAATAGTTAACTTAAATAACAAGAAACTTGTTCATTTTCCAAACTTGAACTTGAGCCGAACTTGTTCATTTTCCAAACTTGAACTTGAGTCAAACTTGTTCATTTTTTTTTAAAACCAAACTTGAACAATAATCTTGTTCATGAATTTCAACCAAACTTGAATTTAAACAACACTTGTTCATTTTTCACAAACTCGTTCATTTTTTTCATTGAGTTTCAATAACCAAGTTTTTTGTTTACTTTGGGATTTCTTAAGTTTCAATTTTAAACTTGAATGAAAAAGGAATGGTTTGACGTATGTCTCTCCATTTCCCGGTTGCACGAATACTTGACGTATGTCTCGTTGTTCGGGCAATCGTCATTCTATTTTCAACGCATAACACACCAAAACCAATTCTTGACTCCGTTGAGTCAATTGAACCTTTTTTGGTCCCCCGTGACCATTTGAATCAATGTTCGACTCCGTTGAGTCCATTGAACCCTTTCTTGATCCCGTTGGATCAATCGACCCTTTCTTGACTCCGTTGAGTCAATTTAAGTCAATGCTCGACTCCGTTGAGTCCATTGAACCTTTTCTTGACTCCGTTGAGTCAAATGAACCATTTCTTGGCCCCCCCGTGGTCAATTCAACCCTCTTTTCCCAACAAACATGTTTTTATCTATTCAAACGCGATATAAACAAACGCTTAAGTCTCCCACGCGCGAGCATACAAGCTACGTTTAACCGCAAAGAATACGATCAAAAACATCGTTCTTTAAAAATAACCAACAAATATACGTTCTTCTACCAAAGAAATACGTAGCTTTGAATTCTCCATCGCACCAGGAGATACGTAGGAGCAAGAGCCCACTCTTGTCAAGCACAACAATAATAAAAATATCTTTTTCCCCCTTATTTATTCCCTTTATATATTCAAGCATGCAAGCAAAACTTTAAAAACACTTTAGCCTTAACTAACTAGGAGGTTCCCGTTGAGTACAACGGATGTGAGGGGTGCTAATACCTTCCCCTTGCATAATCGACTCCCGAACACGATAATGGTTGCGATGACCATCCTTTCCTCATCGTCAAGGGTTTTATTATCGTTTTCCCTTTAAAAATAAAACTCAAGGGGTTTATCAACGTTCCCTTTTATAATTAAAAACTTTGGTGGCGACTCCGCACTTCTTACCGAGTGTCCTTTTGACCTCGAGGCGTTCGCGTTTTTTTAGAGAGCGCACAACCATTATGGTGTATTTTAGATTATAAAATAAGATTTGTGTTTAACTAGTTTTTTTTCAAATCAGTGGGATGCATTATTAAAATGCATTATTGAAAATTACAAAAATGACATAAACTTAAATAGATATAATACAAATCGTAAAGAATTCAACATATTTTATTATTTGATTAATAATTCATAATACATTTACATTAACATAACATGTATTGCAACAAAATATTAGACACATAATGCTAAATCTGCAGCATGAGGAGATGGAGGGAGAAGGAGGGGACGACTTGTCATCCCTCTCGCACATCCTCATTGAAGGGAATACAAGATGACAAATTGTGAGAAGGAGACTCTGATGAGCAACTCTAAATTCAAACAGAGGGTCTAAATTTGCAAAGCGGGACAACACCCATTGACTATTCATATTATCTCCAACGACGAAATGAGAACCATGTTCTTTATATTTAGTCAGAATAGTTTGAAGGGATCGATCGAGTTAGACGCTTCCTTGGTCATGTATTTCTAAGATATTCGGGGAAGTTTAATTCGGCTCAGGACATACGAAGAAATCAGGGCTTGCATGGATAAACCCGATGAAGATATAAGTTTGTCTAATCCATAATATTGTGTGTGTTTTATAATGTTGTTTTACGTTGTTGAATTATGTTGTTGAAATTGTTATGTTTAATATATGTTGTTGTAGAATTTGATTTAATGCCATTTTTTTTAAATTTTCAGATTATATTAACACAATTTAAGACTGTTTTGGATTATATTATCCGAAATATTCTCGGAATAATTTTGGATTATATAAGCCGAATCATTTGAGAATGTGGATTGTGGCGTTACAAGCAAGATTTGAACGGGTTATGATGTGTTTAATTAATTTTTGGTCGGTTTGGACATTTTAAGCGTTTCCTTTGTGATGAAGATGAAGAAGAGGGTGAGGGAAGAAGAGGAAGAAAGGTGAGAAAAGTTGGGTGTTGGTGGTGCACCATTAGATCTAGTAGACATGCATTATCTAATGGTTGTCATTTTGGAAAAAAATCAAACGGTTAATATTAAACAAATTAATGAAGTCTTTGCTAGACCACTTACAATATGTACCCACCTTAGACCTTGGGTTAATGTTTTTGACGGAGGGGCTTTATTTGGTTGACGGAAGATAACTTGAGGGACCAAATCGTAACGTTAACCATTTAGGGGACTAATATGAAAAAATTAAATAAGCTAAGTGATGGACGAAATTGGCAAGTGCACCAAATCGTAACAAGTAATAAAGTAGTAAGTTTATCGTCTTCACAGAGATTGTCGTTTAACTTAACAATTAGTAAAACTTATTTTAAAGAGTGAAATTAAAAGAGATTAAAAAAAATTGTAGGGTTTTAATTGCCCTGCCCAATGCGAGATTAGGTTTGTGATTCAGAGGTTTAACGACGATTAGGGAATCCTTGAATCCCCCCTTCATCTTTGTTGGAATTAACTTAGTATAACATCAGTTATGTGGTGCCTACTTATGATTTAAGAAACTGAATTTAGAAATCCTTATTAACCCTAACGACAACATGTGCGGTAAAATAAACTAGTTAAAATTACGGCGTTACCAGAAGGAAGATTTATAAAATATCAAGTTTCATACTTAATTTCATGTGTAACCAAAAAAATACTTAATTTTATGCATTAACTATAATTAAGAAATAAGTAATTGGAATTGTCATGAACAAAGGAATAATTTCGGGTTGTCAATCCTACTAATTCTATACAGATCAATTTTTAAGGTTACCAATACAGATTCTCAATTGAAAAAGCATTAAGCACAAACAAGAACAAATTAAATCGGACACAAAAAAAAATCATAACTGAATAGAAACTTTATTATGAATCCAACAAATAAGAAGGGGTTCATCTTAGAACCCTAATCAAAGAGGTTTAGTTGCGCATGTCAACATACATCATAACAAAACAATAGAAAAACATACCCTAGAGAGAACAAGATGAGGATTGAGATCCTATGCCTTGGAACTCTGATGCTTGACCCTTGCCTTGAACCGCTAGCTTTTTGAATGAATAAAAGTGTGTGCAAGGGTCGCTATTTATAGAATATGATTACTTAGGGTTTAATAGAATAAAATTGAGCTTTTTGCACCGATCCAGCTTGGAAAACAAGAAAACTGTCAATTTTGGGTGTGTTTTGGTGCAGGGGCACATACCCTCAAGCGCAGGGGCGCATGAGGAAGTAGCAAATGCTGCCTCATGTGCAGAGGCACATATGCCAGGCACAACACAAGGGCGCATTTGGCAGCCTCTCCTATGCGATTTCTTGCGTTTTCGTCCCGTTTGTAATTGTTCTTCCGTCTGGAAACTCCTAGGAACTTGAAATGATTTTTTTTCACTTTGTATTGTCTTTAAAAACCTTATAAGAAACATTGGTCTTCAAACTTCATATCCTTTATCCTTCACGTGATGTCTTGATTTGTCGATTTACATGATTTCTCACTACAAAACACTCAAAACACCTATGAAGCTGCATGATTTAGGATAAAAGTGAGTTACAACAACTCGAGTGAAAAAAATACAATATTTTCCTCAAACCATTGACAACTCCTCTAACTCTCATCTTATTTGTCTTCAAATGCAAAGAAAAGTACTAAAAACATAGCCAAAAATATCATATGATACTTCATCATCACTAAGGGACCATATATCCAATTTAGCCTAATTTTTATTTGGGAGTCAGTTATGATATCATGGTTACTACTGACCATTCTTACTATCCCCAAAATTGTTGTGCATTTTATGTGGGGATAGTATGATGGTCATGAGAGACATTCATATAAATTATGATATGAATTTTGGGTTCTGGTAGGTTTCATATTTTATAATCCAAAAACCTGCAAAAAGTGTTCGAATCATATAATCTAAACAATGATATTTTTAAAATTTTGGAGGGTGCATGAGAAGTTCCCTAATGCGTATTAGCAACAAGAGAAATGTGTGACAAAAAGAAAGAAGAAATATTGTGCAACATAGGTGTTCTGATGGTGGAAGTAAGTTCAGCAAACATGCTCCATTTTTGCTGAAACCAGAATGTTGTTTTCAGGTCGATCCTAATATTACCGTGTCCTTTTAATTATTCAATTGTCTTTCTTATTGAATTATTTGTTGCAAAAGATTCATTCATAATACATGTTTTTATAAAAATATATTTTCAATAGAATTAATCAAAATGAGTAAAAAAGGAAATATGTGTATTTAATACTAATTACTAAGTAAAAAATAATAATTTTGATTCATCTAAAAAAGCGGTGCCCTAGCCAACCTCCTCTCTCGTCCATGCTGAAGACCACATATGATTGTTCTCACTATTGAGCTTATTATTCTGATACATTTTATTAGTAGTTTTACATTCTCTTTTGGTTGGTTTGGGATGCACACTTTATGGAGGTTATTTTTTGTTGGTTGGTTTCCACCTTTGGATTTTGATTGTTTGATGACTACTTTTTCTTAGTGTACTAGAAAGACTTTGGTGTATTCATTATTTATATAATGAAATTTTTTTAACCGAATTAGATCACATGGTTTTTATTCTCTCATTTTGAGGGAGGTTTTCCACGTTAAAAAATTATGGTGTCATTGGTGCTTGATTTTCTATCTGTTATGAAACTCCTCAAAAGAAGAATAAAATTAATGGAGGATTCTGGTGTCATTGGTGCTTGATTTTCTATCTGTTATGAAACTTTTCAAAACAAGAATAGAATTGATGGAGGAGAGAGAGAGAGAGAGAGAGAGAGAGAGAGAGAGAGAGAGAGAGAGAGAGAGAGAGAGAGAGAGAGAGAGAGAGAGAGAGAGAGAGAGAGAGAGGATTGTATTATTGATGTTGAGTCAAAAGTAAGTATTTTTATATCGTCTCCACAGGGATTAGTGCGATATTCCAAGCATTTCAACATCTGATATCATTTTGAGTTTGGGTTTATAACTTGTTTGTTATAAACTATTGGAATCTAAAAGCTGAAATAAAAATGATAAGTAATAGGGAATAAAAGCGTTGGGATCGGAGTTCGTCAATCTAGCCTCGAATATACTCTAATGATCATGCATATGGGTTCTAGCTTTTTAGAGAAATTATCATGTATCACTCGACAACATCATTCGTGTCCAAATGACATCGTGAGATCGATCGTATCGTTTAATTGACGATTTCCCAATCTATTAAACGATACAAAAGGTTTACGTTCCGACACTTTGTGTGATTATCAAAACTCAATTCCATGTCTAGAATTTCTTATTTTGATAGAAGATTATTCTAAACCTAGATTCAAAAGTATTTGTCAATAACAATTAAATCAAGCATAAGAATGAAAAGCAAGAATAACTTCAATATCACAAAGGTGCTAGAATCATATATTTGCAATATCAAAGATTACATCTAAGCTATAATAAGTACCTCCAATCCCAACAAGGGAAGGTTAGTTGTTCACTGTCATGACAACTATACAAAAGTGGAAAGAAATATGAAGATCCAAAGCTAAGTCTTGATTTCCCAAAGAATCTTAGTTAATCCACACTTCAATCACTCTTGCTCCATGAAGATCACCTCTTTTAATCCTATTTTATGTCTCAAAATATATCCTAATAATACTACACAACTGTACTGCAAATCCTGTACTCTGTTTTTCCAACTACCCTTTTTCTGTTCTGCTTCAAAACCTTTTATAAGCTTTCTGATATTTCAGACTTCGCTCTGCGAAGTCACCTTTGCTTTGCGAAGTCACCTTTCTTCACAACTGGATTTCTACCACCTCAGCCTTGAACAGTTCAAACCCTCCCACCAACCTTAACTATGACATTATTAGGGAGTTTTACGCCAATGTCATCCTTGCTGACCCTGAGGAGGAGTTCTCCTATCAGAGCATGGTTTGCGGCCATGTCATTAGATTTGACCGCGAAGCCATCAATGACTACCTTAGGAACCCCCTTCAGCTGGACCAAGATGAATTGTGTGCCTTCCATAGGCACCAAAACAGAGGAAATTGGAATCACCATCAAATTGCCCAAACCATCTTCCAACCTGGCATATATTATGAGCTCAACTCCTCCGGCCAACCAACCAAAGCCATAAAAAAAAATCTCAGCACACCTGCCCAAGTTATATTTCATCTCATCGTCCATAACATCCGTCCAAAGAGCCACACCTCCTCCACTACATTAGACGTCACCCCGTTGCTTTACTACATCCTCACCAAAAAACAAGTGGATGTCGCAAGGGTGATTGCACAAGAGCTGAAGATAGTGGTCGAGAGTGGAATTAAGCCACCAGCTAAGAAAATGTACCCTCTTGCATTCCCGGGCCTAATTATGGGTCTCTGCCGGGATGCACGCATAGTGATCTCTCCCCAGATCCATGAAACGATTAAAAATCCAATCACTGATGATTATATTAGGAGGCACTGCATAGGCAAGAGAGTACCCAGAGCACAACAACCACCTCCCCGAGCCCCACCTGCACCACATGGCCCACAGTTTTCAGACAGAGCCAGATCCACCTATACATGGGATGCTCTGGAAGCAAATCACAGAGGTCAGTTGGGCATACAAGAGTCTTTGTATAAATTGCAGCTGCAGTGGGGACTTCCATCAGATCCTGCTCATCATGTGGTGACTCCAGAGGCTTTTCGTTCTTATGTTGCATATCCTGAGGACATGCCTTTTTACTCAGAGAGGGGTGGCAGTAGTGCAGCTGCTGGAGGACATGATGATGATGATGATGATGGTGATGATGGTGATGGAAGTGAAGACACTGAGGAGGACGATGCTCATACTCCATGAGTCGCTTCCTTTTAAAGCTTTTGTTGACTTATGTTGTTTTTTTCTTTGTACTTTCTAGACAATTGTGGTGTTTAAGTTATTTATTTTTGTACTCTGTTTAAATGTTGTTTGTATTATCACACTTTTATTATTTGGCTTTTGAGTTATAATTATAGTGACTCTTATTTACATGAATATGCTTTTAATGTTCAAAAATTCTGCTTTGGCCATGGATCATTAGTAAAAACAAAGCTTCTCAAATGCTGATTGATCCAAAGCTGAATGATTCAGCAACAGATGTATGGTAATGATAGAAATTGATTAATTTGTTCAAAGTGTTGAATATTTTGGAGTTGGCTGCATATTTTGGCAAATCCATTGTGTTGAATAGAAGCATCTCCATGTTTAGTACAAGTCTTCAGTTACAAGATATTGCATTTGAAGCTGTTCAGAAGCACTTTTTCTCTTCAGAAGCTGAAAGCACCTTCAGACGCACTGTAGCACTTCAGAAGCTGAAATGTGAGTCTGATGCCCGCGTTGACTTTCATTGACCTCATCAGAAGCTGGTTTTTCTGAATTGTTTTGGCGCGAATCTTGGCGAGATTTATCAAGGATATATCCTCGCATATTGCTTCTAGATTGCTGATTGAATTGGAGAAGATTTAATGAAGATTTGGCTCGGTTTTATGCAAGTTCGTATTTTCCTGATGCAATCTTTTGAAGATACCTTGCAGAATTATTCTAGCCTTTAGTAATTCAGAAACAAATCAATTGCAGAAGATTAAGTTCAAATTTATGTGAATTACTGAAGACTATATAAGGAGAGCTTTGCTGCTATTCAAGGGTGAACGAAGAACAAATTTTTATATTCAGAAATTGAGTCTTAATGTGTAAGCTTTTTAAGCTTTGTCTGTGCACCACACTGTTGAGTTGGTTTAGGTTTAATTGAGTTGTTATTCATTCAAAGCTTTTAAGCAAGAATGAAGTTTTTGTATTGAAGGGTGTTCTTCAAAAACTGGGTAGTTTTGTTTTCAGAACTGGGTTTAGTTCAAGGGTTGTTCAAGTAACTGGGTTGTTACTTGAATAGGAAGTTAGTGGATTCTAATACTCATGCGTGGGTAGAAATCTGACTAGGTGGAGATTGATTGCTTGGGATAGGAACTGGGAGTCAGTGTCTGAGTCTTAAGGATTAATTCCAATAGTGGATTTCCTTCCTGGATTGGTATCCCCCAGAGTAGGAGGTGTTTACTCTGAACTGGGTTAACAAACTTGTGTGTTCTTTTCATTTCCTGCACATTTAATATCTGCTGCTTAACTGTTTTAATTGTGCTAAGTATTAGTTCAGAACCTGTTGGTTCAGAACCAGTTTAATCAGAACCTGTTAACTTCTAACTAGTTGCTAGCCAGAAATTTCAATTGGCATCAGAGCAGGCACCCTGCCTGTGTTTTGGGTGAGATCCAGAGTTAATAATGTCTGGCTTTATGGAGAGAGAAGGAGGTTTTGTCAACAGACCACCCCTACTTGATGGCACCAATTATGAGTACTGGAAATCCAGGATGTGTGCATTCCTAAAATCCATTGACAGCAGAACTTGGAAAGCTGTGATTAAAGGCTGGGATCATCTCGTGGTTATAGAGAAAGATGGTAATAAAACTGAGGTTTTGAAGCCTGAAGAAGAATGGACCAAAGCTGAGGATGATCTGTCACATGGAAACTCAAAGGCCTTGAATGCAATTTTCAATGGTGTTGACATGAACATGTTTAGACTCATCAAACAATGTACTGTGGCAAAGGATGCTTGGGAAATTCTGAAAACCACTCATGAAGGAACCTCTAAGGTTAAGCTATCCAGACTTCAACTACTCACAACAAAATTTGAGAACCTGAAGATGATGGAAGATGAATCTATTCAGGACTTCTACATGAATGTGCTGGACATGGTAAATTCTTTTGATTCTCTTGGGGAAAAGATGACAGATGAGAAATTAGTCAGAAAAATCCTCAGATCCCTGCCCAGAAGGTTTGACATGAAGGTTACAGCCATAGAAGAAGCTCATGACATCACCACCATGAAGGTTGAGGAGCTGATTGGCTCATTACTGAATTTTGAGACTGCCTTTTGTAAACAGCCTGATAAGAAAGAGAAAGAAATTGCTCTTGCAGTCAATTCTGAAGCTGGTGATCAACAAGAGCTTGATGAAGATGAAGATGATTTATCAGAAGCTGTAGTGTTGCTGGGAAAACAACTCAACAAAATTCTGAAGAATGTGGACAAGAAATCCAGAACCAAAGGTCAGAACTTCAGACTCAACAATAATAAGCAGCATTCTGAAGAAAATAGCAAACAATCAAAGGTTGTGCAGTGCTATGAGTCTGAGGGCTTTGGACATATCAAGACTGAATGTCCTACTTTTCTCAAGAAGCAGAAGAAAAGCCTAGCTGTATCTTGGTCTGATGAGGATAGCTCAGAAGGAGAGGTTGAGAGTAAGTCAGCTAAACATGTTGCTGCTCTTATGGTTTCAGAAGCTTGCTCAAGGTCTGTGCCTGTAGCCTATTCAGAATCTGAAATTTCATCAGAAACTGAAACTTCATCAGAATCTGAAGCCTGTGATGAAGAATTGATTTTTGAGGAACCAGCTGTTTCTTATGAAGAGTTATATCTCAGAAATCAAGAACTGTGCAAGTTGTTAGAGATTGAGAAGGGTACTGTATGTCAGCTGCAGTCTGAAAAGAATGTTCATTTAGGACAGATTTCTAGTCTTAATGAAGAAGTAACTCAATTGAATTCCCAACTTGATCAGATGAAGAAACAAGTCAGGATGTTGAACTCTGCTACTGATAAGTTGGAGGAAATTTTAGAGAATCAGAAACAAGGAAAAACTGGTTTAGGATTTGTGGATGAGAGTCTGAACCTCAAGCAGAAAAATCCAGTTAAACAGTTTGTTCCTGCTACTCAGACTCATGATCCTATGATTGGAACATCTAAGATGAGACCTTAGAAACAAGCACAGATGCAAGGTCAGAAGCAAGCTCAGAAGCAAGTTCATATGCAGCCTCAGAGGCATGCTCAGATTCAACCTCAGAAGTTTAACAGAAATAAAAGAAGGAATCACACCTGGATCTGTCATCACTGTGGAAAGAAGGGACATATCAAACCATTTTGTTACAAATTGAATGGTTATCCCAAACATTTGCAACACAAAAAGGTTGAACCAGCTGTGAACAAGAGCAAAATCAAGAAAGTTTGGAAACCAAAGTGTGAAGGTGTTGCTCAGAATCTGAACAAAGGAAAAGGAAATGATGTTGCTGATGACAGCAAGCCAATTCCTATAGCACAGAAGAATTCTGGTGCTGGACCATCCAAAATCTGGAGCAAAGTTCCTGTTCCTGATCAGAAGGTTCTATTTTCTTGTGAGTCTGAAGTTGCTAGGACTTGTGTTAAGAAAAAAGTGGCTGATTTTGAGAAACAAATTGCTGGGAGAAATGTTTTTGATTGTGGTTCTTCAAATGTTTGTCAACATAAGGACTTATAGCAATTAAAGCAACCTGGATGTGAGGAAGATAGAGTACCAGCCAGTTGTGCTAATGCTAAGTGTGTTCCTGATCCTGGGTCTGAAGTTGGTGTTGGGACTGATTCTGATAATTTTTGTTCCTATATGGTTTTTGTTCCTCATTTGAAGATGATTGTTTGTCATAATTTTGTGGCTAAAAAGGGGGAGAAAAACCTGTGTTTGAGCTGTCAAGTATCAGAAGATATCAGAAGATGTGTTGATCAGTTTGTGTTCAGTTTTCAGCATTGTTCAGAAATCAAGTGTTTTGTTCAGAATTCAGAACCAATGCAGTGCACATGTGTTTAAAGGGGTATGTGTGTCTCAGGGGGAGTGCAAGGTTATTATATTCCTGAGTGTTGGTGTATTCCTGAAGTGTTTCAAAAGTTACTTGTTTCACAAGTTACTGCAGTTCAGAATTAAGGGGGAGTTTTTATGGAGTAATGTTGAATGCTGAGTTGCAGGGGGAGTGTTGTGAAGCTTCAGGAGTGTTTGTGATGATCAGGAGTTGATCAGTAATTGTGTTATGTGTGTTTCAGTGTTCAGAAGCTGAAGCTGCTGTTTAACATAGCTCAGAGAGTGTTTTGTCCGCTGCTAATCTTTGCTAATCTGTTTGCTATGTTATTTTATTGTGGGGTTCTTCATTGCTGAGTTAGTTTTATGGGGCATTGAAGAACTTGGTTGTGTGAACATTGGTTTTAGCCAAAAATTTGCCAAAGGGGGAGATTGTTGAGTATTTTGGAGTTGGCTGCATATTTTGGCAAATCCATTGTGTTGAATAGAAGCATCTCCATGTTTAGTACAAGTCTTCAGTTACAAGATATTGCATTTGAAGCTGTTCAGAAGCACTTTTTCTCTTCAGAAGCTAAAAGCACCTTCAGACGCACTGTAGCACTTCAGAAGCTGAAATGTGAGTCTGATGCCCGCGTTGACTTTCGTTGACCTCATCAGAAGCTGGTTTTTGTGAATTGTTTTGGCGCGTATCTTGGCGAGATTTATCAAGGATATATCCTCGCATATTGCTTCTAGATTGCTGATTGAATTGGAGAAGATTTAATGAAGATTTGGCTCGGTTTTATGCAAGTTCGTATTTTCCTGAAGCAATCTTTTGAAGATACCTTGCAGAATTATTCTAGCCTTTAGTAATTCAGAAATAAATCAATTGCAGAAGATTAAGTTTAAATTTATGTGAATTACTGAAGACTATATAAGGAGAGCTTTGCTGCTATTCAAGGGTGAACGAAGAACAGAGTTTTATATTCAGAAATTGAGTCTTAGTGTGTAAGCTTTTTAAGCTTTGTCTGTGCACCACTTTGTTGAGTTGGTTCAGGTTTAATTGAGTTGTTATTCATTCAAAGCTTTTAAGCAAGAATGAAGTTTTTGTATTGAAGGGTGTTCTTAAAAAATTGGGTAGTTTTGTTTTCAGAACTGGGTTTAGCTCAAGGGTTGTTCAAGTAACTGGGCTGTTACTTGAATAGGAAGTTAGTGGATTCTAATACTCATGCGTGGGTAGAAATCTGACTAGGTGGAGATTGATTGCTTGGGATAGGAACTGGGAGTCAGTGTCTGAGTCTTAAGGATTAATTCCAATAGTGGATTTCCTTCCTGGATTGGTATCCCCCAGAGTAGGAGGTGTTTACTCCGAACTGGGTTAACAAACTTGCGTGTTCTTTTTATTTCCTGCACATTTAATATCTGCTGCTTAACTGTTTTAATTGTGCTAAGTATTAGTTCAGAACCTGTTGGTTCAGAACCAGTTTAATCAGAACCTGTTAACTCCTAACTAGTTGCTAGCCAGAAATTTCACAAAGCCAAGGTACATGTTTCCTGTTTTTCTAGGATTAAACTTGAATCGTGAATATGTACTTTGTACAAAGGTTATACCATACAGTTTTCTTCATTAATATGTTTATTCTGTGAACCGCTTAGAACAAACCTAAATGTGAGGAATCCTTAAGTTCTATGTATATATGCAGGAGACCGGTATTTTTGTCTAACTCGGTTGTTTTATGTTAAATCTGAAAATTGTTTTGAACTGTTTGAAAGCACAGAAATGATCAAGGCATTCTTTTTGAAATTGAGAAGAAACACTTGACCACAAAAAGCCTACCCAGTGACAAGTGAGTATCTGATAACCCCATTTGAGCCTAATGAATCGGAATCCTTAACTATGAACTGTCAATATTCATAAGCACAATGCTTAATGAATTTGCCCAAGTTTTTCAAAATTCAGTTCATAGTTAAATCACTATTGGATTCTGATATTTTTACCTTCATTTTGAACTCTTAACCATCATGTATATTTGTCCCTTGCCTGAAAAGGGGAACATTCAATCAGGGTATCATTTTGTGTAAGTTGGGGAGAAAAGGGAGGTATTACATTCATGTCAAGTATTGGTGAAATTTGAAAATTTATCTTGACAACAAGAAAAAGAGAAAGAAAAGAAAAAAGAAAAGGAACCAAGAAAAAGAAAAGAAAAAGAGAAAAATACAATAAATAGAAAAAGTTGTCAAGATCAAAGTACTACTTGTATATCACCAAGAGTTGATAAAGAGAATTTGGAGGAATGGTTGTGTAATTAGAAAGAATGTTCCTCTATGCTTGACCTTTTGAATTTAATTTTCCCACATATGACATTTCTTTTAGAAATCAAGCCAAGTTACAACCCTCAAAGACCTTTTGATCTATGCTTTTGTGCTTTTTGAAATGATATTTGGATGGACACATAACTTAATCAGGATGTTAGCAGATTTGCCGGATGTGTGTTCAAAACCCTCACTTTATGATTTCAATTTGTTTCATCTACTTGCAAAGAAGTATGTTAGGTGTGATTCATTGCTAGCCATGTTATTGATTTGAACTGCATAACCTGAATTTTGCGTTTAGGACTTGTTTTACATTTTTTGTTTCTTTCCAGATCAGTGAGATACAAAAGACTTGTCAATGCAATTTATAATTGAATCATGCTTTCAAAAAATTTCAAATCAAAGAGTTTGATTCGCAACAAAGAAAAGATCTTCGTTTTGAGTCCTTTGTTTGAGGACAAACAAAGATTTAAGTTGGGGAGTGTGATAAGTGTCAGAAACTAGTATTAAAACATATTTATTTTAGGCACTTTTCTTACTTGTTTTACAAGTTATCTAGGTAAAAGTTCTGAAAGAAAGGATAAATATCATTTCGTGCTTTTTAGACCTAATCCCAACTATTTTTGTAGGTATATGCCATCTCCTTGGACTTAAAGGTCAAGAATGAAAGAAAATCAAATCAAAGACTTCGCAGAGCGAAGTCTAGGCGATGTCCAGGTGAAATCAGAGTTTGAGCATCAGAGTCTGAGCTTCAGACTCTGAGCTTCAAACTCTGAAGCTTCGCAGAGCGAAGTATTGCGTCGCAGAGCGAAGTAGGGCTGTTTGAACTGTTCAAGGCTGAGGTGGCAGAAAATCAGTTGTGAAGAAAGGTGACTTCGCATTGCGAAGTCTGAAATATCAGAAAGCTTATAAAAGGTTCTGAAGCAGAACAGAAAAAGGGGAGTTGGAAAAACAGAGTACAGGATTTGCAGTACAGTTGTGTAGTATTATTAGGATATATTTTGAGACATAGGATTAAAAGAGGTGATCTTCATGGAGCAAGAGTGATTGAAGTGTGGATTAACTAAGATTCTTTGGGAAATCAAGACTTAGCTTTGAATCTTCATCTTTCTTTACACTTTTGTATAGTTGTCATGACAATTATCAACTAACATTCCCTTGTTGGGATTGGAGGTACTTATTATAGTTTAGATGTAATCTTTGATATTGCAAATATATGATTCCAGTAATTTATGTGATATTGAAGTTATTCTTGCTTTTCATTCTTATGCTTGATTTAATTGTTATTGACAAATACTTTTGAATCTAGGTTTAGAATAATCTTCTATCAAAATAAGAAATTCTAGACATGGAATTGGGTTTTGATAATCACATAAAGTGTCGGAACGTAAAGCTTTTGTATCGTTTAATAGATTGGGAAATCGTCAATTAAACGATACGATCGATCTCACGACGTCATTTGGACACGAATGATGTTGTCGAGTGATACGTGATAATTTCTCTAAAAAGCTAGAACCCATATGCATGATCATTAGAGTATATTCGAGGCTAGATTGACGAACTCCGATCCCAACGCTTTTATTCTCTATTACTTATCATTTTTATTTCAGCTTTTAGATTCCAATAGTTTATAACAAACAAATTATAAACCCAAACTCAAAATGATATCAGCTGTTGAAAGGCTTGGAATATCGCACTAGTCCCTGTGGAGACGATATAGAAATACTTACTTTTGACTCAACATCAATTATGTTCTTCGATAGTGTGATTTCTGTTACAATGAAAGTCATATTTATAGGAAGATATAATGAGCATATATGGGCGAATGGCTATTAAACCAATGACAGAATGAACATCCACTAATATTATTCATAACACTTTCTCTTAGATGACAAGTGAGTATATGCCTCATTAAAAGCTTACTAGAAAAAATCTAGTGACAAAATTCTAACGAAGCAAAAAGAGTACATGATCTGTTTATGTGAGAATCTTCTTCGTTGAAAACCTTACCATGAAAATTCAACAAGATAAAACCGTGTGTAAGGGATAAAGAGCACCACATAACACATTTATCCCTCCCCCCATAAAGACAATTATATATGCGATAAAGAAGACCAAATAATCTTTTGTATTAGTTAATCAAAGCTTTACAATTGGCGTAGATTTTGTAGGAATATTTGTTCTATCTTTTATACTCTTCTCCAAATTAGTAGTGCATGATATATTATCTTCATATTGAGTTGTTGAAAGAACCCTCTTTTAGAATATGAAAACCACAAGTTTTATGTATGTCTAGAATCATTGTCTTTAATAAAACAACATTCTCTACTTAATGTAGTGCTAACATTTTCAAATGATTGGATGATATTGTTGTTTCTCTAGGTACAAATTGTATGTTTGACTTTGTTCAATATTTTTGTGTTTAATAATATTGATAAAAATAAAATATCACGACATGTATAATTAGCAAAATACATTAGTCTACTCAATTGCACTAAGATATGACACTTTAGGACCAGTCCAAGTTGTTCATCATTTTCTTGAGACATGTCATGATCTTTGTTCACATCAAGTGACATCAGTACTATTTTATTACACAACAAGTTATATATGTTCATATCAAACTATTTTAATAAGTTGTTATATAAGTTTCTTGGTGTACCAAATCTTAATTAATTGATAAATTTGTATTTCCAAACAAACTTTGTGCATCCAATGTATTTCATTTCAAACGTTTCTATATTCAATATATTTTAGAAGCTCTTCTGAAGTTTCTGATAATATTTATATTATCATCATCATCATAAAAATCAATTATATAAATTCACTTCTAAATCTTTTCCTAAAATGGACAAATGATGTCATTCTCATATTCCTCATTTGAAAATATTCACCAAAAATATTATACGCAACATACATCTAGATTGTTTGAGTAAATAAAGAGAGTTATTCATTTTTAATTAACTCATCTCTTCGGTAGTTTGAATAGTATGTCTCACGGTAGTTAAATCCTTTAAGAAATTTCATATAATCATCACTATCACGGTAATTAAGTCATCTCTTCGGTTGTTTTCTAGTTAGTTTCATATAATCGTCAGAAGGGTTAATGGGAAAAAAAATACAGAACTCTATTCAATTTGTTTTTCTATTCTCATATCCTATATTCCATATTTGCATTGCTGCCTCCGCAAGAAATTGCACCACCATTTCTATATCTTGACTACCGCTTTTAAGAAATGATAGGTGGTAGAATATGAGGTTACAATTTAGGACTTTTGACGCCATGCATGCAAAATCACCATATCCACATTAATTAATCCTCAAAAGACAATTGTTTGTGAAGTTAATTCTCAACCCAGAAGTTATTCCTTATAATTTGGGGTTTCTATTACCTTAGTTTATTTTTCTGGTGTTGGTCTTTCCTTTTTCTCAATATGTAATTGGATATATAATTGATGTACCCCTTATACTTCATTATTATATAATTATATATTCTATATCATAAAGAAAGAAAAATGGAACACATATAGGATCCAACTGCTTGAACTTAACTCAGTTCTAATTTCATTTCAACACTAATATTCAATCTTAAAATTGGCTCTTTTACCTTAACACTAAACTAACTAATAAATATTCTAATTGAATAAACAAGCTACACAAAAGTAGTTTTCCTCCTCGAAAAAAGAAGAAAAAAAATCTCTCAATTAGGTTTTCTAATGCAATAATTTTAGCCAAATTTTTTAATATACAAATGAGTGTAGTTTTAATCACTGAATTTTACTCTTGTTTATATCGCAATATAAAGTGTAAAACTAACACTACATGTGTTGAGATCATGATTCTTATAGCATCTACCTAACAAATGCAGTATTATATATAAACAAATTGATATTCACTGCCCATATATAGCTAGAAAAAGACAAGAAGGAAAATATAATTTTGTCTGGTTCATGATATGAGTGTAATAATTTTGTTACAATATACATAATTTTCTGACAGGTACCTCAAGATCTCACTTAGAATATGTCTCATTCATATGGTTAGATCCAAAGAAATATTGACTCCATTCTCTTGCTCCTTAGAAACATCTTGTTCTTCTTTCATCCTTTTGCAAACATAAGATGATTGAGAATACAAAGAGAGTGATAAATTGCTGTCAATTTCATGCTCCTCTATACATTTATGATCACCAATGCTCCTTGAATTTAATTTAAGTGATAGATCCAACTCAAGATCCATATCTGAAGCTTTTCTTTTCACTGTCTTCAGTTCTTCCACTTGATTTGAAGGCAAGTTATCATTAGAAATGAGATCTTGTACTCTTGGCTGAACTTGTAGATCATCTCTTAAAGATTCATGGCCACAAAATGAGAGGAAATTATCACTTGGTTGATGGACTTTAGTTGTTGATAGTTCTCTAAAATTGGATGAATCCATTTGGAAAATACTATGACCCTGCATATTAATGTTATTATTGGTTCTCTCAATCATTTTGCCAGAGAAGTCACCTCTAGATTCACTTATTGAACTCATTTGCACCATGTTTTCATACATGGCAAGAGAAGCATCCCCATATGATCCACATCTGTAAAAAAAAAAAAAAAAAGAAATTTCAATTCTAAGACAATAATAGTCATTTTACAACTGTCCTTGAGGATTTGAAGTTTAAACCTCGAAGGTACAATTTTAAATGTAAATGATTTAAGGCAATTTGGGATGAAGTTGGTTAGCAATTCGTACTTTGTTCTCGTGTAACTCGATTTTTTTTTTTTGTCAAGTTCGGTAACTCGATTTTAGTACCCTTTGTACCTGTTTTAATAACTTTATTCTTATAAAAAAACAAAAAGGGTTTATATGATCCCTATGAAAAAAAAGGTTTATTGAAGTAGTATATGTATACCTATATGATGATGTTTGATTTGGAGTATAGCCTTGAAGCATGGGAAGTTGGGTGAGATTATAAACATTTCTGTCTCCATTGTCTACAAGAAGCCTATGATCAGCCAACACTGTGACATGTATACAATCATAAATAAAATGACTTGTAAGCACAAACCCTAAATATGTAATCACATATTGATGGTTGAATTCATACAAAAAAGAAAAACCTTATTGTACCTTGATTTGTGTCAACTACTTTCTTGCTTCTATACATCTGGAAAAGAAAATATATGTGAAAGAAAAGAAATTAGTTAAACAAATTGTAAATCTTAAGAAATATTGAAAGCTAGCTAGCTATATATAGGTTGCAACCATATTTATCTATGACTTTTTACCTGTAAATGACTCTTCACATGAGCAATACTTAAACCTTTTATATTCATCAATTGAAGAACCAATTTTGGAGTTGCTCCTACACACAAGAAAATTATTAACAATACATACAAAATTAAAATAAAGATAAGAAGATTAATCATATTGTTGAACTGATTAACCTACCTTTGACTAATTTGATATTGAGATCCCCTATGAAAAATTGAAATCTAGAAAAGACACAAAGAAGCTATATCTTTGTGTGTGGATCACCATATGGTCTATAGCACAAGTGGTTGGTTTACTACCATGTTGTAAATTCTAGGTTACTTTTCAATTCTTAGCTACTAATTATAAGAAAAATTTACATATATGTTATGTGTGTGGAACTTACTCTCTTGTCCACCAAGTCTTTGCACAGCATGAAGAAAACGAAAATGAAGATCAGGAGTCCAACGTAGCCTAGGTAACTTGGATCTAACATAAGGCCTCACAGATGATTTCTTCTCAGAATTCTCTTCTATAGTACTATTGCTTGAGCTTATTCCTCCATTGTTGTTGTTTTGCTTATTACTTTCCTCATCTTCATTTCCTTCACTAACTTCACAACCATCTTCATTAATTGAAACACTTGCCTTGGAACATTCCGATCCATATGTTTCTTCCTCCCTCATATTCATTAAGCTATAGCTTCCACAACTTTCAAGCTTCTACACTTTCCTTTGATCTATATATGTCAATTATTGGTGGAATCAAATCACCAATTCATGAAATGAAATAGTATAAGATTGATTTTTCTTTATTTTTGTTGCAACTCTCCTTAAATATATCTAACGATATACCTCTCTTGTTCACCCTCCTTCGAGTAATTTATCATATCCACATAGAATTCAGAAATCTCTCTCTCTCTCTCTCTCTCTCTCCCCCTATCTCTCTCTAACTCTATTTCTCCTTCTCTTTGTGGCCCTTTGAGATGATAATAAATAATTTATTTTTCATATCGTAAGCATGTTGGTGTGTATATTTTTAATATGCATGGACATCAAGGAATGGGAAAAATATACTTGATTATCATGTGAGGACAATTTTTATCGTATCAACTTGAATAAAAATTTGAGACATATATAATATAATATAAACTATAGCTACTCAATATATAATATTTGTTTATTATAATAGATATAGTAGGGGACCTTACATATATAACATACAATAGGTAAGAATATAAAATGTTGAGAAAAATTAGAAACATTAGATTTATTCTTCACATGATAAGAATACAAAGTTGTCTTGTCAAAAAAAAAAAAGAATACAAAGTTGCCAATACTAGAAAATTCAAAATTAAATAAAAAACAATAATAATGTATACGTCTCACTCCAAAAATTCTAAGCTGCATGCGAAGTCAAACAAAGAGTCTCTCTTGTATCCAAATGATACAGAGTGTACGTACCTTTCGATAGTAAATCCCTAAATTAGTTTTATTTTTTAACTAAAATCTAGTTGTAGAGTACATTATATCATGAAATATTAGTTGAATATTAATTATTTGCTAAAAATAAAATTCCAAATTAGATAAGATTGATAAACACCAAAAACTCAAAGTCACCCAAATATTTTCTGAGAGAGATAGAGAAAGTGATGTGATAGATATGATATATTGTTGATACAAAAGAAAAAGTGAGATAAATAAGGTATTATGAGTATGAAATTTAGAGGTGTTTAATAAGAGAGATAAAAATTGAACCCACGACCTTGTAGGCGAGTTAACTCTACCAACTGGGCCAACCTTCATTGACCAAAATATTTTTTTTAATATCAAATTAAATGAAATCAATTTATTGACTAAGAGGTAAACAAAATACAATAGTACTAGACGCACAAACATAAATGAAGTACAAGTAGTACTCTACCCATAAAAGATCAGCTCCCTACGAGAGACTTCTAAATGGACCACACGACAAAATATCAGACCAATATTAACCCTGACCTAGTTCTAGGCCTATCCCTTAGAGATCCAAAAACAACGAAGAGACTAAACAAACGCAAGGGTAGAACTAACTCTCATCCTATTCACCTACGTACTTACCCTATACCACACTCGAGAATATTAAATCATAATTTAATATTAATTTTATATCATAACCTTTAAAATAATATAACCATCATTTTGATTATTCAATTCCAAAAAATTTAAATTTTATAAAATTTTATTCTATATTACCACATTTTGATTAATTATATATCTTGTGACCACCTCTCAAAAGAAAAAAGAAACTTACCAAGTTCAAACCTAGACTAAAATAATTTTTGACTCACAATTAGTTAGTTATTTTTGGGTCAAATTTCAAATTATCAGAACTAACTTTTCATGAAAATCGAAGGGTTAAACCTAACATTTGCTTATATCATACTATTGCAAATATATGAATTACCAGCTATATATAGCTGAAAAGCAGTAAGAAATGTATGAATTAATAGACAGCAGTGAGTAGCAAGCAGAGGATGTCATGTGTGTGAGACTGAAATGTGATGCTGGGCTGTCTCTGATGCAGACCCAAAACCTCTCCAACATATAATGTAATGTGAAATATATGCTCTTTCGTCGGGTATCACGGGGTTTGTTCCTCCTTATCTATATTTACAAATTAAACTCTGTTTTGTTTCAATATTTTAATTTCATTTTTCATATATTATTATCGACTTTTGTTTTCTTTTGATTTTTAATTAGATCTAGGCAGATATATTTATTGTTTATTACTTGGCATACATAATATTAATATAGACTTCTAGTATCATATATATCATCGGAGTTCAATTGCAAATTATATTGAAAGAGACAAAAAACTCAAATTCACTTTCAATACATATTAACATTAAATGTGTATTCTTATTCTTTTGAAGTCTATAGACAATATATGTAACTTTATATTGTCATTTCCTTTTAATATATCATACTATTCATTCATCTTATCAGTGTCTACATGATATGAATATATGCAAGTAATGAAACTTACATTCATATGATTTTGTTCATTAAATTTGTGATGTAGTACCGAACCCAAAATAAAAAGTTGTGATCTAATTGATAATCTTTCTTTCTTTTTTGAAAAAAGAAACATAGTAGATGATCTTAATAAATATAGAAAAAAAAAAGTATACTTTTTCCCGAAATAATGGATGAAAACAAAAAATTTCCTTTTAGAGTCCTACAAATTTACATTTCCCTCTCAGTCCTCATTTTATTTTTACTTTTTTAAACTTTCCTCTCTCTCTATATGTGTCTATATATTCTTCAATTCCTTTTTGGTATAAAAAGAGTGCATTTTGGTAGATGGCAAAACAATACGTGCCTTTTTCATTCCTCACTCGTGCGTGACCGTGTGTAGCATCTTCTTTGCATGCATGGATCGTGCATGACTCATTTCAACAAAGGCATGGAAAAGGAGATCGCTTTTCATTTTCTATCAATCACGAGGTTCTTGATAATAGTAGGTTCTGTAACTCCAGCATATATGTCAACTTTATCATCGTGCATGGTGGCATTGGAGTCTCACCATTAATTCTCATCCCTAACCACTCAAAACTGGAGTATTTTTTTTTAACATCAAATAAGGATTTCAATAAAGAAAAGGAACCAAGTACAAGGGTTACTAAACTCAGCAAATAGATAAAGTACAAATAGTACTAAACCCTCCCAAGAAACCAAGAACAACAATGAACACCCAACCAAACCAACCTAAGACACCACAAATCACTTGTAAAAACCCTCGCAAGATACAACCGAGAGCATTTGAGAACCACTTGTAAAAAACCCACTTAAGTTGGGTTGATGTATTTCCTTGTGACTTTGAAGTGTGTGCCTCGAATGTGTTAAATTCGATTTTCCCCGTTGTCATTGTTGATGGGGTAAGTCCATATAGAGCCTTGCTCTAGTTTTAAATGAGTCCCCCCACAAGTGGACAGTGAAATTAGACCCCTTAAATTAGTTGGTCCTTGGGCCAATACCGAGTTTTCAAAAAAAAAAACTTGTAAAATAAACATGGAGCCCATATCTTTCCACCCATAAACCAATCCCAAAACAATTGCTTGATAGAATCTACCACTTTTGCTACTTTGTCTTTGAATTGAAAATATGAGTAAATGGTCATTTTGGTCCCTGACTCTGTACCTCGCTGTCACAAAAGTCCCTGACTCGGGATTAAATACAAATTACAAAGTAGTCTCTGAATGTGAAGTTTCGTTATCAATTTAGTCCCTGGCGTTAAAAACTTCTGTTAACTAATGAGGTGGCGTGCATGAGGTGTCACAGGGACTAAAGTGAAAGTAGAAAATGGTCACTTTGGTGCTTGAACCGAAAATCAATATCCCCAAATTGAATCTCAAATCCCTAAATCCCGAATTTAATCTCTAAATCTCATCAAATTCCCTCTTTTGTTCAAAATCATTTTCTTTTTTGTTGTTGTTAATTCTCTGAATTGACTAAATTCTAATGTTTATAAGAAATCACCACATTTTACTCCTCAATTCCAAAAAGTATAATTTTTCCCTCATTCTACAGTGTAAGTGCACTGAAGCTGATCGGTATGTTTCTACATGCATGTGTTGATAAATGTGTTTTAGTAGAAAGCAAGATATGGATGAAGCTATTTTGATCATGTTTAGTTAAGCCAAAGATTGGAGGCATACTCAATTGTTTAACAGTTACGAAACATACAAATATTTTTACTAAAATCACATTCGACATGAGACATACTATTAATTATAATAGTTCACACCATATAAACTAAACTCCTTTGATTGACAACACAAAAGATTTGGAGTTTACTATGTTTCTTTCATACCACAAATCTCCACTGATTAACAACAACAAAAAAGGGAAATTGATTTTGAACAAAGTGGGAATTATATGAGATTTAGAGATATATGGATTTGAGGATTAAATTCGGGATTTAGAGATTTAGGGATTTGAGATTTAGTTTGGGAAAATATTGATTTTTGGTTCAGGGACCAAAGTGACTATTTTCTACTTTCACTTTAGTCCCTGTGACACCTCATGACGCCACCTCATCAGTTAACAAAAGTTTTTAACGTCAGGGACTAAACTGATAACGGAAGTGCACATTCAGGGACTGCTTTGTATTTAATCCTGAGTCAGGGACCTTTGTGACAGTGAAGTGTAAAGTCAGGAACCAAAGTGACCAACTTCACCAACCAAATTTTATTTCCCTCGTCACCTCTCCCCACAAATAATTCCTTTGCAATCAAATCAACTTCTTCCACACACTAAAATGAAATTTAATGAATGACATAAAAAATAGGAATGGAACTCAACACTGAATTAATAAGAACCACTCTTCCTCTGAGGCTAACAATTATATTCCTCAAAGAATGTAACAAAGTTTCAATTGCCTCCACCATTAGGTTTCAAGGTGATACCTTTGGATTTTCCCTCACAGGAAGATCGAGATAGAGAAAAGAAATATTTCCCACTTTACAAGTCAAAAAGTTGGTCGCGTACCACAAAAAGTCACTCGTAATAATCACTCCCATAATCCTACTTTTAGAAAATTTTACTTTTAAGTCCCAAGACCAATTCAAGTCATCTAAAATAACTTTCGTGGACCACATCTTCACATTACCGAGGCCTGATTGATCGAATGGTAAATGTTGATGTCATATGGAGGTTGTACGAGGATCAACGAAACATTATTCCGTTTCACGACATTTGTTGGTACTCCGGTTGGATCATGGCCAGCAGTATGACGATGTTCCTTCACTTGCTGGAGCGGGTTCTCATGCAATACGACTATGTCCATACCATTCCCAGATCTCCTACGACGTTTGAGGCTCTTAAGGTAGAGGATGTGGTTGTGGTCTTTTAGGATTTTTTGGTCCATGTCCTTCCACAGGCGCTTCGGGGTCGGCAGACAACAGAGGCTCGACAGTGGAGGTATCAACAGGGGTACATGACTTGGTTCTACAGGGTATCTCATCCTATTATGAGTGACCATGTGCCTGTTGCTGAGTACACAGCTCCTATCCCTCCTTACAAGGAGGTTACTGTTCAGCAGTAGTATGCCAGACAGGTTCCCGACCCACTCTAGATTATTGGAAACATCAGAGTCGAGTCAACATTGGAGTATCCTGAGGTGCATCCATTCTTTACCGGTGTGTTGTAGGGCATCCAAGAGGAGTATCGCATGTTGCAGGAGGATTCGGTTCCCCGGATGAGGACTAGGAGCCATAGTCCAGAGGAACAAGGTCTTATTTTATGACATTTGTATATTTGTAGTTATTTTTATGACATTTCAGGGGATTTTGATGTATTATATTTACACTTGCACCGGTGCGCATTTTTATGACATTTTTATTAGTTTTTCGGTTTAATTTTGCGTATTTTAATTTTGAATGAATGAATGGTTCAAATCTTGAATGAATGAATGTATGTATGAATGAATTATTGAATGAATGGATGAATACAAGGATGAAAATGAATGCATGGATGTATGGAAGTATGAATGAATGAAGGAATGAAGGAAAATAGGGAAAACACTCATTTCTGCCTGTTCTGCTTGCTGACACAAACAATACCTTGACTTAAGTCATGTTGGAATATAACCTACGTGAGTTAAGTCACGTTGAGGTATAACCTACGTGACTTAAATGACGTTCAGTATATCCAACCTGTGTTAACTCACGTGGCATTCCTTTATAGGTTAGACAACACCTCATTTCTTCATTCTTCTTCATTTCACATCTAAAATCTCTAAAAACTCTCTCAAATCATCCAAACCCCAATTTCTTCAAGTTCAAATCAACCAACACTCCAATAACAAGTAAGTTTTCATAATCAAGTACAATTGACATTTTATGTTTATATGTTACATTTTTCCTCTTAAATTAGAAATTTTTAAGTTTTAGGGTTTGTTTAAATTTTGATTTTTTTTGGCAAGAAATGATACAATGTTTACATGTAAATGTCTTATGTTGCTGAAATGTTTAGATGTTTGCATGTTTATGTTGTAATTTTTAGTTTTAGGGTTTATGTATAATTTGTACTTCAAGTGTTTGATGAAATGTTTGAATGAGTTTTTCATTAATTGTTTTTAATTTCTTATGGTGTAGATCTGAAACAAAGGACAATTTGTTCAATGCTCAAGTATGGTTCAACAGTGGAAACCCTAATTTGTTCAAGGTCCGGGACGATGTCACTTTAAAAGAACTGAATGATCAACTTGATGAAATCAACCAATGACTCAACCACGGAGACACAAGGAGGGTGAGATATGTTTGGTATGAACGTCCATCGTTCGACTCAGAGGGGAGATTGACGTTCAATCGGCCGAAGTTAACGAACGATGACGAAGTGAGGAGCATGTTCTTGATATTTGGTCAGCACAGCATGTTCTTGAGGATCGAGATGGATGCTACGTTGCTGAGATCACCTGAAGATATTCTCAAGAGTTTGATTCGGCCAGACGAAGATGTTTAGGTAGTATTATTATGTTGTGTCATTATTTTGTTGAATTTTAGTTTAATTCTTGTTAGTTTGCTGAAGATGTCGGCATTGAAGTGTCTTATACTTAGCGTAAGGTTTGGTAGTCTGTTTGAAATTTCGAAAGAATGAAGAGAACACAACATGTATTCTTCCGAATCAACTATATAGGTTCTCACATCGAGTTCCTTCGTATAAGATAAGTGAGACATAAGGGAGTGCACTTCTAAGATGTTGTTTTGTGCTTGATCATGCTCCTCTGTCAATTGAAACTTGTCAGTTGGCAGGGCAGTAGGATTAACTTCAAAATAATATATTGGAATGCACTCCTTTTTGTCACTACACATCCTATATGAAGGGATTCGATGTGATAACCTATAAAGTTGATTTGGTAGAATACATGTGTTGTGTTCTCTTCATTCTTTTGAGTTTTCAAACAGACTGCCAAATTTTTGCACTAAGTATAAGACACTTCAATGCCGACATTTTCCGCAAACTTTCAAGAATTTAATTTAAATCCAACATCATGATGATACCACATATTTGAGGAGAATGTAATGTAACGTAACGCTTCGTTTATTTGAACAGAGATGAAATTAAAACTAAATAAATTTGTCGTATTTTATTAATTTTGGAATTCATTACGCGTGCTTGTTGTTATTGATGTTTCGAAGACATGACATGCTTTTAAAAAATGAAAATAACATATTGTATGTTTAGGGTCTAAAAAAATAGCATCTTTGTGAAAAATTGATGGAAACTTAACTTACCTAAGACCAACGGCGTTGTACCTACGTGACTTAACTCATGTTGGCTGAACGTGACTTATGTCACGCTGATGCTACCGAACGTGACTTAAGTCACGTGGGGGGTATTTTAGGCAGATCACGTGGGAGTGTGCAATTCCCTTTGGGAGAAGAGCAATTTTCTTCTTGTTATTCAATACAAGCCCAAATATTTCCATGGGTTACAAATGAAGCCCGAATACGTAGTATGGGTGCGGGTACGATACGATACGGGTACGCGGATACGAGAAAATTTTAAAATTCAGAATACGATACGGCTAAGATACGTTAACAAAATATTTATACTAAAATTTATGTGCATGTAAAATATTTAGAAAAAAATAAGCATTAATTACTCTTCAATACTATATAATCATAAAAGTCACAATTTACAAAAAAAAATGATACATGTGATCAAAATAAAAAATGTAAACAACAAATGTTAGGATATCAACAAATGCTTCAATAAAAGAACTCAACAAAGTTTGTTTAATGTTGATTGATTGAATCTCCTCTCTCTCGTTACTTTCATTCACCAAAAACATAATTTTTAATTGGTTAATCGAAAAACAATTATAGTGATTCATATCTTAAATTGAATCATATACATCTCCATTGAATTTTAACAACACAATTTCACTTTTTACCCTTCATTTTTTTTTCACGATACGTCTCTGTGAAGTATCTCATAAGTATATGTGTGTATCTGTCGAATATCTTATAAGTATCCAATAAAATATATATTTTAAATGAAAATAATTAATTCTGATACTTTATGGGTATGTATCCACAAGTATCCACGGAGTATCGGTATCCGATACGGATACATCTCTATTTTAGAGTATCCGGACTTCATAAGTTACAACATTGTACCCTTTGTATAATTGGAGACTAACAATTTATTCTACTTTATCCCGAGAAAGTAACTTTTTTATTATACCCTTTGTATAATTGGAGACTAACAATTTATTCTACTTTATCCCGAGAAAGTAACTTTTTTATTTCAGTAGGGATAATGAAATACAGTGTGTGATATGATACAAGATGAAGTACATTGATCTACCTAAAGATTGAACAACAAGATTTACCTCCTCCTGGTGAAACTAACCTCATAGTTCGGTAAATTTTTCAGTTGTGATATGCAACTAGATAGAATGACTCCAAACTCACTATGATATGCTTTAAACCACTATGATTTTTCAAAAGATACACTCTAAAGTTCAACAAAACCATACTTTGTCAACAAAAAAAAATCACAATGTCATCGTAATTTTGTTAAATTTACCATTATTCCAAATATAATTAACTTTTGGAGAATGCTAACGAGTGTCCTTGAGACATTGGTTAATATATCAAAAATAGTAAGTTTATATTAAAAAAATTGTGTAATAATTGCATTAACAAAAGTAACAACTTGTATTTTCAAAACAATTTTTTTTTTTTGATAAAATCTTTAAACAATAACCTTAAGGCACTCGTTAGCAAAATCTTTGACTTTTATCATTATCATGGTAGCACATCATAATGCTAGTCAGCGTCAATTCAAACATGACATTGTTACAAACATCTTAATATAGAAAAGTCGGTTTTATACTTTGATTTTGTGATGATATTTTGATTATTAATGTTACGAATTGTTTTTTATATTTTTTACTAGTACTTAGACCCGTGCGATGCACGAGAAGTTGATTATATCATTGACTAATAAATATGGTAGTTGAACATGAAATGATATAATAATTGTTGTTTTGCATGATTATTGCTTCCAAAAGACAACAACACAAAAACAACATCAACAACAATCAAGCATTATTCCACTAAGTGGGTCGACTACATGGATCGAAATACGTCATATTGTTCTATCATAAACCATATTTAGATCCAACTCATTAATCTTTAAATCTTTCTTAATAGTTTCTCTTATAGTTTTTCAAGGTCTTCCTATACCTTTTGTAATATTTTTATCCTCGATTTGGTCTACTCTTCTTACTACATAATCTAAAGGTCTTTTGATGACCTTGGGTCATGTCTTGATTTTAGCCATCTTTTGATGTTTTTTTGTACATATTAGAGAGTCTTTTATTGTCTTTCATGCTAAAGTTAGTCATAGTTAGAAGGAATGGTCAAAGGCCAAGGAACTCTGGAACAGGAAAATTTTGCAAGATTTTGAGAGTTTTTGAGGTGTTTTTGCTACTGGAAATATCGTGCCACGATGGACCTGTGTCGTGGCACGATGAGAAGAAGGCCAGGATGAAGAGTTCAACATTGGAATTTTTGTGCCACGATGGGTCATCCCTCGTGCCACGATGAAGCTTTGAATGCGTTGACCTGTGTTTTAATGAGGCCATCGTGCCACGATGGACCTGTGTCGTGGCACGATGGGTCAGTTTCAGAAACTTGGATTATAAAAGCCAGGTGCGTTTTCAGTGCAAGGGTTGGATTTTTTGACGAAGAAACAAAGTAAAATACTGGAGATCGACTGTGAAAAGGAGTTGTTCAATTCTAGGACACTAGAGTTGGAGCTTTCCATCCTCTTTCTTATTGTGTAATGTCTCTCATTCTTGCTATGCTTTGTAATAGAAACATGAGTAGCTAATTTCTCTATTGTTAGGGATGAGGTTAGCTAGATGATGACTTTTGCCTTGCGACCTTAGTTTGATCATTGAATAAATTAATTGAATCATATTTCTTATATTTGTGCTTAATGCTTTTATTGATTGATCACCTTTAAATTGATGTATGATTCATATTGTGAAACGGAAGTTGAATGTATGAATGCTTCAAGATAAGAAATTCTCGCCTTTGTAATCTAGGAATAGATACTGTAATATCCCGCCTAAGACTCGAATATTTATTAATATTGAGACGATGTATCAGAAATGTTTTAAGCAAAGGACAATTTGGTAAATTGTCAGTTAATGGGTTTATTTATAAGGCAAGTGTAATATCCCGCTTAGATGTAACGGTTAACAGTGTTAGAAGCTATTAAGAATGCATGGCAATTTTGTAATAAGTGGCGATGGCAAAGTGGTAAATATGTTGAAAGGGAGGATCATAAGAAATAGAAGGTAAGATATTTTCTTACCATTCATTTTCATTCCTTCACTCATCCAAAACCAGCAACCTCTCACTCCCCTCCCTCTCTCATGTCACACGCCCTCCTCTCCCTCATCTCCCTCTCCATCAATTCAACATCTCTTAAAGAAATTCTTGGTAGAAACTTTGCAAGCAAGCTTGGTTGGTGAAGCTAGAACAAGAGAATGGAACAAGAAGGAAAGAAAGACTAAAGCTAAGGTTGGAGAAGGAAGCAAGGGAAAGCTTGGAAAGGAAGCTAGCAATGGTTGAGGTGAGCTTCCTTGGGGTTTTAGAACCCACCTTGTTGAATTTTGATGAATATGTTGTGTATTGGATACAATTTATTATTAGTGCCCAATTCCTCATGCTTGTCAAATCTTTAGTTAATCATGTTGTTATCTATCATTATGCCTTGGAAATTTATTCCCATAAGCTGTTATGATGATTTGGGCATGTTTGGAGTAGCCTAAAGGACTGGAATCACGTTCTGGAAGATGCAGAAATCGGCCACCGATTTTGATTACTCAAATTTCATGATTGTTTCGTAAAACATCGGCCCCCGATTTTATAGGATCGGCCCCCGATTTAAGTAAGATCGGCCCCCGAATTCTTATAATCGGCCACCGGTATCATGTCCTTTTAGAGAATGAATAGATCAACATAGGATGAGGAATAGTTACAACATTGGGAGATGAATACTTAAATCCCTAAGATATATAGAGAAGTAAAGGAGCTAGCAATTGAGATTACTCCTTATTAAGTAAATTTTATATACTTAGCTACATATATACAAGTCCAAAGATGGAACAACACTCAAGTGTAGAACCTTTTATAGGTTAAGTAATTAAGAGTGCATTAGTTATGCACAAGAATAAGAATTAACGAGAATAAGGATGCATTAAATATGCATAAGCTCATAGCAACTGTTAGACGTACTTTCAAGTACATAAGTCAAGAATGAATGAGAATAAGAATGATTAATTAAGAATGTATCAGATATGCACAAGAATATGAAATGTACTGAATATACATATGAACCTAAGCTAAGAACTTAATGATAAAGATTATACGTGTTCATCAGACTCCGGATTATGCCGGATGGGATTTCTCCGAAAGGGCTATCCACACGTAAGTTATAAGATTATATTAAACGTGTCCAGCAGGCTCTGGGATTCGCCGGATGGGACTCTTCCGAGAGGATTGTCCACACGTATGTTAAAAGATTAAGCATGTTCAGCAGACTCCGGGATACGCCGGATGGGACTTCTCCGAGAGGGTTGTCTACATGCAAAGTTAAGTTGTGTTCAACAGACTCCGGGATTCGCCGGATGGGACTTCATCGAGAGAGTTGTCCACACAACGATAAGAGGAGTCTGGTGTTAGCCTGATATGATAGGAATTTCACCGGTATGATGGGAGATGTACTTCGGGGTTACTCCACCCGGATGCACTCCGTAAAATGAACCAAGATAATGTATTGTTTGTTCAACGCTAACTTCTAACTTTATGTTATGAAAAGATGAATACGAATACAAATATGAATATGTTTACGTATTATGTTCTAAGAGTTAAGACATAGTAGTCATTAGACATCAGCAAGTGATCATAGACTTCCCTTCGATCACTACGCATAAGATTATGAACATGAAAAGTATAAGATGAGGTAAGGACATGTAGCGATCCTAGGTTCCCCCTTGATCGCGAATTATGTAGAGAATGACAGCGATCGTAGGTATCCCCAAGATCGCTAAGAGTAGGCACGGCGACCCTAGGTTTCCCCCCGTGGTTGCCAATAGTAGGTTGGGTTGGAGCTCACTGAGACATTATGTCTCACCCCAATCCTTCTGGTGCAGGTTCATAGGTTAGCAAGGGATGTTCATGAAGATCTTCAGGAAGACGCTGGGTGGAGTGCAGATGCTCGTCATGGCAAGCCCAGGAGGTTGACAGATTTTATATATGTATATGAAAGTATATTTTGTGATATTTGGATATTTATGTAAACGAGCAAATTGTACTCATTCAGTGGTTTGTATCTTAATTATTGTAAATTTTAATGTATCCGATATCAGATAATACGCATGCTAAATATTCTAGATAAATTAGTATGGGTGTTACAGATACAAACCCATGAAACCATTTAGTAATTCTTGTTCGTTCATGCTTAATGCTAATTTTAAAATTCATTAAGGAATTAGGGGTTTATCTTAGAATTAATGATTCTGTCACTGAGGAATTAGGGCAGGAGTAATTTAGAGAATTAGGTTATGATTCGTTAAATAAGTTCATTGATCTTATCTAAGCGAGCTCAAGTTTGTCTAGTGAAACTCATCCCTAACAAGCTTTCTATCTATGAAATTCAAATAAGTTTTATTTTCCGCAATTTTCTATTATTGTTATTAAACAAAATTCGTACCCTTTTGTTCAATTGAGTTCTAAAATTACATTTTGACAGTACAACGCAGTCCTCGAGTTCGACACTAGGTTTACCGTTTTAACTTTACTACCTAAACGATTTCATACGCTTGCGAAAATCACCATTATCTTCTCTCTACATGTCCAAACCACCTAAGCATGTTTTCCACAATATTTTATACTATAGGTGTTACCCCAACTATCTCTATAATATTGTCATTTTTAATCTTATCTCATCCAGTCTTACCACACATCCAACGCAACATCCTCATCTCCGCTACACTTATTTTATTCTCGTGTTGGTTCTTAACCGCCCAACACTCTGTTCCATAATACGTCATTGGTCTGACAATTGTATGATATTTTTCCCTTCAACTTGAATGGTACTTTTATATCACATAAAACACTTAAGGCTCTTCTCCATTTCAACCATCCAACTTGAATACGATGATTTACATCTGCTTTTATTTCTTCGTCATTTTGTACTATGGACCCAAGATATTTAAACTGTGTAACTTGTATGATATGATATCCAACTTTCATGTCTAAGGTAGAACTACTACGCCTGTTGCTGAAATTATGTTACATATACTCTGTCTTGCTTCTACTCATTTGAAAGCCATACGTTTCTAAGGCTTGTCTCCAAGTCTCTGACATCCCATTCAATTCCTCCTTCGGCGCTTCTAAGGCTTATCACATCAGAGATTGTTGATAAGAATTATTTAAAATCTCTTGTTAACTCAATTACAATATAATAAATCCAAAAATACAGATAAATAAAAAAACAAGTCATGTATAAAAATGCATTTTTCCACCATTTTTGCCCATTCAAAGATACCCAAGCTTCCTAAACATGCTAGGAATGGTTTTCCTTCATAAAATAACAATTTTAAACATATATGAGCAAGGATTAACAAGCAAGGATTTAGGGTAAAAATTCTATAACTTTTCCTATGATATAAAACACATAAAACTCACTCTAGGAGGGTTCTAAAACCCAAGAGAACTCACCTGAATCTTAATCAATGCTTGATTGCTTGCTTGCCAAACTTTCCTCATACCCTAGCTTCCAATCCCTTTCCTTTTTCTTGTTTCCTTGACTCCCAAAGGTTCAAGAGTTCCCAAAGTTGGTGCTTGCTCATGAATTGGTCATGTGGATGAATGATCAAGTGAAGATTGAGGTGAGGAGGAGGAGAGGATGGCGTGGGAGATGAGTAGAGAGAATGGGGGAAATGAATTGGAAAATATCTTGTTTTCCTATTTATAACACATCCTCCCATTTCAAATAATTTACATAATTGCCATTGCCACATAATTGCATAATTGCCATGCTTGCTTAATAAACTTCTACGCTGTTAACCGTTACATCTAAGCGGGATATTACAGCGAATGTAATTACCTCTTAAAGAACAATTTTCAAATTTATGCATGATAGTGAATTTATGTTCAATTAGGTAAAATAGATATAAAATTACAATATTAACCCTACTTATAGCTCCAAAAGATTGGTTAAGAGACTTAAGAACTTTTATATATAAGATAAGATTGGTAAAATCATTCTTTCAAAAAAGAAGAAAAGGCAAAATATTAGGAAATTTGTAACAACTATTTGCAAAAAAAATTAGGAAATTAAGAAAAAACTAAGAAATAGAAAAAAAAAATTAGGAAGTATGTTTGCAACAACTTTTTTGACTCCGAAAAGTTGTCTAAGAGATAAGATATGTGATCATTTTCTAAAATGAAATAAAGAAAGAGCAAAAAATTAGGAAGAAAATTTGTAACAAATTTTTTAGCTCCAAAAAATTGTCTAAGAGACTTAAAAACTTTTGTGTAGAATTACTTTTCTGTTTGAATGTTGCATGTTTTAATATTGAATATTTGTTTGAGGTTTTAGTAGAAGTAATTTTAATCTCATTTTCAACAAATGGATAATAGAGTATTTTCTTTGTAATTTTGGTCGTTACAACTATTTTTAGTTTAACTTCTTATTAAATTTAGTATTATTTAGTTATTTGACCAAAAAAATTAGCCCCATCGATATTGTCTGTCCAGATCCGCCCCTGTGCTACCCCAACTATAATTCTACAATGTTATCATTTCTAATATTGTCCCATCTAGTTTTACCTTACATCCAACACAACATCTCCATCTCCGCACACTTACTTTATTCTCTTGTTGGTTCTTAACTACCCAACACTCTGTTCCATAAAACATCGCTAGTCTGAAAAATGTCTGATATTTTCTCAATTCAACTTAAACTGTACGTTTGTATCACATAAAACAACTGAGGCTCTTCTCCATTTCAACCATCCAACTTGAATACGATGATTTACATCTGCTTTTATTTCTTCGTCATTTTGTACTATGGACCCAAGATATTTAAACTGTGTAACTTGTATGATATGATATCCAACTTTCATGTCTAAGGTAGAACTACTACGCCTGTTGCTGAAATTATGTTACATATACTCTGTCTTGCTTCTACTCATTTGAAAGCCATACATTTCTAAGGCTTGTCTCCAAGTCTCTGACATCCCATTCAATTCCTCCTTCGGCGCTTCTAAGGCTTATCACATCAGAGATTGTTGATAAGAATTATTTAAAATCTCTTGTTAACTCAATTACAATATAATAAATCCAAAAATACAGATAAATAAAAAAACAAATCAGCGAATGTAATTACCTCTTAAAGAACAATTTTCAAATTTATGCATGATAGTGAATTTATGTTCAATTAGGTAAAATAGATATAAAATTACAATATTAACCCTACTTATAGCTCCAAAAGATTGGTTAAGAGACTTAAGAACTTTTATATATAAGATAAGATTGGTAAAATCATTCTTTCAAAAAAGAAGAAAAGGCAAAATATTAGGAAATTTGTAACAACTATTTGCAAAAAAAATTAGGAAATTAAGAAAAAACTAAGAAATAGAAAAAAAATTAGGAAGTATGTTTGCAACAACTTTTTTGACTCCGAAAAGTTGTCTAAGAGATAAGATATGTGATCATTTTCTAAAATGAAATAAAGAAAGAGCAAAAAATTAGGAAGAAAATTTGTAACAAATTTTTTAGCTCCAAAAAATTGTCTAAGAGACTTAAAAACTTTTATGTAGAATTACTTTTCTGTTTGAATGTTGCATGTTAAATATTCAATATTTGTTTGAGGTTTTAGTAGAAGTAATTTTAATCTCATTTTCAACAAATGGATAATAGAGTATTTTCTTTGTAATGTTGGTCGTTACAACTATTTTTAGTTTAACTTCTTATTAAATTTAGTATTATTTAGTTATTTGACAAAAAAATTAGCCCCATCGATATTGTCTGTCCAGATCCGCCCCTGTGCTACCCCAACTATAATTCTACAATGTTATCATTTCTACTATTGTCCCATCTAGTTTTACCTTACATCCAACACAACATCTCCATCTCCGCACACTTACTTTATTCTCTCGTTGGTTCTTAACTACCCAACACTCTGTTCCATAAAACATCGCTAGTCTGAAAAATGTCTGATATTTTCTCACTTCAACTTAAACTGTACGTTTGTATCACATAAAACAACTGAGGCTCTTCTTCATTTCAACCATCCAACTTGAATACGATGATTTACATCTGCTTTTATTTCTTTGTCATTTTTCACTATGAACCCAAGATTGTCTGCGGTTTTGGCAACTTGGACACAAACATTGCTTTATTATTTGTCTCATACACCTATGGTTATTTTTTTTGGCTGAACCTTTGGCTACTTTGTATTGGCGTAGATTGCAGGCTGATTTCCTTATGTTGTTGTTTTTCTTGTTTCCGTTTTTCTTTTTCCTCTTGGAGGGTTTTGGTCTAGTCCCTCCTCTTGTATATACTTTTCTCTCTTTTTTTAATAATTTTTTTTGAGCTTGGTGGCATAGGATGGGGGTTCATCGGAGTACCAACCTAGTTGGGATGTCGTTGCTTCTCCTTGATGTCTGCCCATGCTCCTGGTTTATAAAAAAAACGAAGATATTTAAACTATGTAACTTGTATGCAATGATCTCCAACTTTCACCTCTAAGATAGAACTATTTTACCTTTTGCTGAAATTACATTTAATATACTATGTCTTGCTTCTACTCAGACAAAAGTCATACGCTTCTAAGACTTGTCTCTAAGTATCCAACATCCCATTCAATTCCTCCCTCGACTCTCCAATTAAGACTACATCATCTGCAAAACGCATACTTCTCGGTGCTAGCTGTTGGATGTGTTTCCTACGTACATCCAAAACTAATGTAAAAAGATAAGAGATAAGGATTGACCCTTGATCCAATCCTTGTTTTGAAAAAATCTTTGATAATGTTCCAAAAGACAAATAATAAATCCCCTCGAAGTAATTTAGACTTCATATTATCACATCAGAGAGATTGTTGATAAGAATTATTTAAATTCTCTTGCTGACTCCATTACAATATAATAGATCCAAAAATAGATATAAATCAAAAAAACAAATACATCAACGAATGTAATTACCTCTTAAAGAACAATTTTCAAATTTATGCATGATAGTAAATTTAGGTTCAATTAGTTAAAAGAGATATAAAATTAAAATATTAAAACTATTTTTGACTCCAAAGGTTGTTTAAGAGACTTGACAACTTTTGTACATAAGATAAGATAATAAATTTAGGTTCAATTAGTTAAAATAGATATAAAATTACAATATTAACGTTATTTTTGCCTCCAAAAGTTGTTTGTGAAACTTAACAACTTTTATATATAAGATAGTGGAAAAATAATATGGAATTTACGTTCAATAAGCTAAATAGAAAATATAGGTTCAATTAGTTAATATAGATATATAATTACAATATTTACCCTATTTATGGCGCAAAAAAATTGGTTAACAGACTTAAGAACTTTTATATATAGGATAAGATGTGTAAGATCATTCTTTCACAAAAGAATAAAAGGCAAAAAATTAGGAAATTTGTATCAATTATCTTGCCTCCAAAAATTTTCTTAAGAGACTTAAAAACTTTTTTATATAAGATAAAATGAGATCATTTTTTTTAAAAACAAAAGGATACAAAAAATTAGGAAAAATATTAGCAACAACTTTTTTGGCTCCAAAAAGTTGGTTAAGCGACTTATGAACTTTTATCTATAAGATAAGATATGCGATCATTTTCTAAAATAATAAAGAAAGAGAAAAAAATTAGGAAGGATATTTGCAACAACTTTTTTGGCTCCAAAAAGTTTTTTTTGTTGAAAGAAAGGTTTTTGGCTTCAAAAAGTTGTCCAAGAAACTTAAAAACTTTTATATATAAGATTAAACTAAATAACAAAATAGGGAAAATAGAAAACAAACCAAAAGATTATGCAGGAAAAAAAATGTATCTAATAGTTTAGGGAAGGTGGCACAAATTTAACAAATATTTGTTCAATTGGTTGGCATATGGTGGCAATAGGATTCAATAATTAAATAAATATTAAATTAAATAATAATTATGAAATGTCAATATTAAAATGTCAAAATTAACCTCAATTTTTACCTCAAAAAAGTTGCTTAAGAAATTAAGAATTTTTATAAATAAGATATTCTCAGAAAAAAGCTTAAAACACATCAAAATAAAATTAGACATCAATTTGCTCATGAATCGTGATGGGAAGATTCACTCCCAAATCGCACACATGGGTCACTGATTTGGTCAACGCTGAACAGTACTTCTGTGTCCTTTTTGTTACAATAACAATTTTTAATTCTAAATTTCTAATCCGTCAATCTACATAAGAGTGTGTGAGCATGATGAGCCTATAAATTTGGATCGAACATATTTTCTTATGCTAAAATATATGAGTCTCAATATTTCAAATGAGAATGTCTGTCGTTTTATACCAAGTTTTCAGTAAATTATTAATTATTACTATTATAGTTTTTTTTTAAACATGCCAAAATAAAATTATATTAACATAAACAAGAAATTCTACATAGCATAAGTTGTGTAAGAACAGAGTTCAAAACAATGTATCCGAACGGTTCAAAAGAAAAGTACAAAAGGCAAAACAAACAACCAACTAAGTAACTACTTCCAAACATAAAAGGTGATTATGCCACAAAAAAAAAATGAAAATCAAAGACGAAAGTAGGATTGTTTTGGTCTTTAACCACAAAAAATGAGAGCAACTTTACTTTGTCTACAAGAGTGCAGAGATTCTTCCTTCCGCTGAAAGATGCGAGAATTTGTTTTCTTCCAAATCACTCAAACACAAGATAATCAAATAATGTATAATTGAGTTCAGACACATTTAGAAAAACAACCTAAATGACCAAACTGAATTAGGTGATATGAAAGACCCATCGGATAACCTGAAATGAAGCCTAACCAATACTTTACTATTATTGTTTGTTGAGTGTTGATGAATAGTCAAACACCACGTGAAATTTACACATAATTATGAGTCTAGGATTCGAACTCGGATAAATGTGTCAAACCTAACAATAACAAATTTCTATATGATTAATTTTTTTTTTTGAAGGGGTGAAAGGGATAGTAAATGAGAGGGACCGTGGAAAATTACTATTTATTTTTTGAAGGAATAGAGACTATAGATAATTAGTTGGACCTATTGATGAAATCCACTTATTAAATGGGTTCAGACTCAACAATTACAACATAGCATTGCCAATTGACATAGGTCTTACTTGCCACTAAATTACTCCATCTATTTTAAAATACATGTTGTAATCAACAACTTTACACATGTCAATACACAACTTTGACCGTTAATATATTTAATTATCTAAAGTAAAAAATTTAATATTTAAAAAATGTTTATTTAGACAAATCGAACAACATCTTACATTATAATATTTGTATTTATATATTAGTTAAAATGTATGGTCAAAGTAAGTAATGTGAATAGTGCACATTGTAAAAATGTGACATGTATTTTGAAACGAAATGAGTGTTATTTAATAAATGGAGTTATTCATATAACATAAATATATCATACCTTACTTTTTCTATAAGCCCAAATTAAAAAGTTATTAATGGGTACCAGGGGTAGCCCTCCTACAAACGGATTTAGATTCTCTTCATTAAAAATTGAGAAAACTTGAGAAAATTTTCAATGGAGAGAATCCAAATCTCATACAAAGTGATTGCATAATTAAATGGATCATAGACATCATAAAGAATTACCCCACCAATCATAATAGAGTAATCTTGAAGGCCTCTTTACTTTATTAATGTATCTATCATCCCCATGAAAGAATTTTGATACAAGTGATTGCTTTAAGTGAATATGCTATTTTACCTTCGAAGACTATTCTATTTCTCATGAAATTTCCTTGTTATCCATCGTATTTGAAATTAGTCCTTTTAAACAGAAAATCAAGTCATGCACAGACCTCACTATGCAACATGCAAATAGCATTTCACATACCAATTTGCATACATAAAACCCAGAGTCTTTTGCTAGGGGCATCTAGGATCCTTAATATTTTCTTTTTTACTTTGTGCATACTTATAATTCATTTCAAAAAAATCACTTCCTTCAGTTTCTTCCTCCCTACCATTTTCTAAACCTGAAATTGAAGGGAAATTAAAAGAGAACTTCCTTCAATATTGTCCTTGCTTGACCACCAACTAGAACCCTCCTCTTGATTCAGTTTCTTGCATGATCAAGGAGTACCAAAAATGGTTAGAAAGTAGTAGGAATAAACTATCGCATGAAAGATTCATGCAAAGATCACCAAACAATGTGAAGATTTCACACGTTGGGAGCCACTCAAATTTGGGCTTTTGAAACACTTTCTAATTCAAATGTCATTACAACTTACTAAACTTAGTACACAGTGGATGAATTATCCCAAATCAGATTGTACAACTGAAAAATTACCTAAGTTATATATAGATCTCAAGTTAACAATCAAAGTATTTAACTCAAAGTTACATTAAGATTCTACATATTTCCTATTGATAAATTAGTTATTTCATCCTTATGTATAACTCCTCTCATGAAGTTAAGGGTAGAGGGCCAAGTGGCATAACTCCTCTCACTATTTATTCTCATGGAATCCATAGGTACACTACTTCAGGTATATTAAAACACATTGGAAATGAGAAATTAACACTTCATGACTTGGTAGCTGCAGTGTTAGGACCCAATATGAGAAGGTGTTACATAATTAGTAGGGTATCTAAGTAATAGGAATATTCTACTTAAACACCTCATATTGAGTCATATCATGCAGACTAATATACATCTATACATTGCTCTTGTTCGGAGTCCATCATAAAAATTCAACCATCCTATAATGTGAATGAAAATACATATTAAAATTGAATTTAAGAATGGATGATAAAGAGTTCATAATGCAGTTTTCTTTCGGGTCATCGAGTCATCTTATCCTTTATAAAAATCATGGGAAAAGTATATCCATCTTGCAGCTTGTGTGAATGTATAAGGAATTTAGGCTATTACTAGTATTTTACTGCCTTTGCTTCTATTCTAAGATTCTAGTTCCATCTTGCAGCTTGAATAACAGATTTTCCTTTTCTCTGTTTTCTGTTACATCTGATATATAACATCGTTGTTAAGATTGCTTTTTATGGTCAAATTCAAGAAACAATTCACATGAATATAACCATCACACTTTAGTTTTCTCGTTATTTTTTATTGCACATTCTAGTCATAACTCGTAACTTATTGTCAAGGAATCTAGAACCATATTATTATCAAACACACTGAACTGATATACCGGCATTACACGACTTTTGTAGCTGCCAGTTATATGCAAATTCAAAACATCTATGCACAAGTTCCTTTCATTGTCTCTGTTCCAAGCTAGAGTAGATTCCAATTCTCTTGTTCACACGTATAACAATAATGTGATGCATTGATTAAAACAATGTCACAAATAAGAACAATATTTATACACACTAAAATAGCAACAGAACACTTAAGACAAACAACAAATATACGGAAATGCACTTTCAGTTGGTTCTGCTCCATACACCTAGAGGAAAAGCAGTAAAAACTATATAGTTAACATAGATAAATATCAGGAAAACATGTTTCCAGTTCCCACATTCACCCAGCCCAAATAAAGTATCATGGTAAGCAAATCCCAGGGACAATGGTCTTACAATGAATCTAAAAGGATGGCAAATTAATCAACTACAATGTTTTCACCCCAAAAGCCAAATTAGAAAATATATATGATGAGAATACCTCCAAATCACAAGATTTTCAAATTGCTGAAGAATATAGCTATAATATTTTTTTTTTTTTACTATTATCTCTTAAGCCTTTTGAATAACTTCATCAACTTATTCCATAGGGTCTGTCAAATATACCTCGGCTTCAAAATAATTCATTATAGGTCATCCAGGCATCTGGAGAGACGCAAAATTTAGTTTCATATTTCATCTCTCGATGGCAATTTAAATTGAATTTCATTAAGGGTAAAAAAAAGCACGATAGATATCATCTCTAACATCACGAATAAAAATTTACATTCTTATCACATTTAAGTCATCATCAAGGTTTTCCTTTAGGGTCATTCGGGCATGCCAACACTTGCAAAATTCAAGGAATAAATAATATTCGTTGATTCCTTTCGAGTCACAAGGCATTCAAATAATCACAAAAGTTAGGCTCATATTCCATCTAAGAGTGGCAATTCACATTCACAGTACAAAATTGCATTTGGGATCATAAAAGCATAATGGTAAATTCATGGAGAAGTAATATTCATAACTCTTTTTGGAAAATTGAGGCATCCCATATTCCACACGGTGGCAATTCACAGCCTAAAAGTGAATTCAATGTCATAAAAGCTCAACGAATACGAACCTTTATATTATGAATACAAACTCATATCAATATCGCATGTGAGACAACATAAAACTTTAAATTATGATAGAAGAGTTCATAATGTTCCTTTTAGGGTCAAATGAGGCATTCCAACACTTCAAAATCCATGGAACAAATAATAACCATGATTCATATTCCTTTCGGGTCATCGAGGCATCCCATATTTCATCTCATTGTGGAAATTGACAATCAACAATTGCATTCAGGGTCATAAAGGCACAACGTATCCATCCCTTATACTATGAATAAAAATTCATATCAATATCACATTTAAGACATTATCCAACTTTTACATCATGAGTAGTGTTTATAATGTTTCCTTTAGGGTCATTGAGGCTTCTAACACTTGCAACATTTATTAAAGAAATATTTATTGGTTCTTTTCGGTCATCGAGGCATTATAAATTAATAAAAGTTTATATCATCATCAAACTTCACAGGATAAGTAAGTGAACATAATGTTTCCTTTAGGGTCATTGACACATCCAAACACTCAGGACATTTAGGGACAAATAATATCCATTTATTCCATTACCGTCATCACATCATCCCAATAGTTTCAAAATTTAGGCTCATATTTCATTTCCGAGTAACAATTCATAGTCTATGACTACATTTGGGATCATAAAAGCTGATAGCAATCCTACTGGGCCTAGCAATCCAGCCAACATAAAGCCCAAAAGAACTATGTCAAGGCCACAAGGATGGGATGACTACATCCACTAAGGGAATATGCTAAAATTAAGAAGCTTCTAGAATCCATTTATCATTATCTTTTATTAATTCTGTTGTTGCATTTATGCGCTGTCATGTAGCCATTGGCCTAATAGGATCATTCTGTTATGTGTATCATGCTATATATGGTGACCTTTTGGCACCTGTGGAAGCAGACAAAAATTAATACAATTCTATTCTCTCCCTTAATTCTTGGAGGTACGATCCTGACCTCGAATACAGGATCTCATTACCTATCAACTTGGTGCTTTCATTTTCTACTCCTCCCATGACTACCCGTTCTTCCTCTCAGGTCGAACGCCTTGAAGAGGCTGTTTCGGCCATTCAAAACCAACAAACCGATTTCGCCTCCAAATTAGATGTCGTTCTTTCCAAACTCTCGTCACTGGAAGCCACACCCACCCCTTCCAGCAACTCCGGCACCAGACGTCAGCATGGTCAGAGCTCCCTTGAATCCAAACCCCACCTCAAACTCGACATTCCTCGTCTTGACGGTTCCGACACCATGGGTTGGATCTTTAAGATCAACCAATTTTTTTATTATCATGGTACTCCCGAGCCGGATCGTGTTAGGATTGCGTCCTTCTACCTCGACGGACCGGTTCTGAGCTGGTACCAATGGATGTTTAACAACGGTCAGATTTCCTCTTGGCAAGGTTTCCTTCAGGCGTTAGAACAACGCTTCGCTCCGTCACTCTATGAAGACCCCAAAGGAGCTTTGTTCAAGCTTGTTCAACGTGGATCGGTTAGTTCCTATCTCACCGAGTTCGAGAGCTTGGCTAACAGGATCATCGGTCTTCCGCCTCCGTTCTTGCTGAGCTGTTTCATCTCCGGACTCTCCGCCGACATCCGCTGTGAAGTTCAAGCTCTGCAACCATTCTCGTTTTCCCAGGCAGCGACTCTCGCCAAACTTCAGGAGGATAAGCTGTTAGATGCTCGCCGATCCTCCCGCCCACGTTTCCAGCCACCGGCGACTCCTCCGTCAAACCCCCATACTGCCACTACTCCGGCTCTACTTCCGACACCTCCGAAGACCACGTTCAAAAGGCTCACAGCGGCGGAAATGGCTTCTTGTCGCGAGTGTGGACTCTGTTACAACTGTGACGAGCGGTTTTCTCCTGGCCACCGTTGCAAGTCTCGTTGCTTCTTGATCATTATGGATGATGAGGCTGATTCTCCTTGCACCAATGAAGAGCTACCAGCAGATCTCACCACGGATCCGACTACGGAGCCGGATATGGACTCGGATCCCCCACCAGCCCAGATCAGCCTTCATGCCCTTTCGGGTCAGGTAGCCCCTCAAACTATTCGGGTCGTGGGTCAAATCAACGGTCACAATGTTGTGGTTTTAATTGATGGGGGAAGTACCCATTGTTTTATTCAGGACAAAATGGCCCACTTTCTTAAATTACCTGTTTTTCCTTCCCTTGGGCTTTCCGTTTTGGTTGGCAACGGAGCCCAATTGCCTTGTACCCAAATTTGTTCAGATGTTAAATTGGGAATCCAAGGTCACACTTTTACTGTGGATCTACACGTCATGGCTCTAGGAGGCGCAGACATTGTCTTGGGTGTTACTTGGCTCAAGAGTTTAGGCCCAATTACCACAGATTACTCCAACCTCACTGTCTCTTTTACCCATAACTCCAAGCCCATTATTCTTCATGGCCAGTTGGGATTAGGCCCAAGTGCAATCACCAGCAATCAGATGAAACGCATCGTTTCAACTAACAGAGCTGCTGCCCTCTTTCACATTGCACTTGACCCTTACCCTCTTTCACCTCCGATCGAAACAACACCAGAACCTCCTGAGATCCAGAAACTCCTCCACCGATACTCTACACTCTTCAACACCCCCTCTTCTCTTCCACCACAGCGCACCACCGATCATTCCATCCACCTGGTATCCAACGCCGATCCAGTTAACCTCCGATCCTACCGTTATCCCCATTTTCAGAAGCAAGAAATTGAGCGGCAGGTTGATGCTATGCTACAATCCGGCCTCATCCGCCCTAGCCGAAGTCCATTCTCCTCACCCATTCTACTGGTCAAGAAGAAGGATGGAACATGGCGGTTCTGCGTTGACTATCGCGCCTTGAATACTCTTACTGTCAAGGACCGTTTTCCGATTCCCACCATCGACGAGCTTCTGGACGAGCTTGGCCACGCTCGATGGTTTTCACGGCTAGATTTGGTGCAAGGGTTCCACCAGATCAGAATGCGAGCAAAAGATATTCCCAAAACTGCGTTCCGCACGCACCATGGCCATTACGAGTACACCGTGATGCCGTTTGGCCTCTGCAATGCACCCTCCACCTTCCAGGCAACAATGAATGAGTTATTCCGGCCATTCCTTTGCAAGTTCGTATTGGTGTTTTTTGATGATGTTCTCATATTCAGTGAGCAGTTGGATCACCACATTAACCACCTTCGGTTGGTGTTTGAACAGTTGGAACTCCACCAGTTCTACTTGAAGAAGTCCAAATGTGCCTTCGTCGTGCAACAAGTCTCCTACTTAGGACACATTGTTTCTCACCAAGGTGTGGAACCCGAACCTTCAAAGATCCAGGCCATGCTGGATTGGCCAAAGCCTTTTTCTCTGAAGTCCTTAAGAGGATTCCTGGGTCTCACGGGCTTCTACCGTCGTTTCATCCGCAATTATGCCAAGCTCGCTTCACCCCTTACTGCTCTCTTAAAAAAGGGCCAATTCCAGTGGAATTCTGAGGCTGATGCTGCTTTTGTTGCCTTACAGGAAGCTATGACTAAAGCACCTGTTCTTGCCCTTCCGGATTTCTCCCTCCCATTCACCATAGAAACTAATGCCTCTGGGTCTGGAATGGGAACGGTTCTGTTGCAAAATAAGCACCCCATTGCTTATTTTAGTAAGCAATTTTGTCCCAAACTGCTTCGCTCCTCCACTTACATCCGGGAATTGCACACTATCACCACTGATGTGAAACGGTGGCGTCAATACGTGCTTGGTCGTCCCTTCACCATCATGACCGACCACAAAAGCCTCAAGGAACTCATGAGCCAACACATCCAGACACCGGAACAACAGGTCTACTTAGCCAAACTCTTGGGATATGATTATACGATTATGTACAAGGTTGGGTCTCATAATCTAGTAGCCGATGCTCTATCGCGAGCAAATGAACCTCCCGCAGAAGGGTTTTGGTTATTAACTGGTCCTCAATTTAAGTTCCTTGAAGACTTGAAGAAGGAACTGTCCACCAACCCGGAATTCATTGCTCTACGTGATAGGGTCACGACACAGCCTCAGGATGCACCGGATTACCAATTTCTTGATGGGCTACTGTTATTCAAAGGGCGAATCTGGATCAATAAAGGGAACCCCTTCATCTCCCTTCTCTTGAATGAATTTCACAAATCCCTCTTAGGTGGTCACATGGGCACTGCAAAGACCCTCAGCCGTCTGAAGGAGAACTTCTTTTGGACCTCCATGCGTCACGACATCCATCAATTCATCCAGAATTGTTCAGATTGCAGCCACACTAAGTACACTCCGCAAAAACCTGCTGGCTTGCTCCAATCTCTCTGTGTTCCTCACCGTCCTTGGGAGGACTTGGCACTGGATTTTATCACGGGTCTGCCAAATTTCCATGGTTCTACGGTTATCCTTGTAGTGGTCGATCATTTTTCTAAGGGTGGTCATTTTGGGATGCTTCCTACAAATTTCACAGCCTTCAAGGTCGCAAATCTCTTCCTCGACATCGTTTGAAAGCTTCACGGCTTTCCCAAATCCTTGGTCTCGGACAGGGACCCTATTTTCATGAGCAACTTCTGGCGTACACTTTTCAAACTTAGCGGTACCAAACTACACATGAGTACGGCTTACCATCCTCAAAGCGATGGTCAAACAGAAGTACTTAACCGTACTTTGGAGCAGTATCTAAGGGCATTCGTGCATCATCAGCCCTCTCTTTGGGGAAAATATTTGAGTTTGGCTGAATGGTGCTATAACACCACTACTCACTCTGCTACTGGGAAGACGCCTTTCGAGATTACTTTTGGATGTCCCCCACCTTCTATTCCACACTATATTTCCGGTACCACTGCTGTGGAAGCTGTTGACAGCCTCCTTTCCTCACGGGCTGAGATGTTAACTACGTTACGTAAGAGGTTGTTGCGTGTTCAACAACAGATGAAGGTTTCTGCAGACTCCCACCGACGCGACGTTACCTATTCAGTAGGAGATTGGGTTTATGTTCGTCTTCGTCCCTATAGGCAACTCTCCGCTACCAAGACTACTTACCACAAGCTTGGCAAACGCTATTACGGTCCCTACCAGATCACTGCGGCTATCGGACCGGTTGCCTACCAGTTAGCTCTACCGGACTCGTCACGAATCCACCCTGTGTTCCACTGCTCCTTACTGAAGCCACACCATGGACCTGTCCCAGCGCCATCTACACTTCCACCCTTGATTCAGGATGACAAACCAGTTGTAATACCCCTCTCTATTCTTGATTCTAAATGGGACCCCTCTACAGACCCGCCTCGCCGCCTAGTTCTGGTTCAATGGCTTGGCCTTCCACCGGAGGACGCAACATGGGAAGATTGGGAATCCCTACAGGCTGCCTACCACCTTGAGGACAAGGTGCTTCTCCAACGGAATGGGAATGATAGCAATTCTATTGGGCCTAGCAATCCAGCCAACACAAAGCCCAAAAGAACTATGTCAAGGCCACAAGGATGGGATGACTACATCCACTAAGGGAATATGCTAAAATTAAGAAGCTTCTAGAATCCATTTATCATTATCTTTTATTAATTCTGTTGTTGCATTTATGCGCTGTCATGTAGCCATTGGCCTAGTAGGATGATTCTGTTATGTGCATCATGCTATATATGGTGACCTTTTGGCACCTGTGGAAGCAGACAAAAATTAATACAATTCTATTCTCTCCCTTAATTCTTGGAGGTACGATCCTGACCTCGAATACAGGATCTCATTACCTATCAAAAGCCCTATAGATATCATCTCTTATATAATGAATAAATAGTTCTCTTTAAAATCATCGAGGCATCCCAAAACTCGTAAAATTTAAGGATAACAAATAATATTCATGCATCCCTTTATTAGATTACTAGATTACAAAAAGAGACTTTAACTCACAGAGACAATTTGAATTTAAGAATTTCATTCAGGTCATAAAAGATACTATCATCCAACTTTTGATATCCCTAATCCCGACAATTAATTTCTACAGATTCATTACTTTAGGGACATCAAGTCACCCTAACTGTTTCAAAGTTTAAAAAAAGATTTCATCTTGTAGCATTTCACAGTGTTATAGGGTTTGTATATATACCATGTTACCTTTTGATTTAACAAATTGTAGCTACTATTTTTAAAGCATAAGCTTGAAGGTTTTGAATAATCAAGAATGAAAAATGGCTAGACTAACAATAACAATATTCCTAACACATACCGATTAATATAACTAGAACGGTTTATACAATTTTCATTACCTTGGCTAACGAATTATTTGTCTTTCAAACCATCGATGCTAAAAGCGTCTTCGGACAGAAACAGAGTTTGCGGAATGATCAAGAAGCTAATATTGTCTGTGTTTAAAGTTTAAACAGTTTCTTTCTTCAAGAACAAAAAAAAAACCCATCGATCAACGATTAAAGACACAACCCTAAGAAAAAAACGATTAAAACCACACACCAAACCGCCAATGCTAATTTTATTGCGTAGAAGACACCGAATGAAACAAGCGCATCTGAAAGTGTGTCTGCTATTTATTGGCTTTCCTCCCGTCTTTTGTACTTTAATGAAATGTTGGGCATCGGCCCATTAGTGATGGAACCCTAATCTTAACTTGAATTTTACTCTTCTCCCTTTCAAAATTGCTTATTTCCACCCTGATTTTCTCAAAATAACCTCAGCATGAGTTAACTCGCCCTCGTATCCAGCTGAGTTAACATGCGTTGGTACCCAACGTGAGTTAACATGTGCCGGTTTTAGGCAAGCTAACAGAACATCATTTCTTGACAGAGATGTTGTTTTTTTAAGCCCATAAACGTGCATTTTTTACAATATTCATCATCATCTATCACTACATTCATTTACCACATTCATTCATTCACAATACCTTATGTTAATTTTTTTAATTCCCAATCATTCACTACATTTTTTAAAAATATTCATTTGCTCAATGGTAAGCAGTCTTCGAAAGATCAATTCATTCATTTCCAAAATAAATCCTAACTAAAAATACACAAGTGCGCAAAATCAATTCCAAAACAATAGAATACGACAAATTTTAGTTTTAATTTCATCTCCGTTCAAATCAGACAATAAACGAAGTGTTGTGTTACATTAAAATTAAATTCATGGTTGTTTGCTCAAAATGTTGGCATTAAAATGTCTTATACCTAGTTTAAAAATTTGCAAGTCTCTTTGAAAACTCAAGAATGAAGAGAACACATTTTCTCTTCTACCAAATCAACGATATGAGTTCTCACATCGAATTCCCTCATATAAGATGAGTAGTGACAAACACGAATGCATTCCAATATATTCTTTTGAACTTAATCCCACTGCCTTGCCAACTGACAAGTTTCAATTGACAGAGGAGCATGATGACAGAGGAGCATGATCAAGCTCATAACAACATCTTAGAAATGTATTCTCATTTGTCACACTCATCTTATACGAAGGAGTTCGATGTGAGAACCTATATAGTTGATTCGATAGAATACATCATGTGTTCTCTCAATTCTTTCGAGTTTTCAAAGAGACTTGCAAACTTTTACACTAAGTATAAATCACTTCAATGTCAACATTCTCAGCAAACTACCATGAATTAAACTTAATTCCAACAAAATAAAGACACTACATAATAATATGACATAATCTTCATCTGGCTGAATCAAACTCTTGAGAATATCTTCATAAGATCTCAGCAACGAAACATCGAATTCGTCGTTCGTGAGCATCATCTGGATGAACTACAATCTCCCGGCTGAGTAGATCGATGGGCGTCGATATCCAACGCCGTCCACCCTCCTTGTGTCTCTGTGGTTGAGTTGTCGGTTGATTTGATACAGTTGATCCTTCAGATCTACTAACGTGACATCAACCTGAACCCTGAACAAATTGGGCTTTCCACCGTTGAAGCAGATTGCAGCTAACATCGTGTTCGGATCTACCGAATAAATGTTCATTGATTCAGATTTACATGATAAGAAATTAAAAACAATCAATAAAAAACTCATTCAAATATTTCATCAAACACTTGGAGTGCAAAATATACATAAACCCTAAAACCAAAAACTAAAACATAAACATGCAAACATTTAAACATTTAATCAACTTAAATCCAGTCTAACAAGGATTCATAACATTTACATGTAAACATTTAATCATTTCCTACAAAAAAAAATCAAAATTTACATAAACCATAAAACTAAAACATTTCTAATTTAAGAGGAAAAATGTAACATATAAACATAAAATGTCAATGGTAATGGATTATGAAAAACTTACTTGTTATTGCAGTGGTGGCTGATTCGAATTCGAAGAAATTTGGTGTTGGATGATTTGAGAGAGTTTTAGAGATTGAGTTTTGTGAAATGGAAGAAATGAGATGTTGTCTGTTATATAATAATGTTACGTAAGTTAACTCACGCTGGTATCAACATAAGTTAACTCACACTGATGTTATTTTTGAAAGTTTTGGGTGGGAATGAGCAACCAAAGGGAGAAGAGTAAAATTCTTCTAACTCATGACTATTTTTTGCTGTGTTTGTTTATTAAACAAAAAAATTGAAGCTAAATGTAACTCTTTATGAGAAAGAGAATTTCTTTTCCATCTCTTCTTCCTTCTCACACACTCCAATATTTTTAAAATGTCATTGTTCAGATTATATAATCTGAACACCAAAAAAACACGGTTTTGATTATATAATCTGAATCTTTCATATATATAAGGAAAATCATAAATCACCCCCATTTACACATTTACGATTTTTTTTCCCCTAAAACTACTCTCACACCACCCAATATCTGAAGCATCACACATTGCATTGTGTGATTCTTGAAGGTTTTTAAGTCGAAATTATCACACTTATAAAGCCTTTTCAAACACCAAACAGAAGGTAAGGTTGCATTCCATAGAAAATTGTTCTTTGATTTGTTTTATTTTTCTGGGTGTTGAACACTGTTGGATTATATAATCTGAACCATATTGTTCTTGGTTCGGATTATATAATTCGAACGTGTTGCTGAAACTGCTATTTTTTTTGTTGCTGAAATTTTGTGCATTTTCGTTGATTTATATATGTGATTTTGATTGTTTCAGATATGAACCAACGTGTGGACCGGGCTAGACGTGACATACCTACCACCCACTAGGCGAGAGCATGCACAACAGGCTGAAGCGAAGGGCATAATGATAAGGGGGTATGGGCAGGGGTAGGGGTCTCACTAATGATGGATCCGGACCATCCCCAGCACCAGGTTGAGGAGGAGGTTTCAGAGCATGATGTTCAAAGCAATCCAGATTCTTTAATTTGCAACAAAAAAAATGGCGTTAACTAATGAACATAGGTTCTGTGTCTTTGTTGACACAGTTCAGATTATATAATCTGATATTTTACAGGTTCAAATTATATAATATGAATTGTGTCAACTTATGTACTGCAATTGGGTTGACACCTATCAGGTTATATAAGCCGAATTGATATTAGTTTTTCTGGATTTTATTTTCCGAATCGTGTTAAAACAAGGTTTGGATGAATTTGGACAACCTGTAGTTTTTTCTATTTTTTTTAGAGGATTTAGATTATATAATCTGAAACTTATGAAAAATGGTGAACTATAAAGGATAACTAGGCTAGGGGCATTTTAATGTGGAGGGAGCGCAAGAAATGCGAAGGGTGGAAAAAGATACTCTCAATAAAGGATAACCATGCTAAGGGCATTCTAATGCGGACCTTCAAAAGAGGATCCGAGCATTTTTAATAATTTTTTTATAATAATAATAATAATAACTAATAAAATAAGAAAAATGTTAGTTTTTAATTAGATTAACTAACAAGAACAAGATATATTGGAACACCATACTAAACATAAACTTTAGGAAAAAGCTAACTTGTACCCTTAAGGGCACATGTTAAGAAAACTAAATATAGAAATATAATATTGAAAATTGTGTATTTAACATCTAAAAAGTTTAAAAGATTATTTTTTTAATGCAAAATTTAGTTTTCATTTCTTTTTTTAGTTTTTAATTAAGACACAAATTAGCATGACCCTAAACTTTATAGCAATGAAAGTAACTAATTGCTTTATTGAATGCACGTTTGTTTGACCATTCTCGCGTCCCAATACACTTCCGCTTTAGTATAGAAGCAAGAAATCATAGAGTAGTTGGCCAAGCTCACATCCATAACGTGAAAAAAATGGCTCCAAACACATGTTAACCTTTGAACCCATCGACCACGCAGTGGCACTGCAACCTCCTTCATGCATATCTCTCTAGCAAAACAGGAGTGGGAGGAAATAGATTTGGAGAAATGAGAAGTGATTAGGAGAAATAAAATGATTAAAAGAGAGATATAAATTAAATGACATGTTGTAGAGAGATAAAGAGAAACTTTGTGGGAGAAGATCCAATTCCTACTACAACTCCCTCTATAACTTTCACGACAACTACCATAGCTCCACTTACTAATAGTGTAATAAACACAAGCAAGAAGAGAACTTAACCAAGAAAGAAAAAGGCATATATGCAGAAAAGGATAAAAGATGGGTTAATTAAGAAAAGAAATAGGAAATTTTAACTATATAAGAATGAGTCAAACAAAAAAAATAATAATATCATGGGAATAAAAAAGGGTCCCCGTAACTTAAAAATAAGCTCATCAAACCTTTTTAAACCTACTTTTTTCAATTGTATTTTTTTTTAAAAAAAAATAAACAGCATATTTTTTATAATAAAATATTTGCCATAATTTCTTTTAAGTAGAAACAAAGCTAAAATATTAGGTTAAATAATGCTATCTTGGACTTAAGAAATTGACCAAGAACAAATGTATTTAGACTTCTTCTATCCCTTATGACATCATTTGTACAAAATGTCATGAATCTTAAGGCTATGTTCTAATTGTTGATAATGGATGATATAGAAAGGAATGGAATGATGTGAATTTATATCTTTCATTTAATTTGTTGGATTTTTTCTTAAAAAATAATGAAATAAAATGTGAACTGGTGTCATCTATTAGAGCACGTGTTAACATACCAACAATAAAAATTATGTATGGAAAATTGTGGCAATTTATTTCTGAATATATAAAAATTAATTTTTCTAAATAAATACTTGCAATTTGTGGAATATATAACTTGTGTCTTTAAAACACTTGTTAACATGACCTTTGTTTTATTCCATAATTTTTTTTTCTAGATTTTTAATAGGATGAAAGCGAAAAGCTGATGTCTCAAAACATTATTAAATTATTGTTTTCTAGTTCATTGAGTTGTGCCTCCATATCTCCCTCTACTTATGTGTTTATGCATGTGGAATTCATGTTTTTTTGATGTGATGATAAAAGGACTAAAAGCCCAAGCTAACACACGTGATTCAAACATATCGTCCAAAGTACTTGATATATTGGAACACCATATTAACCATAAACTATACTAGTATAGCTTTGGAATGAACTAATTGCTTGATTGAATGCATGTTTGTTTGACCATTCTCGCCTCTCAATGCACCTCCACACCGCGGAAATATAGATGCAAGAAATCATTTTTTTTAAGAGGAGTACACTGTACACTAATGTTTCAAACCACCACCACCAGACCAACTGAAGTTGGTTTGAAGGAAGAAATCATATAGTTGGCCAAGCTCACGTCCATAATGTGAAAAAGTGGCTTTCCAAACGCATGTTAACCTTTTTAACCCATTGTCCACATAGTAGCACTGAAATCTCTTGTTCGTGCATCTCTTCAAGAACAAAATTGAAAGTTGAGAATGTTGACAAATGAGGAGTGATAAGGCTACGTTAAAATTGTTAATAATGCATGAAATAGTAAGGAATGATGTGAGTCGTGTTTGAATGAAGTAATTGAGAAATTTTGAAAAATTTAGAATTTTAGGCAATTCAAATGATTCAATTAAATTGACTTCATTTCTAAATATTCTTGTTTGGAGGGAGTAATCAAAAATTTCATTGTCATGATTTTTGGGCAACTTTTGTAAAAAAAAAATTTGGGCCAAATTTGAAAATTGAAATTAGGGGTCAATTTGTAAATTTCAAAAAATTTGAGAGGTCAATTTATAATTTTGAATAAGTAGAGGGGTAAAGTTGTAATTTTCAAAAAATATTAGGGGTCAAATTGCAATTTTTTGTAAATTGATTGGGGTCAATTTGAAAAATTTGAGGACCGAAATGCAAAATTTGAAAATTATAAGAATGAAGAAATTTGAAATTCTTAGCTTTTAGGTGTTATTTGAAATTCTCTAAATTTAACTTGAACAAAATACTTCATAAATATCCATCATTTTGAAAATTCTCCATATTATTATCCAAACAATGGAATTCATCTAAAAGTATTTGAATTCCCTCAAAATATTACCTCAAAACATTCCCTCATACAAACACACTCATGATTTTTTTTTTTTTTTGCATAACATAACCAACTAACACACATGATTCAAACCCATAATCCAAAGTAATTCAAGAACTGCTCCAACATTAAAAAATGCTCTCTCTTTCTCTCGACTCTCATTTTTCTTCCCACTTTTTTCATCATCTTTTAGGCCCATATCAACGTCCCTATCAATCTAAGCTCCAACTCTTCCATGGTTGGTAAAGCTAAAGCCTTGTTTTGATTAAGCCATATATCCTCCTCATCACTTGAGAAGTCACTATACAGAATAAGCCATTCCTCATGTATAATCATTGGAATCAAAATGATAATCTGAACTCTCTACTTCTAACTTAGAAACTTCTTTTTTTAATCTTTGAATGGGTCTTCTCTGCAACTTTTTCTTCTTGATTCTCAGCAGGAAATAGGTTGAGGCTCCTCTATACTCTCTACTTTTTGCTTTCTAGCAACTTCTATTTGCTAGAAGATATATAATGTGTAGATAGAGAAAACACCAATGTTACGTCAGGGGAGATATGAGTGCATATGGGAAACTTTAGAAAAAATAACCGGACAAGTATATAAATTTAGTAATGCTAGCAACACTCTCTTTTGAACACTCTCTCTGATACTCACTCTTTTATTAGTTAAAATGATTGTGAGTTTACACTTTGAAAATTGAACCCACACAAAATGGTGGGACATACATTAATTTCATCCAATAAAATAGTGAGTGCTAGAGGGAGCGTTGAAAAATAGCAAAATGACTTGGTTACCCGACCCAATTTGAGCTATAATGGTCCATGTGAGATTGAAAGGTTAGATTGGCCAATAGGGATGTAGTCTAAAGTAAGGAATCTTAATAAAAGCATAAAAATTCTAATCTATGTCTAAATAGAACTTGGCTAAGACATCAGCAACTCGATTAATTAGCTTCCAGAAAGACACGAGACCATCAAATCACACCATATCTAAGTAGACAATGCAAGGATGGGAAGGCACAACAGTTAGCAAATAGTTAGAAGAGAATAATGATTCGATGATTGCTCTTTAGGCCCTCCGTGCAGTTCAAAACAGGCAAATTACATCATCAAAAATATCTTCCAATAGGCAAAAATAGTAAAAAAATTACACCATCAAAAGATATTTCCAATAAATTTGGGGGTTGGTTTCACCAACACGGGGTCTAAAGAGGAATTATCTTGATTCAATATGAATTTTCTATGGACCGAGTTCCAAGCACTCCTAAGCCCATACAAATTTTGCACAAATACAATGCCCCGATTAGTTTAGAAAATTATTCTTTAAGCTTTCAATATTTCTCTCGGTCACCACAAAAAGACTAAAATATCTCCAACAGAAGTTAACTGCCGTTCACTATCCAACGACAATTAACTGATGATCGCTATTTTTCCAGCAGCAGTTAACTGTCATTGCATTCTAGTGTTATTCCATAACAACAACAATTCCTACTTATTTACAAACTAAAAAAAACACTAAACTCCCTCAAACGAATTTCCAATCAATTTCTTTCTTCAAAGTCAAGCAAGTTATCAAGAAAATAACAAGTATTCATAATCCTTTGTAATCACCTTGTTAGTTTTATATGGTATTTTTTTTTTTAAATAAAAATTGGTCAAATGTGAGTGTTTTTGGTTTATGTAATTTTTGATTTCTTTTTTTCGTAGTAATTGATCAAATGCTTGCTTGTTTGCACTGTGAATGTTGTTTAGACTAGGTTTAAGTTCGATGCGGTAGTTTAAAACTTGAAATAACACAATGAACCAAGAATGCATATTTTGCATCAAGTGTTTGATGAAATGCCTGAATGAATAGTTGATTGATTTTTTTTTCATGTTTTTTGTTGTGTAGATATGGCAGACTACCCACATAGGCACAACACTAGGCAAGGAGATCATAACCAACAGCGTCCGTAGGGAGAGAGTGGAGATGAACCATGTGCCTAAGAGGAAACATGGTTGTAATAGTGATTTGGAGGGTACCTCACAGACCGGTGTGTCCCAGGTTGTTGACCTTTCTCAAGACCAGTACTATGTGATTGAGGAGTAGCAATACAATCCTACTAAGGAACACTATCATGACCCTACTCGGGATGAGTACTACCAAGTAGTATAATGAGAAGGTACAGACTGGTGAAAAGCATGACCCCCTACCCATCGGCACCTTATGTTTTTCCTAGGAGCCCTTCTAATCTGTCTATGCTGCCGTCATTCACTAATCATGTTGCTTATAGGATTTTGGAATGATGTTGATGTAAGTATAATTTTATTACTTTATCATTCAAATGTTTATTTTCGTTTATAAACATTTAACTTTTTTTGTTATTTCAGAGTCGCAGTCATGTATGTAAGGCCATCAGACATATGAAGAAGATATCTTCACTTACAAACCCACCAACACACATGAAGTGGTTATGGACTCCAGTTATAGGTTATAGTCTTTTCCCACTTCTGCATACAAGTTTCTCTCATATGGGTGGTGCCATGCTTACTGCTTTGTCTGAGAGGTGACATGAGAAGACCATAACTTCGATATACTTGTTGGGGAGATGACCTTCATGCTAGATGATGTGGCTTGTCTTTTATACATCCCCATGGAAGGGAAGATGATGGCTCACGAGGACAATATCTCAGAGTAGGAGGATGTCCTGCTGATGACTGATTTGATTGGTGTTTTCGAAGCATGTGCGATTGATGAGTGTGATAACCCGTTTGGTGCTTTTATAAATATTCCCTTCCTGAATAGAAAATATAAGGAGCACCTCAGTATGACAACTCAATAGGAGAATCTATAAGGACTTTCTTTCTCTTTCTGGTCGGTTGAACTATATTAATCGACAAGAGCAACAAGCGAAGGTGAGAAAAACACAAGAAGGGTGGTTGAATTGTGTATTCTTTTTCTGAAAATCTTTTCTAAGTTAAAATAAAATCAGAGGATGCAAAAGATAATCAGAGAAGAGATAAGAGAGGAAAACATATATTTATTCTGGTTCAACCCACAATCCAGGATTACGTCCAGTCCCCTTACACTTGAAAGATTTTTCCACTATAATCAATCTTGATTACAAAGTACTTAGACACACATGTCTAAGATTTCTTGCCTCTCCTTGAGGACTTTCTACAATCCAATAGGATCAGAGTTTACAGTAAAATTGATGTTTGTTTACACTTCAGACTCAAAGCGTGTTAAACTAAATTAACCTCAAAATATTTCTAAACACTTAAGAAATTCTAAGATAAAAGTTTGTAAGAATTTTTTAAAGTGCTTTTGCGCTGGAGATTTGATCATAGTTTTGGCACTATTGAAAGCGTGTAATCTATGTTTCTTCAAATGTTCAGGGTCCTTTTATATGAGATTTGAATAAATATGTTACTTGAAGAAGTGCGAGCGCATCACGCTTCGTTGAGAAGTTTTCTTCAAATTTGAAATCTCTGTCTCTAATTAAGGGATAATTTCATTGAACATCACTTTAGAATTCTTTGCTTATTTTAGAATGATCTGTGGCATCCACTTTGCCTTGCAAGAGCTTTGTCTGTTTCTGCAACATGTCCTCATTTAACTCAGCAAGGACAATGCGTACTACAAAACGTGGACAATGACATTTTTCAGAAGAAGACAAAACTAGTCAGTTGGTCTTCAAAGCATTGACCTTTGACTTGATTCTTCAGAACTTCATCTTCAAATCAAAGCTTGTCTTCATAAATAGATACATATTTGACTAGAGCTTTGACTTTTATTAACCATTCATATGTCTCTTTTTCTAAAAACATGTCAAGAGCCGCTCATAGAACATATTTCGTGCACCAACTACATTTAGGGGAGTTAAGATCCTCTCTATTTAAACTCTTCTCCATTTCTTCCATTTGGAGAGATAAAGACACACAAAAACTTGAAAATAATTAATAATAGTGGGACCTATTTAATAATAGGACCCACCACCCATTTTTTGTGTCTATCTCTTTCCTAATGACAATCTCCATTTATTTTTATAAATGGAGAGGATCTCAACTCCATTTAGGGCTAGTGACAATGTCTATCCCATCTTATCATCTTGTTTTGCTCCCTTAATTGGTATTTTTTCTACTAATGTTATATATTTTTTAACTAGATCATTAATTATCTATGAAATGCAATGATTTTGTTTCTCTAAAAAAAAGTTAGACATAAAATTATGTGTCGGCAAAAACCGAATGAATCAATTTAATTCAAACAACAACCATATCATAATATTATCTTAGTTTGTTTGTTTTGGTGTTTGCCTCACCATAGTCACCATCACTTTACGATCAAGAACATTATACCGTAAAAATACATACACTACAAATTGTTGCTTTTACGTAAACGCACGTCCACTTTTCATACACTGCCAAAACAAACAAGCACTTGAATATCGTTTGGCCTGACTTTTTTACAGTACAAAAGCTACTTTAAAACAAAGTTAAAATTAAGGGCTTTAAAAAATAAGTTAAAGTTGTTTAGTTATTTTATTATTTTTTTAGTTTTAAAGCTATTTTTAAGTTAAAAGTTGTTTGGTAAAATATTGTACAAATATATAATAAATAAAAAAAATGTTAAAATATATTTTGAAAGGAAAAAATGTTTAAAATATTTTTTTAGTAAGTACTTATTAGATATTGTGTTTGACCTACATTCTTCTTAAAATTGTAAAGAAGTAAAAAAAAAAAAAGTCGGGTCACCTTAATCTTTGAATCATATGGGTTTTTCCTTCAAAATTGATTCAAACCAAAACCCGAAATCACATAATTATAAATATAAATGTTAGGCATATAAAGCATCCACGTAATGTTCTCTTCCACCCCATGTGATGCAGGAGACAAGAAGGTCCAAAGCAATTAACTTGTGCATATTTGTGTCATGAACACACACATGGCCAATGAACTGAGGCGTAACACTCCCACGTCTAAACCAATCTTGCTGGATGGATAAGACCACTTACAATGACATTGTCATTCAACACCTATTTTTTCAATTCCCAACACTCCACGTCATTTTTTTTCTCTTCCACATAATAATTCAACACTCATTCAACAAATGCCCTCTCCAATGGTTTTTAATTCAACACTCTAACCCACCACTTTTTATTTCATATTCTTATTTAATTTTATATTTTTGTTTTTATAATTACATAAAATTACAATTATCAATTATAATTAAATTAAAATAATAAACACTTAACAATTTATTTTTTAGTGTTTTTGTAAAACAAAATTTATTTAAATAATTTATTTTTATTTTCTTAACTTAAAATGCAATACAATAAACTAAACATGCGGCACACAAATAACATCATTGGAATAGAGGAGAAGTGGTTGAAATTTGGTGCAAAACCAAAATTAGGCATGTTTTGAGGACGTTGGTTGGAAAATTGATTTGGATGTTGATAATTGTTGGGATTTTGGTAGCTAAATGAGTAATTAGAAGAATTCTGAGTGTTGAAATTATTATTATTATTGGGATCTATTTCACTAAAAAGAAGTTTAAAACTTCAAAATGAAAGCTAATAGAAGGATAATAATAAGATTAAGATAGTGAAAAACTTGATTTTTTTTTCTGTGTCCAAATCAAATGAATCAAGTCTCTATTTATAGAGCAAAAAAATTCATGAATTTTGGTAAAAAAAAATTAATTTGCAATGAAATAATTGAGTTCAAATTATTAAGATAATAAAAATTCAGTCAGCCAATCAGATCACCACACGTGTCACCACATAATCCAAAAACCATCTTCTCTCTCTGAATCCTCCTTCTTCACTCGCGCCTGTCGGCGCGTGTGCCACACGCGCCCGTTTTCATCAATCACGCCTCGCCACGTGTCCGATCGGTGCAGGCTTTGTAGTGTTGAATGCATTCAACATCTCTTTCCTCCACATCATCTCTCAACACCACTCATTTCCCCATTGGAAAGGCACCCCATGTTGAAAGACTCATTCAACTACACTATTGTAAATGGTCTAAGGAGACCATGCAAATAATCGAGTATTTATTTTCCCAAAGAAAAATAAACAAAGAAAGAAACATAAACAAAGAAAAATGTCATTATTATAAGCAAAGTGGAATCCATAACCACAAGTGCGGAAATAAGTACAATCCGTGCCAATGTGATAGGTAGTGTTGTCCTGTTATGTCTGTTGGTGTTTGTCATGGGGCATTTTGTGATTTGTAGGGGTGGACAAAAACCCGTAACCCGGTAAAACCCGCCCAACCCGGACCGAGAAAAGACAAACGGGCGGTTTCAAACGGGTCCACGGGTCCAGAAAACACATTTTGCAGTTTATAACGGGTTGATACGGGCGGGTCTCGGTACAAAAAATGGACCCCTTGGAGCCCGAACCCGCCCAATTTATAATGTTGTATATTTTAAAATATTATGTCAGCAAAGTATCTCGAGACACACAAACCTTCAGGCTTTATTTTTATTGAAAATAGCACTAGTCAATTTCCTTAGAAAGTGGAAACCACCTGCATTTTGAAAACCACCATATGAAAACCACCCATCAATTATCTCTCTTGAAAACCTGTGTGCATCATTAATGTGGCATTTTTCCAACTTTTCTTTATGCCTTCAAGATTCCGATTTCAATTAAAATTCTCTCAACACAACACAAATTGAATTTATTTTTTTCTGAATATTTATTATCTTTCACCAAGAGACTGTGCAAACATCTCTTTTCAGCTGCATCTCTCTAGTTTTTCACCATTCTCAGTTAATACCTCCATTTTCATCCTAATTTTCTCATTCTGTTCTTTCATTGCACTCATTCAACCATGATGATTCTGAAACCAAGATTGTTCTTTGCTTAGTGATGAAAAGGCAGTTGTAGAAGGTGTTACTTATGTCAAATTCTCTTTGTTCTTATTCTTTCCTTTCTGTTTTTTTCTCTGCAAACTCATGTTATTGATGATCTTCAACCCATAATTTTGTTTAGTTCAAACTCGTGTAAACCGACCCGCCCACCCGCCGACCCGAGCAAACCCAACCCGTTAAAACCGAGGCTTAAAATTGGGCAGACTTGGGTGTCACCACTTCAACCGCGGGTTAAGATGGGTCGAGCTTTTGGGACCGAACCCGCCCGAACCCGCCCGTTGTCCAGCCCTAGTGATTTGACGTGGCACATGTAGTTAACATCTTAAGGGATTGAAAATTGAAATGGACTTGGATTGGAAAAAATGATTTATAGACACCTAAAACCAATAGACTTTGAGAAGGAAAAAAATAAAAAGAATATGTGATATATTGGTGATGTGGTTTGAGAAGAAAGATAGAGATTAAAAGTGTTAACGTTGAAAATTTAAAGGTGACCGGATGTAAGTGTTGTTTAGATTGGTGAAGTTGGGTGCAGTTTATAATTTGAAATTATAAGAGTAAGATTGGATAAATTTTTGAGGCATTTTTTGATGTTGTTTGATATAAAATTTCGAGATTGTAATCTGAATCGTTACAATTGGATTAGCTAGAGCCGATTTTGTGACTACATGCAATCCAAATCCAATTTTCTCCATGGTGTACCTAACATAAATTATATCTATTGTGAACCGACGCACAATCAATTAAACGTGAGGCTACAATGGTAGGTTGAGATAGCACAAAAAATTGAATTTATTCTATTGGTCTGAGGATGATGTAGTTGAGGGTTGTGCCACAACGTTTGTGTGGGCCAACTAAAGGAGGTAGTCAGGATAGATTTAGGTGGAAGATAGTTGCTTAAATAGCCATGACCTCAAATAAAAATTAGTTAAGTGAATATACACCAAAGGAAGCAGAACATGAAGCTACAAAGGAATCAACGGAGTTAGCAGGGCATAGGATTTCAGGGGCGCAAAAGAAGAAGAATATGACAGAGAGAGGAAGAAGACACATGTAATATCCCGCTTTTGACTCAAATATCTATCAGTGTTGAGACGATGTATCAGAGATATTTAAGGAAGGGCAATTTGGTAATTGCCGTGCCAGGATTTTTATAAAAAGGGGCAAAACCCCAAATTCCCTCATTTCTTCATTCTTCATTCTCTCTAACCCAAACCTCTCCCTTCTCTCTTCTCCCTCTCTTGCGCCACCCTCCTTCATCCTTCCATTAATCATCAAACTTCATCTTAATCCCTCAATCCTTATGCTAGCAAGCTCAAAATTGTGATTCTTGGGTCATTGGAGGTCAAGGGAACAAGAAAGAAAAAGGGACTAAAGCTAAGGTTTTGAGAAGGGATCAAGCTAGGATTTTGGGTGGAAAGCTTGGCAAGGAATCAAAGCAATGTATTCAGGTGAGCTCCTTAATTTAGAACCCACTTTGGGTAAGTTTGGGAGAAATCCCTTATTTTGGAAAGTTTTGATAAATTGTGCCCTAAGTCTCTAATGCTTGTCAATCCTTGTTAATTCATGAATTAAGACATCAATTGGTAGTTTAAAATTATTCCTCATGCTGTTGGGAGGCTTGGGTAAGCTTGGATAAGTTAAAATGGTGGAAAAATCACTTTTTGAGCACTTGCTGTCCTGTCATGGTCGCAAAGAGAAGTTCAACTTTGCTCTGCGAAGTTGACAGCCTTTCATGGTCGCAAAGCGAAGTTCAACTTTGCTCTGCTAAGTTTATAGCATTTGGTTCTGAAGCACTTAGCCTAGACTTCACCTAGACTTTGCTTTGCGAAGTTGACAACATTTGGTTCTGAAGCACTTCGCCTAGACTTTGCTCTGCGAAGTTGACAACTTTTGGTTTCTGACTATTTTATAAAAGTACCAACTGTCCAAGTGTCATTTATAGAATCTAAAACCCTATTTTTCTCAAGGAACACTATTTTAACATATATGAAAGGCTTCCAACAAGTGAGAGTATAAGTGAACAAGGATTAGACAATGCATTAGAGGTACAAAGGGTAAAGGTAAGAGGAACAAGAAATTATTACAGACGGGATAATAAACCCTTAAGTATGACATATGACAACGATATGTCTAGAACCTATAATAGGTTAGCAAGAATAGAAATGTATTCAGGTAAGGGTACGAGAGTACTAGGAATGTATTTTAACATTCAAAGATTCAGATAAGAATAATATCAGGTAAGTTAAGGGTTAGATTTTCAGGATACCCTTAGCCATGCAGAATAGATTGTGCCTTAGGCAGTGGTACAAAACTAGTATCAGATGTTATCAGGAATTATATATATATATATATATATATATATATATATATATATATATATATATGTTCAGATAAGATTATATACCAGGACGTGTCTCAGTTGTTCACGTCAGAGTGACATTGAGGATACGTGTATCAGTTCAGGATAAATATCAGGAATAATTAATTAATTATCAGGTTAAATTGTGTGTCTACTGTGCTCTCGTCAGGTAGAGACCACATGGGGTTCCGGATACAGCTGGAACGGGCAAGAACATTCCGCGAGGATAACCACACACACAGGCAAGAGGAGTCCGGTGACTAGCCTCAGATAGGAATTTTCACCGGTTATTAGGGGAATGTACTCCTAGGTTACTCCACTCGGGGACATTCCGTTAAATCAACTCAGATAATAATGTTTGTTACACGCTAACATACTAACATAATAATACCAGGAAAATACTTTATTATGTTCAGGCAGGTGTCAGTTATCAGGTATCAGTTATCAGGCAGTGATCATAGGTTTCCCCTCGATCACTAAGTTAGTAGAACGTAGTCTAGTTTCCATGACTACATAATATAGTAGGTACATGCAGGTATAAACCCGATATGGGATGAGTTTAGTGCTTGGCGATCATAGGTTTCCCCGAGATTGCCAACAGTTAGTGCATGGCGACCCTAGGTTTCCCCGAGGTTGCTAATAGTAGGTTGAGTGGAGCTCACTGAGACATTGTGTCTCATCCCAATCCTTCTGATGTAGGTTTACAGGTAAGTAAGAGGTTCGTGATGAAGTGCATCAAGGAGACGCTGAATGGAGTGCAGTTGCTCGTCATGTACCAGCTCAGGAGTTTATCAGAAATCTTGTACATGTATTTTAATGGTATTTGGATAATTGTATAAACGAGCCAATTTGTACTCATTCAGTTGTATTATTATTATTATTGAAAATTTTAATGTATCCAGTATCAGTTTGATGTGCATGCTAATATTCTAGATAAAATTAGTATGGGTGTTACAACACACATAGAGAGAAAATGGAAACAATAAGGGTTTTTAATTTCGAATTTTGTAACTTCATGATTTTTAATTTCGTTCCTTTGTAACTTTTCGTTTTTGGTTTTGGTCCCTGTAATTTTGTCTGAAAGAACACATAAGTATGTTTTGCCACGTCAAACAACGCCATGTCAGCCGCCGTTAGACACATCAATATTTTTGTAACAGATGCTGACGGGAGAGACGATAATCAAAATGTTTGTAACTTACAGGGTTTGTTTTAGAACAAAAAAAAGATACAGAGACAAAAACAAAAAACACGTGAACTTACAGGAACGATTTACATGTTTAAGCCTTGTTAAAAAGTCCCACATTAAAAGAGAAATGACATGAATAAATGTTTATAAGTGGAAGTAGTCATCACCTCACAATCGGTTTTGTGGGACTGTGTTAAACCCAACCACAAATTTTAAGATGGTATCAGAACCTTCTTCAAAATCCATTTAGCCATCTGTTATCAGGTTTAAGCCATCAAACCACTCACAATTTATATTCACTCACTAAACCCAACAATGTTAGATGTGATAGGATGTGTTAAAAGAGTTTCATATTGGATGAGAGATAACATGATAATGTGTTTATAAGTGGGATAATTCTCATCTCACAAACCAATTCTATGGAGTTGTGTTAAGTCCAACCACAATTATAAGAACCATCATCATCAAACCATTAAAATCATGAATAACAGTTTCAATTCCCCGTTTATTACTTAATGATCTAGTAATATCAACATCTTCTAATATATTGACATAAGTTATTCAAGGATCCTAAAAAGTGAATTGTTTCTTATAAATAGAAACCGAATGGGGTATTTGATAAAAAAATGTAACATAATAATCCCTTAGGTGACTATTATACACAAATGTTCTATTTTCGCGTTCATTCAATAATTGATGTATTTGATTTGTAATATAATCTAGATATATCAATTACTTAATGAATTTGAAAAGAGAATATTTACTTATAATAGTGATCAGAGAGAGTAAGTAATAATTAGATGAAGATTTTGTATATTGAACAAAACTATGTAATATTATGCGTCAACAAAGCATCTTAGAATGACTTAAATGACACTACTTGAGAACATCATTTAGGAACATTTACGGGAAGAATTGTGCCAACGATACTCTAGGTAAGAATTATCCATTTACAATAGATTATAGGCTTAATTGCAGTTTTGGTCCCCCTATTTTCATCTTTTTGTGAAATTGGTCCCCCTATTTTAAAGTTCGACAGTTTTGGTCCATCCATCATATTTTTTAACTAAAAAAGGTGATGTGATATGTTTTAAATGTCATGGTATATGATCTGAAGTTGACAAAAATATCAACATCGATTAAATCGTAAGAAAATTCCCTTAAAAACTTCATTTAAAACATGTTATATCACCATATTTTAGACATATTATTAGATAGAGAGACTAAAATTGTCGAATTTTAAAATAGGGGGACCAATTTCGCAAAATGGTCAAAATAAGAGGACCAAAACTGCAATTAAGTCTAGATTATATTATTGAGTTGCAATATCAAATGTAGTGAAAGGAAAAAAAAACGAGAGCGACCATTTTAACGGCCACCCCATCTCCACTCGACTACTCTACATCAATGTTTTATTGCTGAGTGGCGACCAAAGACCATCACCATCGCCCACTTTTCCAGTTTCTTGTTAAAACAAATAATAAAAAATTAAATGAATAAACAAAAATGATTAATAAACTTCAATTAAAATTAAATAGTTTAAGAGAACTCGATTTTAAATTTGATATTCAATTTTAACGACTATTGATTAAATTTTACTTTTTTTTTTGCCTAAATATGTAAATAGTCCCTGCAAATATGGTTCGTTTTGCTTTTGGTCCTTGTTAATTTTTTTATAAAAACACCCTTGCAAAATTTTCTGTCTTTTAAAAAAATTCCATGGTCCCACTTAACAGCTGATTTGGCATGGCTTTGACCACATGAAAGTTGCTGATTGTGCAACTTTTGCCATGTGGCGATGACATGTCATTCCACATAATTAAAAACTTAAAAAAACATTTTAAAAATAAAAAACAATTCAAAAATTCTTAAAATTATTTTTGAAATTAAAAATTAGAAATAAAAAATCAGAAAAATATATTTAAAAATTTAAAAAGCCGAAAATAATTTCCACAAAATTTCAGATTATTTAATTTTAAAAATTAAAATTATATAATTTAAAAATTTTGGAAAAAAATCTGAACTTAAATTTAAAAATCCTAAAAAATAAAAAAAAACAATTAAAAATCCTTAAAATTTTTTTTTGAAATTAAAAATCTGAAAATAATTTTCAAAATCATAAAATAAATTTCCATAAAAAATGTGATTATATAATTTTAAAAAAATAAAATAAAATTTTTCGAAAATTATATAATCTGAAATTTTGAAAATAAAAATCTGAAAAAAAAATAAAAAAAAAATGAATAAATTATCTAAAATTAAAATTTAAAATTTTGAAAAAAAACAATCTGAAAATTATATATTCAAAAATTTTTGAAAATTATAAATTTTCAGATTATATAATTTTTTTAAAAAATAATTTGCATATTTTAATATTCAAATATTTATATTCATATTTTAAAAAATTATAGAATTTTCGATTTTTTTTTTCATATTTCAAAAATTTAGTTTTTATAATCGGAAAATTTTTGGAACTTTTTCTTATGTTTTTTTTAATTTTTAAATATAATTTTCAAAATTTTGTTTTTAACTTTAATATCATGTGTCATGCTACGTCAGCGCCACATGACATAAGTTGCATAGTCAGCAACTACCACGTGGACGAAACCATGTCATTTCACCTCAAAAGTGGACCCAAAACCTTTTTTAAAAGACAGAAAATTTTGCAAGGGTATTTTTAATTTTTTTTTACCAATGACCAAAAGCAAAACAAGCCCTATTTACATATTTAATTTTTTTTTTTAAAAGATTAGATTTTACCTGAAATCAAACATTGGATTACTATAACCTTTGTCTTAAAATATGATTGTCATCACAAAAAAATAAACAATTGAAATTAGAAAACACCCAAAAACAAAAATAGTGGAATCTAAAAAAAAACCCATTTTTTTATTTTTATAATAATTCTTATTCTTATGTGTTCATCCACTTTTGCTCTCTCTCAATTTCCATTTCCACAACCTTAAAATCTAAAACCTTCAATCATTCTCAAACCACCACCGTTAATTTTCCACTTTTAGTGGAACCTAAAAAACCAAAAAAACAACCAAAAAAAAACACAACAATTTTTCCCCCGAAGATGCAGCACAACATCCTCACCTCGATCCGAAGCACGAAAATCACGGATGGTTGTAAAAGCAATCAAATCTACGCTCTCAACACCTCCGCCGCCGCCGATTCTCCGATCAACGCCGTCGGCGGTGGCGAATCCATCGGAGAAAAACTCTTCCATCATTTACTAGACCGGTCCAAAAATTCCGGTCGAACAAAACCGGTTGGACCCAAAACGGCCACACTGGAGGCTCTTCTTCCTTGTGGCCTGCCTTCGTCGGAGCTTCTAGAACCTTCGATTGAGCCTTGTTTGAAGCCGCTTGATTTGGTTCAAACCCTCGCCGGCGTGCGTCGCCGGATCGAGGGTGAGGGTGAGGGTGGGAAATTTGAAGCGTTTTTGGAGCAGTGTTTGGTTTTTAAGGGGTTTTTTGATAGTAAATTGTTCCGGCGGAGTTTGCGGTCGGCGCGGCAGCATGCTGTTGATGTGCATGTGAAGATTGTGTTGGCTGCTTGGTTGAGGTATGAGAGGAGAGAAGATGAACTTGTTGGATCTTCTGCAATGGATTGTTGTGGAAGAAAGGTTGAATGTCCTAAGGCTAGTTTGGTTTCAGGGTATGATACTGAATCTGGTTTTGATCATTGTTCGTGTTTGCGAAAAAATAATATTATTGTTGATAATGTTGATGGGGAATGTGAATGCTCAACTTCTTATGAAGATGAGGATGGTGATTACCATGATATTTCTTTTTGTATAGGTGATAGTGAAATTAGGTGTAGTAGATATTTTATGGCGTCGCTTTCGAGGCCTTTTATGACAATGTTGTATGGTGGATTTGTTGAGTCTAGGAGGGAGAAGATAAATTTTTCTCTTAATGATTTTTCTGTTGAGGTGATGAGGGCGGTTGAGGTTTTTAGTAGAACCAAGAGGTTGAGTCAGTTTGGGAATGATGTTGTGCTAGAGATGCTTTCTTTTGCGAATAGGTTTTGTTGTGTGGAGATGAAATCTGCTTGTGATGCTCATTTGGCTTCGTTGGTATTGGATATGGATGATGCATTGTTGTTGATTGAGTATGGATTGGAGGAGATGGCGTATTTGCTAGTGGCAGCTTGCTTGCAGGTGTTTCTGAGAGAGCTCCCTAGCTCGATGCAACGTTTGAGTGTTATGAGATTGTTTTGTAGTGTAGAGGGTAGAGATAGATTGGCATCGGTAGGGCATGTGTCATTTTCGTTGTATTGTTTTTTGAGTCAAGTTGCGATGGAGGAAAATATGAAATCTAACACAACAGTGATGCTCTTAGAGAGGTTAGGAGAATGTGCGGAGAATGGTTGGCAGAAGCAACTTGCTTATCACCAATTAGGTGTTGTGATGTTTGAGAGAAAAGAATACAAAGATGCACAAAATTGGTTTGAGGCTGCTGTTAAGGAAGGACATATTTATTCTTCAGTGGGTGTTGCAAGAGCCAAATATAAACGTGGTCACACATATTCATCATACAAGATGATAAACTCCCTTATTTCTGATCATAAACCTGTTGGTTGGATGTATCAGGAAAGGTCTTTGTATTGCATCGGGAAGGAAAAAGCGATGGATTTGATCTCTGCAACTGAATTAGACCCAACTCTTTCTTTTCCATATAAACACCGGGCTGTTTTTTTCTTGGAGGAGAATAAGATTGGAGCTGCCATTTCTGAAATCAATAAAATAATTGGTTTCAAGATTTCTCCTGATTGCCTTGAATTGAGAGCTTGGTTCTTGATTGCCATGAAGGATTATGAAGGAGCCCTTAGGGATGTCAGGGCAATTTTGACATTGGATCCAAATTATATGATGTTCTATGGGAATATGAAAGGCGATCGTTTGGTAGAACTCCTTCGCCCTGTTGCTCAGCAGTGGAGCCAGGCTGATTGTTGGATGCAATTGTATGACAGATGGTCTTCCGTTGATGATATTGGTTCTTTGGCTGTTGTTCACCAGATGTTAGAAAATAACCCGGGGAAAAGTATTTTACGCTTTCGGCAATCTTTACTTCTGTTACGGTGAGTGGAAACTTTACATTAACTCAATTTTTTAATGTCGAGTCCAGCAAGAATTCTCCCTGAATGTAATTATTTTATATTAATTGTTTATTCTTCTCTGTTATTAACAAGGATGATTTAAATTTAAATTTAGCTAGATCTGTTTTCATTATTCTTTTCTGTTTATACTGAATTGAACATATTTCTGCAAGCATGGAACCCTTGTCTATATTTACTACTTTATTGATTAGTTTATTGTGACTTGCGACTTAGTTACACAGTAAATTGTAGCACAGCCGACATCAAATTAGACAAAGTAACAAATTATGGTGGAACAGTTTCCGTTGCCCCTTTCACGTGTCTGTTGATGACTTGATGCTATCATTTTCCCTTTGTAGATCAAGTCATCTCCTGCTTTTCTATCTTCGTTAGACTTCATATGAGTATAAAGAGTGAAAATTGTATTGGGCAAAATAAGTAAAAGAGGAAAATTGGACTCAATTTGTCTTTTGTTTGTGTGAATTGAAAGTTTTGACTATATGCGTGAAGAAGTTCTCAATCCATGGCCATTTCATTCATTTCGATGGGAGCTATGGAGAGAAAGGTCGAAATGAAGCAACAGATGGGCATGGAGTGGACCTAGTCATCCACGAACCAAAGTCTTTGCTTGTTTATAGAAAGAAGGGTAAGACCGTAAGACTAAGAAAGGAAAGAGTTGTCAAGTAAGTTAAAGACATGGGAAGAGGAGGATACATCTGTGTGACTGTGAGGGTAATATACCAATATGAGGAAAGTGGAGTGATACGGTGGTAGTCAGTTATTTAGTGTATGTTTTATTGAATTTTCACCGTGCAGTGTGCTCTAAACATTTGTCTGAGAACATAGGTTCTTACAGAATACACGTGGTATTTCTTACATTGGGTCTGTATCACAGTTCCTCTTCCATTTTCTCTTTGTTGCTACTGATAAGTAACTAGGTTAAGGGATATCTCCAGTTTCCCAAGCCCAGATATCTTCCTCTGGTTTAAAGGTATACTAATCATAATGAGATCTTCTAAACACAACTTGTTTTAACATCTCTTATATTTAAAAACCGACTTTTTGAACCCGTATTCCACAAAATGAAGAATGCAGTATATGCAGAACAGAAATTACAAAATTTACAGCTTTTAAAAGGTCGTATAATTTATATTGGGAAGTCCTGTTTGTGTTGTTACTGTGTCCCGTCCTCTCAAACTCCATGGAGGCTAATATTTGTTTTGGGAGATAGGTCAGATGATGTGGATGTATATTTTTTCACTTGTTTTCTACCTTCAGTATCCACCATATATATAACACTATGCATTTATGCAATGAACTCTTTCTAATATTTGGTTGTTGTTCAAATATGATATTTAAGTAGTGCTTTGTCGTCCAATACTTTTAATGCTTGAGCATGACCCTGTTCATTTTAGGCATTGATGTTCTGAATCTTGCAGGTTAAATTCTCAGAAGGCAGCCATGCGTAGTTTGCGTCTGGCTAGAAATCATTCTTCTTCAGCACATGAAAGACTTGTCTATGAAGGATGGATATTGTATGACACTGGTCATCGTGAAGAAGCTATAGCAAAGGCTGAGGAGTCGATTTCTATTCAAAGGTCATTTGAAGCTTTCTTTCTCAAAGCCTATGCATTAGCTGACTCGTGTCTTGATTCAGAGTCTTCAAAGAGTGTGATTAATCTCTTGGAGGAAGCTCTTAAATGTCCTTCGGATGGTCTTCGGAAGGGACAGGTTAGTGTTATATTGTATTACAATTAAACATAGAAACTTGACATAAAAAAAACATAGAAACTTGATTTTGGTGCTGAAATAATAATTTTATTTGTCATTCAACATTGTAGGCACTCAATAATTTAGGGAGTATATATGTAGATTGCGATAAGCTAGACCTTGCTGCTGACTGCTACAAGCATGCACTTAACATCAAGCATACACGAGCACATCAGGGGTTGGCACGTGTATATCATCTTCAAAATCAGCACAAAGCGGCATATGATGAGATGACAAAGCTGATAGAAAAGGCCCAAAATAATGCATCAGCTTATGAGAAACGTTCAGAATATTGCGATCGTGACCTGGCAAAGAACGATCTTCGTTTGGCAACACAGTTGGATCCTCTAAGGACATATCCGTACAGATATAGGGCGGCAGGTAATTTCCATACAACGAGTTACTCTTCATTTATCTGTATCCAATTTTACCTAAGTCGACTAGTTTAAGTTAGTAGCATATGCGATTAAGTTTTCTCTACTTTAATCGGGATATTTGCGTCTACATCAACTTCCATCCACGATCTTTGTCTAAACTTAACTTGCATTAGTATTATGTTAATTCCTTTAAGCATCATGCTGGAGAGCTGGGTATACAAGGACATGGTCTGAGGATCTAATCTATGCATGGGTTCTCAGCATGGTTGTCAAAATCGAGATCTTACTAAAGATCGATGGGGTATAGAAAGAACGTGGATCGTAAGATCCCAACTATTAGACAATTATAAAAGAAACTAAGAAAAATAACCTTTCATAAAATAAAACTTTCATTAATCATCATTCTCATTGTCTTAAACAAACATCACCTAAAAACTTTCCTAAAAAAAAACATCATCTTAAAACTTAAATTTCTTAAACATCATAAAAAACTAGTTCAACAAATCGTTCAAAACATTCTGATCCCCATGGGTGCAGATGTGGAAGCACCAGCAACAGGGATTGATGAAGACATATTTGGGTTTGGAAAAAAAAAACGTGAAAACTGATTGGTCACTATAGGACTGGTTTTTTTTTTTGGGAATTGCAAAGTGAGATGAGAAGTGTTAAGGAATGATAGGAATTTATAGAAGAAATGAAAGATGGGAGGGAATTGATTCATTGAATGAATCATTGAAGAATTACAATTTCAGAGAAGAAGATGAAAAAAAATCCCAATTTCGGAGAAATACCCAATTCCTAACCTAATGATTCAATTACACACCAACTCAAGACCCAATTACGAAATTAATGGTACAATCTGACCTTTTAGAGTGAAACCGGGTTAAAATCTAGCCAGAACGGGTCGTATTCATGATGGACGGTGCCAGGTCAAACTGTTTAAGTCGGGTCGGGTCGGGTCACTACCCTTCGAACCGGGTCGAACACCTTCCCAGATGCGCAGAAAAGCGCCGATTCTGCGATTCCGCGATCTGCCATGAATTCCGATCTCCAACCCGCTCCAGATCGGTGGTGGCTGGTTGAATCGCAAGATCGTACAATCTTGGGAGTTATAGCGCGCGTTTAACAACCATGGTTCTCAGGTCAACCTGTTTACCCTCATAAAAATAATAAAATATATTGTTTAGTTATATTAGAGTAAGCAGATGTAAGCAAAAATTATGCTGGCCGACCCACAGACTTGCCTGTTTTACTCGTAGACGTATGCTGGCTTATCAAATATATACCAATTTAAATGCAACCTTCTGTTTGCTGACCCATTTAACTCACGATCCTATGTGGGTACAAAATCCTGCTATCTATGGACAGCAGGATGTATACACGGGCATCTACATAGCAGTGCGGCTACCCGGATATCCACTCATTTTTTATTGTCTTTATCATGTTTAGGCTTGTGTTTATCAGGATGGTCAAAACTAACAAGACATGCTGGAGTCATCTTCTTTTTAACTCCAGCTGAAAATTAATATAATTATTTTGGCTGTCCTGATTCTACTGCAAGTGTCTTCTACGACCTGCTGACTCGTTTGCATCGGGACAGTCTATTTCACATGCTCACCTCTTATTGGGTTAAAGAATATGAGAAATAATATGTGGAGCTTGCACATTTATTGAGTACAAAATCAAACTTAGGTATTGCTTTGATATTAAAGCCTTAAGGAATAAAATATCAGTTCAAAATTTGTGATAGTTTTGTTGACCATTACACGCCTTTCAAGTTACACATTCTGGAGGGTGCCATGCTCATTTTGGACTACTTTATCTTGTCGTTAGAGTCATTTATTAGAACTTCCTTTATTGTCTATGCTTTTGTTATCTTGTTGGCCTTAGTTCATGCAGAAGTACTATGTTTGCTTTAAGCATTGTGACATAACAATTTGATCATAATTTAGTCTTGAACCCTTAAAACCCTTGCTATAAGTCTTGGTGTCACAAACTTCTGAAGTTCTGACATGCTGTCGCTTTGTATCAGTGTTAATGGACGATCATAAGGAAACTGAAGCAATTGCAGAGCTTTCAAGGGCCATCAACTTTAAGCCAGAACTGCAACTGTTACATCTTCGAGCGGCATTTTATGAATCAATGGGTGATTTTGTTTCTACTGTTCAAGATTGTGAAGCGGCCCTTTGTCTTGATCCTAGCCATGCTGAGATGTTAGAGCTTTGTAATAAAGCCCGGCAGCAAGTTTTAATTAATGATGGAAAGTAAGCAAATCAGAAGTCAACAATCATGTTTTGTGTTCCTTATGGGGACAGATCAACTCATGTAAACCAATTCTTCTTCACACCTAATGACCCATCGGTGCTATTTATCTATTGGATGTTGTCACGAGGAATGGTGTTGTATGTATTTTTTACGCTGACCTTCTGGATATTGAATCACAGGAGGGAAACGGCAAGTTAGAAATATAATCTGGATCAAAACTGAAGATGAAGTAGAGGAGTAGAATAGCTTGTAAATATATGTAATGAATTATGGTTTTGTCAGCTTATGGCTCAAGTAGTACAGTGAAGATGCTGCTGGCATTCTCCAATTTGCCATGGCAGTAAGAATGGCGACAACAAGTTACCACAGTTTTAGACTAAACTTGTACATGATAGTTGATTTGTTTTTGTTGTGCAACAATTTTAGATATTTACAACTATATTATTGGCCAAGCAATTGCCAATGTAAGTTATGTTGTAATATTTTCACTCTCAATTTGTTGTATAAATACACAATTTTCCCTTTCAATTCATCGACATTTTTGTGTGTGTTGTGTGTTGTTTCTTATCCCCCTCCCCTCCCTTATATTACCTTTTTTGTGGATTATTTACTGTCTTCAAGCATTACATACCTTGTAATAATATGCTAATAATAACCATGTGATTCAATTGATTACTGTATACTTGACACGCCCCATTTTTGCTTACCTTTTAAATTTTATTTATGCAACTTTTAACACCTGGCTTCTTGTTTGCCTTCCCACCTGGAAGAGGCTTTTCAACCCATCCGTGACCATTTTAATGCTAGATTTCGGTTTTAATGATTTCCACAAGATATCCATATTTTAACCTGCTTTTATTTATTCCCCTCAACTGTGTAGATACTATGCTCTCTCTAATCACAATTTTGATGAACACCTTGACAAGCAATTAATTTTCTCAGATATTCATTCCAGTTATTGAAGCTCTCTAATATGGAAGAAGATATGATGACAATGCATTCGATTCTCTCTAGAAAGTTAAACTTCAATGCTCCTCTTTTGTCAACAAAGCGTCTTGGTTATTCAGATTTTGCAGTTCCATCTTGCTTGTCAAATTCACTTGATACAGTACGAGTTCCATTTTCATGGGAACAAGCCCCAGGTAAGCCAAAAGACTCAGAGAGGGTTGATAGCATCGATGATGTAGAAACCCCTCGGCCAAGACTTCCTCCATTCCTCTGGCGTCCAATAAAAGTAGCAGCTGAACCTGATGAAAATAACAGTGTAATTGCATTTGATAAAGACGATGGTTGTGATGGTGATGACGACGATGACAACAACAAAAAGACTGATGTTTTCTCAGATGCATTCGATGTTTTATCTCTTTCCGAAGCATTTGACATTATCCAACAATCAGAGACAAAAGCACATAGTGACAGCAATGATGGGTTGAGGTTAAAGCTTGAAGAGTTTAATGGTGATCAATCTCCAACTTACATGATCAATCGCTTTCTTCCGGATGCTAATGCATTGGCTGTGTCGTCTGTTTTACATTATTCCAACGATTTCGACAAGAAAGTTTGTGATACTTGGAATCATGGAGTTTGTCTCAGAGGTTCAGGTAGAAATTCATGTGCTTCTTCTCCAAAAGGATGTGGCTTGGGACTTCTCTTCTCTTGGAGTATGAAGCATAAGTTTTGTTCTATAAAAAGCCCTGTTCTTCCATGCTCTACAAATGCACAGAACTATCAGCACAATTCAAAGCATAAGAAACATTGTTCATCAGTCCATAAAAAACATGTACTGATGTGAAAGTTGGTATTTGACAAATAAAATAGTTTGGTATATTGTTTGATAACTTGGTTCTTTTTGTTCATTTTTCTTTTTTTTCTTCTTAATTCTTCATTTGTTCTCCTTTACATACCTGCTTAGTTTGCTCTTTTTGTATGAAAATGCTTAATAATAGGATAAAACATTGTGATTTACTTTTCTTTTAAAGGAGTTAAAGGCCCATGGTTCGAATCCTAACAAATGAGAAAATACTAACATAATAATTAACATACTAATATTTGTCATTTAAAGAAAAAAATTTAGTTTCTTTGTCAAAATTTTAGTTCTTTAATAATATTAATCTCTATACCAGCAGGGTCCGATTCACAAAGCATCATATGAGGCTATCATCAATAGCAATAACATTTGAAAATATCATATTAGCAACCATAGCCCTTGAATATAGTTTTTTTAATATTTAATACTTAATTTTGATTTTGTGTTGGAAGACTTTAATGGTTAATATTTTCATTGTGAAGGCATTTTCAATGTGACGAATCAAAGTTTAAATTCGGGCTAAAAGAGGTGTTCAATTTTAGTGTCCGACAATGCCATATATTACCTTGAGTGAAATGAACCTATAAAAAACCATAAAACAAAAAGTGTTCTTCGTGAAAAAAATACCTTTCGTATTTATAACCAATCAAAACAAAAACATTTTGAGCTAGTAGCTATTATAATCCGTACAAAAGTTTAGATAATAACTAGCGTTCAAACTACATTGTTCGATCTTTTTATCATACTAATGTGTATTAATTACGAACATTAATTTTTATGAAATTTTAGTTAAAATTATTTTGATTTTGATTAAATTATAGGTATAGATATTTTACACTTTTATATTGTAACAAACTATACTTATCTTTTTCATTGAAACCAATAATATATCATTCACCATATGGAGCAGAAAGGAATGCTTAAACACCGTAACACTTGCAGATAGGTCAATTAAACATCCATATGGAACAATGGAGGACATGGTGGAGCAAGGAGACAAGCTTTTCTTTTCATCAAACTTCGTGACATCAAACACCCAAAGAAAGATTCATTAGCAGCAAAAATCTCATTGTTCTCTAATAAGGAAGGACACAAATTCCAAAAGCTTACTGATTGAATCAGGGAACACTTAGCTCTCTATGCCAAATTCATGGAAGCCCTACAAAACAAGAGGAAGAGGAAGGGTGATGTGTTCTTTCATAAGCCACCCTAACAGTGGTCAAGGCGCGTCGAGCTAATGGCATGAAACAAGCGCTGAATGAGAGACAACCCATCAATTTTTATTTTCAGCCAGTCTTTAATTTTCAGTCATTCATTTTTCTAGCCGCTTCATCTCACAATTCTTTTATTTTTACTATTTGATAACTCGTAACTATGATCATTGTTTATACATGAATTACATAACCTTTCCTTTTTCAAAAAATTCCAAAAATTTTGTTTTAGTCTCAGAGAATTATTCCAAACTGTTGATAGGAGAGAGCTAGTTTACTTCAAAAGTTCAAGAGCACGATAACTATTGATGCTTGTTGCGGAAGATACTCAGAAAAATTCACCATCTCAATTTTGTACAACATAATTGGCGAGAATTTGAGGCAAATATTTTTCCACTTTCCACTATATTTCTTTCGTATATGTGTGTTCCATGTTGATTGTTATTTTTGCTAGAAAGTGTGGCCGTTCTTTACGAAATATTGGTTGTATTATCATACACACGAGACACTTGTTTGGTACCTTGTGCCTTTTTTAAACCACCCAAATTTATTATTGTTATATCCTATACTAAACCCCTTTAAGCCTCCATGCATTAATTCTTTCTTTGTTACTTAGGTGACTGAATCACATAACAAGTTTTTGAACCCTATATTGTCATATCTGTTTGATTTCTTTTGAGTTAGATAGATTAGAGAGATACTTGTCATGATTTGAAATTAAGTTTGAGGTTACTCTTTCAAATTAGCAACATCCTAAGTTTGGGGTGGGGTACTAGTAGAATTTGGTTATGAAAGAAAAAGAAAAATGTAGACAAAAACATAAAAAAGATGGTCTACAAAAAAAAAAGAGATAAAAACAAAAGTTTGGTCTCTTCAAACAAAAAAAGAAAAGAATAAGTTGTTCTACGAGCTAGTACCCATTTATTGTTTGACACAAATGCTAGTACCTCATCATTTCAGGTTGTGACACAAAGCTAAAGGTTGCAGGAAGTATTTTCATTAGGGAATCCTTAGGAACTAACTTTAAATTGTTTGTTAGCCTACTTTCCCAAATATACTTCACCTTAACCTAAGTCACGTTATAGTCTTGAAAAGACCTCTATATGCGTGTATGGTAATACTGACTTTGAATGACCGTTTATAATTGCTTCAAATAAATAGCAAGGTACAATCACATAATGACTAAAGTGTGTAAAATGCCTTGACCAACCCCACTGGATTTAGGAGATACATACGTGTGTCATGCAATTGAATGTAGTTGAGAGTATGAGTATCTTCTCTAAGCCTGTTCCGCTTGCATGGAAGTGGTAAGTTAGTCAAGTCTAGAAATGGGATGAGAAACAATCTAAGCACCATCTCTGGAAAGGTATGTTAACTCCTGAAATTCATGTCAATTCTAACTTCTTGCTATTTTGTTGCTTGAGGACAAGTAGCGGTTTAAGTTTGAGGTCGTGATGACAGAGCATCATATGATGTTTTAGGCTATGTTTTAAGCTATTTTCTTTGCATTTAAAGGCAAATAAGAGGTCATTTAGAGGAGTTGTCCATGGTTTGAGAAACATTTTGTATTGTTTTCATTCAAGTCGTTGCAATTGTGTTTCTTCCCTAATAATGCAACTCCATAGGTGTTTTGTGTCTTTTTGTTACTAAATCTTGTAATTCGGCAAAGCAAGGCACCTTATGAAGGATCAATGGATTTAAAGAATGAAGATCAATGGTTCTTGGAAGGTTTTTGAAGACAATACAAGTTGGGGAAAATTCATCCCAAGTTCCATGACATTTCAATATGGAAGAACGCTCGAAGAACGACAAAAAACTGCATAATTCGCTACTGAGGGGAGTTGTGACTTTTCGTGGTGTTTTTCATCTTGGCTAAATCTGTTAGGGTTGTAATGCGGTGGACTGAATAGATACCGAATTTGTGTTCCCACTCTTTGATCTCTGATCGATTCCAGATTTGTTGAAATATGCAGGTTTCAAGGGTTAAGGTTTCTTCTGGTGTCACCTTAACATCTATATCAGTCTTTCTGATTGGTTTTGGGTTGGTTTGATATCCTCATCATTCTATTTGTTTGATGTTGGACTGTTTGGCTCGAAAGAGGCGTTTTGCTTGTTGTTACCGTTGCAAAGAGTTGTTCGTTTTAGACTCGTTCCGTGTTGACGGTCGGTCCATTCACCAGTATGTAGGCCTCTGGTTAGTGCTTGTTAAGATTAAGTAGTGATTTAAATTATGTATTACTTATTTGGGTTGATATACACTTTTGTCTGGACTTACTAGGTTAGGTTTTATGTACCCTAATTTTTGGTCTTTTGTAATTTTTTTATTCCTTTTTAATATATTATTATGAGTGCGCATGCAGCTGATTCTTGTTTTATAGGGGTGCCAACATAGTTGACATGTTTATTCAACAATTTGTGCATATCTGTATTTTATTTTGGTCAAGTGGTGCATGTATACTTTTAACTTACCTAAAAAAGTAATATTAAAAAAAATACATTTTTGCTTTCAAAAAAGTTTGCGTAAGAAAGAAGTTATTTTTATTTTTTTGTGTAAAAAAGAAGATAGATTAGTCGACAAAGATACAATCAAACATATAATAAAACCAATCTTCATTTCATAATATACTTTATTACACCTTACCCCTTACCCCTTACCCCTTACACCTTATATAAACCTTAGTACGTACAACTACAAGTCAAAACCAATCTTCATTTCATAATATTATCTATCTTTAAATAAAAAGTTGCTGTCATTCGTTGATAGGGGTATACTTCAATCACCTGCATTTAGAGCTATAATTTTGTCTTGTATGTTCATAAATTCCTTTCAAACGATAAATTAACGTGTCACTGTATCAAGGAACCCTCATAACGTGGATGCATACTAGTAGTTACACATTTATGTGACTATTCTACTACGTGGAAAATAAGTGAAAATCTTCATCATTGACATTTGTATTACTCATGAGTTGGGTACGTAATTGTGTTGATAAGACATGAACTATTAACTAATCAAATATATTGTTTTAGAGCTACTAATCAAAATTTTGTTAATATAATATGGAATAGTGAAATCATTTGGTAATTTGCGGTACTATACATCGAAAATGCCAAAGGAGGAATCAGAGTTTATCGGGAAACCTAGTGGGAATAAAATTCTCAATATATGGGAAAGTGATTGGTTGGCTGGCTGGCATCCCATTCCTATCATCAAAACATGACAACTGCCAGATATTTTTTTTATTGTTTAATTATCATAAAAGAAGAATTTTTTGATACATATCCTTCAAATTAGATAGGATCACATGGACTACAAATTTATTGCTTAAATGTAATTTGGGTAAATCGATTAAATTGACCGTATAATATATGCGAAGTTTATAACACGTTTCTGTAAAAAAAAACAACATTTATTTTATTCATGTAATTTGAGATTTTTCTTATTTTTCTTTGTAGATATAAAGTCCAGGAAAGTAATCTAGATGTTGAATCTTTTTATGATTTTTTGCAGACATGTTTATGACGTTGAAATATGTATTTCCATAAAAAATTAAAGTTTTTATGATAATTGAAGAATTAATTATGAATTTTTGTTCCACATAATTATGAATTTATTCAAAAATTTGTAATTAACTTGTCCCTCATTTAAAAACACAAAAATTTCATGGTAAAAGTTCTTGTTCTAACCTTTTATGTTTTCTCCTTTGCAATTTCGTAGTGCCTCTCTACTTTTCTTGATTTGTGCTAATGCGACATCATTCATTCACGTAACATTTCTTTAAAGTTAAACTCGTGCATGTGAGTGGAAACTTTCACAATTTAGAAACAATATTCCCCATCCTGTTTCGACCTCACTTTCACATACTTATTGTTTTGTTTTTCTTTTTTTTTTGAATAGGCACGCTACCTATGACATATTGGTCCACATCAATAATTTCACAACATAAAATCAGGGGAAATTGGAGGGGAACTACCACAAATTACATAGGAGATCAAAATCCATAAGAAAAGGTAGGAGGTCACATAATTGCAATACTTAATAGACGAAAAATGTATTTAAATAAAAAAAAAAAATTCTCTCAACAATTTATAATATTTATTTAATCTAAACTCTTAAGACCAGATGTTATCCCATCCATGTGTGATTGCACTTTGAATATTCAACCATTACATTATAGTAAAATTAGTGTAATTTTGTTTTACCTTTGTTTGAGAATATGCAATGCTCACTTTATTTGGGTCAAATAGTTCGGTGTTTAAAAATTCAGTTTTTAAGATGAATAAGTGAGATGTCTCAAGTTGGAACTCACCACCTGTATATTTATGCAATGTCCCTATCAATTGAACTAAGCACACATGAACTATGCAATGCTTGATCATCTGTTGGTTCAAGTGGCAAAGTAATTTTGGACAATATTTAAATAATATCTCAAATTTATATATAAAAATAAATAAATTAGATCATAAACTCAAATTGTCCTCTCAAGAAAAAAATATCAAATTGTAGTCTCTCTTTTATTTTAAAGCAAATATGTCAGGTATATAGTTGTTAGAAAGGATAGTAAGATCTTCAAATCCACAACACCTTAGCTTCTTTCTTCAACTAATTTATGTCATTTCTCTAAACTATCTTAGGACTCGTCCAATTTATATCATATAAATAAATAAAATTAGATATTAAGAAAGTTTTGTCTCTTTATATGAACTCATCCCCAAGATTCAAAGACCTCCCAATTCATTAATTATTTTCTGCATGAGTTTTATGGATTAGGTATACCTGTATCTAAATTTATTAATATAATATATTCTATATCTATTAAGATTAACGTGAGGATATGTGGTTGAAAACCTTTCAATATGTGAGGAAGAGAATTTTATCAGGATTTGATTGAAAATGCATGTCTCATACAGGACTAAAACAAGTATTTTGAAAGAGAAGAAAATAGTCATGTTTGGAGATGTTTCGAGCAGAGAATATAAGTTATTGTATTTTTCTTTGTTTTCTTTCCGTAGTGCCAAAATTCTATCTTCTCAAATTAGGTAGCAAAGGGGAATAATAATTTAATTTGAATAAAATGAAGCAATAATGTCAATTATGGCATCATTTCTTTATTTAAATGTTAAATAAAGTTAAAGTAGTTTTCATGCATCCATTTCACCAAAAACAAAACTTCCATGCACCCACTATTAAAAAATTAGAGAAGAAAATTTATGGATAAGACATCATAGAATTTATGTGTATATACTTTAATTATACATCAGAGAAAAAAAAATACTTGCATAATAACAAGTTTATATATATATATATATATATATATATATATATATATATATATATATATATTCAAAATCTATTATCTGATTTTCAATTGAAAAAATATTTTTATTATATATTATGCATTAAAAAATAATAATTTTCAATACTAATATTAACTATGTAAAAATATAACAAATAAAGAGTATTGATTAAATGTGTAAAAGTGAAAAATTCAATCAATATTTTAATTCCTTTATAAATTATAAGAAATATTGTTTTAAGTTTTCATCAGGTATTCTCCACTATATATTTTCTTAGACTACCATTAATGCATGTTTGGATTTGTGGTGTAAATGGTAGAATGTTATCCTATTTGGTACAATAACACATTGATTCGCTACATTGTGTGAATCTATCTCATTCCGCTAGTCTCAATCACTATTAATTATAATAAATATATTTTAATACAGCTTCCCCATTATTAATAATATTTTCTCATTTCTTAATTTTTTATAAGAAATAGTACCTAAAAATCATTTAATGAATACAATATTAAACATATTATTCCTTTGCATGTACCAAAAAGTCCAATGATATTAAGAAAGAAATTACAAAAAATTATCTTTGATTCGACTTGAATTAGCTCACATTCAACTTGACTTCCTAGTTGATGAAAAAATGATAGGTGAAAAGCTAAAATTTGCACGACTAAATAAAGAGCTTAGTTGACATGTATGTAGGAGTCGGAATTCGAATCTCAAATTTTTCATTTATTCATTTTAAGGGTGAATTTCTAACCATTAGATTATTTGACAAAAAAATAATGAGAGAGAAAAAATTCTCAACAAAAAATATGACAACAATTAGTAACTTAATTATTACTGCACTATTAATTCATTAATTTAGTATTTTATATATGCATTTTATGGAATAGGTATACCTTATCTTAAAATATAATAGATAGATGCTATATTTATTATTTATATTAAACGTGATGATGTTGTTTAAAGTGTTTCAATATGTGACGAGGAAGAATATTCTATGACGGGGTCTAGATTGAAAACGTCTAATGAGATATTTTTTAAGGGACGTCTCATGAGACTTAAAAATTATTTTGAAAGAGAAAAAAAATACTCATGCTTGGAGATGTTTTGAGCAGATAGGAGAAGTGATTGTATTTTCCTCTGTTTTCTTTCCAAAGTTCCAAAATCCTCTCTTCTCCTAAATTTAGTGGTAATGAAAAAATAATAGTTTAAGATTAGGGGAAATGATAACCAGTGTCTTAAGACATTTGTTAAGATATCTAAATATGAAATTTTATGAATAGTGTATTTAACACATTAAAACTTAAAAAAATAAAATTTCTCTGTATAGAATTTATCAATTACTTTTATTTTTAAATTCTTAACAAGTGTTTTGCTCTTATTAGCATGACCTTAAAATTAAATAGAATGAAAAAATAATGTCAATTTTTGAATCAAGAACATAACTTGATGATTTCTTTATTTAAATATTAAATATATAAATTTAAAGTAGCTTTCTTGCAGCACATACTTTAAGTCTATACACTTATTATACCATCGAAAAAAAGACATTTTCTTTTTTGTAAAAAATCGAGTTTAAATATATAGTAATATAGTAGATATCTATGTACTTAAAATCTGTTATCTGTTTTCAAATTAAATTTTTTTTTTCTTCCTAAATAATATTTTTGAATTGATAAAATAATAATATTTTTAATACTACAATTAACTATGAAAAAATATGTTAAAATAAAGAGTATTTATCAAAATTGTAAAAAGTAAAAAAATTCGATCAATATTTAAATTTTTGTCAATATTGGGATATCAGTGGATGAAGTTAGTTACAATAGTACCTATAACTCATTTAATGAATAAAATAAAATAAACTAAACATACTAATCACAATATCATATTTTTTTTGAGTAAATTTTTTCACAATATTCATTATGAGGACTTTTTTGCATTTATCAAAAACTTCCAAAGATATCATTAAAATGTAATATGAAAATGAAAATAATAATAATATCATTGCCTTAACCTTCTCCCTTTTGGTTTCTATTTTGTCTTCACATTGTTCCTCCAACATTTGTTTTTTCTATAAATAGTCAAACAGAACTAGGTCTCAAATCCCTCCACCACAATCTTCCCCTTCTCTCTCTACAGTGTGAAAAAAAAAACATTTACAAAATATGGCTCAGCCAGAGATTCTTCACTCTCCATGGCCATTGATCTATGAACACATAGACTCATCAACCTTTGATCATCATCATCATCATCAAGTTATTGAGCCGTATAGCTTCACCATGGTTGACCATGTTGATGATTATGATCCATATGGCATCATCATGGATGACCATGTTGATGATGACTATGTTCCATATGGCATCATCATGGATGACCATGTTGAATATGATTATGAATTCAATACTCTATTAAGCACTTCAGAGAATAGTACTCTCTCTGAAATCTCCATATTCACCAATGATCATATCCAATTTCCAATTGATGAAGAAACCTTGGAACTTCCATCTCTAATGGAATTAGATTCTTTTGATTCCATTTTGAGTCCCCAAAGTGGTAATATTCAAGAACATGAATACCATGAAGAAAGTGAAGGGAGTTTCCCTTCACAAAATATTCCACATAACCTTGAAGGGTATAGTCTAAATCTCCTCGGAGACAGTTGTAAAATGGCCGCCAGTGCCACTTATGATCATTTCCCTTCAAAATATTCTCCCTGTGATGCATGGAGTCCAACACTTTCAATGAAATCAGATTTTTCATCAATTCAACAATCACTTACTTTGCCACAAGAAAATATGGAAATTGAAAACCAAGTGAGTCTTCCACACTTGATGGAAGCACATGGAGAAGCCTTGGAGAAAGGACAAAAAGCACTAGCAGAAGTTAATTTGAAGTGTATAAGCCAAAAAGTTACCACTCCAATTGGTGACTCTCTTGAGACACTTGCATATTATTTGGCTCAAGAAGTGACAACTCATGGAGATTACCTCAAAGGTGAGGCATACAAGAATTTTCAGGCTGCTTTTAAGGTATTTTATCAAGGGAATTTGGTTGGAAAAATTGCTCATTTTTCAGCTATTTCATCAATTCTTGAAGCTGCTATGTTAGAAGATTGTGATGAAATTCACATAATTGATTATTGTTTTGGAAATGGTGTTCAATGGCCTTTTCTATTGAAGGCTGTTTCAAAAATGAACAAAAGATTGAAATTGACATCAATTAAATGGAGTGATGAAAATTCTGAATGTGTTTGGAATTCTGAGGATACCAAAAGGGAACTTTATGAGTATGCTAAATCATGTGGTTTGATACTGAAGGTAGAGGAAAAGGAATTAGAAGAATTGATTAGTGAGATCAAAATAATGAACGAAAAGGGTGGAACGAAAGAGTTTTTGGCTTTCAATTTGATGATTGGTCTTCCTCATATGGGAATGGTTAGAAGTAAAAGAAAACATGCTTATGAGTTTTTGAAGGTAGCAGAGGATATGATCAAGAACTATGGTAGGAAGGGAATTATTACTTTTGGTGATGGTGATGCATTTGAGAGACTGAAAAATAGTTTGAATTTCAGGTCATTTTTTGAAGGGAATTTGCTGCATTATAAGGCTTTGTTGGAATCAATTGGGTCACAATTTTCAGAAAAATTCTCAGAAGCAAGAATTGCATGTGAAGTGCTGTTTGTGGCACCTTGTATATCTTCTCTTGATTGGTTACAAACATGGGAAGAGATGAAAAGTGATAGTCATGTTAAAGATGAGATTAGCATAGAGGGTGGAAGATTGAGCAAAAATGTTATGTTGGAAGTCAGAGAAATGTTGAGAGGAAGTGATAGTTCATATCAAGCTAAAACTGAAGGAGAAAATGAGAATCAACTTGTTTTGGAATGGAAAGGAACTCAACTGTTAAGATTTTCCATTTGGAAAAATTAAAGTCTAGGATATTAGGAGTGAAAAGTACCTTTTTAGTTTTTTTAAGTGTTCCTATCTAAATTACACATTCAAATGATAGGTGTATAGTTATTATAATTTGAATTGTATAAAGATTCTTTATGTATCCACACAATATGTAAATCTGAAACATATTTTAATGATAACATTATGTTTACTTAAACACTTTGATTCATTCTTTGTTGAAGTCACTTCTTGTTACTAGAGACCTTTTAAGTCACAGACCTTATCTAAATAACACAAACCAATGCACAGTTGAATCAGCAAAATTTACCAAATATACTGTGTAACATAAATGGTGGATGTTTGGATCACATAAGTATTTGGTCATGTGTTCAATCACTGACCAGTGCGTATGGAAAAACATATGTCAGGAGAGATAAGTCTGATACATGAATCTCAATAGTTGCACGCAGAAGATACTTTAGGTCATAAAATAAAAACAGGACTGCATATTAGTTACAGCAACACAAAAAACAGAGCAATAATATTCCCAACATAACAGAGCCTAAAACTGCTGAAAAAAAAAAAGAAAAGAAACATCTCAATTTTGTGATAAGTTAATGTGGACTAATAATTAAATAAAAGAAGATATTGTTTGAAGTTTAAATGAAAGAAACACGCCTCTTGGAAATGTTTCTATAGATTATGTAATGTAAGCAATTACGTACGCGTGAAAGCAATTTCAACGAAATTTTAAAATTTAATAATTTACTAATATGATTGGGATATGCCCCCATATTTCAAGACATATTTATGAACTCTATATTTATCGTTCGGTTTCGATTCTGAACCATTGTACATAGAGAAAATTCGATTAAAAGGATGGAACCTACGTTGTGTGTCTTACAAATTTCTGAACATAAATTATTTATTGTTAAACGATGGTGGAAATTTCGTATCAATATCATGATGACCTAAGAAATTGTGAGGTTCGTTTGTTGAAATAAGTGATGGAAAAGTATTGCCTTAAAATAAAAAAGGGATGGAAAAATATGATGTGATTCCTCTTTGGCTGTTTTAAATACAATAAGAGAGTTTGAGGAAGGGGGGCAACCATCTATAAGGAAAGCGAAATGAAACAACAAACAAGTACATGAGGACATTATGTCTCTTTTCAATTGACTTAACACAAAATTCATGAGAAAGTAATAGGGTGAGAGTCTAAATCATTTTTGGCATATTCCTTGTCTTCATGAAAGCATCTCTAATGCTATTCATATAAGCAACTCATTTTATTCATTTATTTACGTAATTCATTCAATTTACTTGGAAGAAATTTGTTTAACTCATTTTATTCATTTATTTACCTAATTTGACTCTTCTCCATCTGATTTACTCTTCGTACTACAACATCTTTCGGTCTTCTCTCTAAATGCCCAAACCACGTAAGCCTATTATCTACCATCTTTTCTACTGTCGGTGCTACCCCAACTCTCTCCTTCTAAAGGCGTCATTCCTAATCCTATCTCGTTTAGTCTTACCACTCATCCAACACAACATCCTCATTCTTCTAAAATGATAATCAACTGGTAGCCACAAACACGACCATTTTTGTTGCGTGAAAGGCGATTAACCACCACAGAAGAATTCAAACACAACTCAATATGTTTGTAAACACTAGCTTTACCTATGGATAAACTTTCAAAAACACCTCATAACTTGGCCTAAAAAGAAGTTGTCCCGTCCATATTGCTAACCAACTTTCACTCTAATCAAGACCACCACAACCAGCAAGAAACGCAACAGGAGCTTACTAAATGAGAAAATTGAGCTCTTATATTGCTCTATATTTTATAATTTCTATGGAGTTTACATGCTATCTTTGATCTCAGGAATTTCGGAATTGAATGGTAAGGTCATGCTTGTTTATTAGAATTTGAATTCTAAGTAAATATTTACATGGAATTGTTTTGATATTCAATTGTGATATGCCACATGGGCTAGCTAATAAAAACGTTTTTGAAGCAATATCAACCGGTGCAGAAAACAAATTCAGAACAATTCGATAACCATTTTTCTTTTAACATTTTTTGTGGTACAATAATTAATAATTTAAAAAAAACAGTGGATGTTCGCATACGTTGGATTACTATATACGATGATTGCCTACATTACTTGGATATAACGCAGTATTGCTACTCCGTTATGCATAGTCATAGATTACCATTTATGGAACAATGTTTCAAGCAATTTATGTGTAGACATTATCTTCAAAACATTCAAAGTTGGTAAGGAAAACAACAGAAGAATATGAAAGTTGTAAATCCATAAGACAGAATGTATTAGCAATGCTTTTGTTTAGGATGAACACTGCATGCATTAAAGGAAGAAATAAAAATCATGAAGTAAGAAATATAGAATATTAAAGAGAGGGGAAAAGAAAAAAGAAATAAAAGGGTTGATCCGCAACATGAATGCATCTTCCAACCAATTCATTGTAGACAGCATTGGCATACAATCAAACATATGAAAGTGTCACGACAGTGGAATTACCATAAACTTGGTACAAACCATAAAGGATAAGGAACATAACCATGCTTTGATGTCTCCTTAGGGAAGTATTTGATGCTGCTATCATTCAAACAAAACATCCCAAACTCTAAACTTGTCGATGGATTTAATCTTGGACATAGAAAAGTAACGGCAAAGTAGATACTATTCCGTCTAACTAACTCTTCACTGTAATTAAGTTCATCCCTTGACATTACCATGCTTTTGCATTTACTAACAAAAGCCACTTTATCTTCCAGCTTCACATTCTGCCACCCAATAGGGCTCTTATTTGTGTCCAGCTTGAACACTTCAAAGCTGGTAACCTGAGGTGGCCAAGAAAATGGAGTTTCAATCTCACCATTAAAGAACAAATAAATGGAGTATAACTCTCTTAACGTTTTATCTTTGGCTAGGAAAATCCTAACTGTACTTGATCCTGCTGGCCTTAATTGGAAATACAGCCAACACTTCAGCCTTTGGAGGTCCATTAGTGGAGTCTTTAAGATCATAAACCAATATAGAATGTGAGAATGAGTCTTGCACATACAATTTTGTACCAATAATTTCTATGTCCGTAAAGTAAGTCCCTGAATCCTTATCTGGCTCAACTATAGTCCATGACTTTTCAAAGAGTTTATAAATTGCAATGTGACAATAATCACTCAAAAGACCGACTAAATAACAATCAGAACCATCACAATTTGGTTTGGAAGAGGCCACCATTTTTATCACAAATGGTATTCTATCACCAATGATGGAGGGCACGTACAACTTTGATGGTATCGTGATTCTAACATCAGTCACTGGATTCAAATAGAAAACTTTTGCAAAACCTTTTTCAGAATAATCACTCACAATCAACCAGCCTTCAACTGAGCCAATACATGTAATAGCCCTCAACAGTGGTGTCCTAAGGCAATGTAAACTTTTTGTACTCAAGGTAGGCAGTTCAGGTAAAGGGCAGCAATGCTTGTTTTCAATGATATTGGATACTGTTTTCCTACAATAACGGCAAATTGCTCTCAATCTAAGGTAATCTTTAAGAGGCAAACGCTTCATAATCAGTTCCAACACGTCAACTGGTAGATTGGTCAATATGTTGTTTTCTTCCATCTCGTATTTTTCAGTGCGAGCCACTGCATAGTGCAACTTACAAATATTAGTGGTATAAAAGTAGTATAAATTTCTTTTGACATAATATGCCAATTTATGTGTCAAGACATAATTATAACACAAGGAATTCCAACTAGGTTGACACTTCTGAAACCTAACAATCATATGCAGAAGTATAAATAATATTATAGTAATTAACAGAACAAATACAAGTCAGAAGACCAATAAGAAGAAAATGTGAAAAATAACATACACGTCACTAGATTTAGCTTAGAAGTATGATTAATTATCCCTTTATACTTGTACGGTTATTAGTATTTTCACAAAGTAAAACCAGAAACGTGTATGGCCAGAACACTCGCACTAAATCTGCAGCCAATAAAAACAAACAACTATTACAAATAATAACATATAAGTTAGAGAGCACACGTACAAGATTTGCGATGTTCCTTCAATTTCAGTTGCTCCACTATCAATCTGAAAATCAATTTGAGTAGCTCCACTGCCAAACGGAAACTAGGAATCCAATAACCATTGATATCATTGATCACGAGAAACCCTAATCCTTTTTTTTAATGAGGAGGAAAAACCCTATTCCATTAAGCATCATCTTGGGTGCTTATGTGAGTCTAATATGTACACGTCATCAATTTTACAATTATTTAATATTCATACCAAATAATCACCCAATCTCTTCAACCCAACACCTTACAAAAAAAATTACTAAATTTGTCCCACCAATAACTCTAAATCATTAAATTTCAACAAAAAATCATTTATTTTAATACAATTTCTTTAAGGAGACCACAAAAAAGTGAAGAGAGAGGGTGCTTCCATAGCCACGCTTCTCTACATGCACCATATATATTTGCTCCACAATGAGGGTGCTCAATTAGCTTGGTGCTAAATAGGTTTTTCACCCACTGGACTATCAACGTTATCATTTAGGGCACGAAGTCCTCTAGAAGGGCTTGGTACCCTCAAGAAAGGACTCAACGCCCTCCATAAGGGCCAGAAGGACCTTAGGCGAGCCCGCCAGGGGCGCCGCCTCAGAGAGCTTCTAGAAGCCTCTAGAACTCTCTAAACGTGGCTTTGGGCCTAAGTTAGTTGGGGCCAAAGCCACGGGAAACCAAGCCCAAACAAGGCTATAAATACCTACTTGAGAGGCATTCTCAAGGCATCACTTAAATAGACTAAACCCTAATTTTATAGATTGTACTCACTGCAAGTACAGTTGGCGTCCCACCGTAGGGGCTACGGTAAAACTAACCTAGCCGCACCTCTGAATCGTAAGCCTTTTGCGATTTAGAGCCGCTCTTGGATCGCAACAAACTTCCCTTGCGATGCAGGACTACTTTCTGGATCGTACAACCCTCTGTTGCGATTTAGAACATCCCTTCCACGTCGTAACCCTAATCTGTGACTTGGAAACACCAAACCCATCATCTCCACGATGACCGAACCTAACATCATGGAAGCCATGCAGCAACAAATCCAACAGTTGATTGATTGCAACAAAGCCCTGCAGGCATCCATGGACACCATTCAACAATAACACACAGATCGACCGCGATGAATCTCAACATGGCGATTTAGATGAGCCAGACCCTCAACCACTTTTAGCCAAAATCTGAGGCGCGCCGGTTCCTGAAAACTTCAAGCCGCTATCACTCACCACCTTCGATGGGAAAAGCGACCCCGTCGAACACGTCATCGCCTTTAACACTCAGATGGCGATGATTGGTGCAGCCGACTCCCTCAAGTGCAAACTTATGGCTGGAACCCTAAAAGAAGCCGCCCTCAGGTGGTATATGAACCTCCCTTGTTTCTCCATCCTCGGATACCAGGACATGACACGGAAACTGATACATCAATACTCCACTAGTCGGCACCGCAAGGTTTCGTCCACCAGCCTGTTCAATGTTCGCCAAGGGCAGAACGAATCCCTCAGAGAATACCTCGCAAGGTACAACGACGTCACCATTAAGGTTATTAGCCCTAACCAGGAACTGTTCGTATGAGCTTTCCAGAATGGGTTACGAGGGAGTCAATTCAACGAGTCACTCGCACAGAAGCCTGCAGACTCAATGGAAGAAATCGTGTCAAGAGCTGAATGCTACATCAAGGTAGAAGAGAGCAACACAGAGAAGAAGGCAGGAGACTCAAAAGAGTGAGGACTCAGTAATACAGACAGCCGTCGAAACTATTATCCCTCGCCCACCAGAGATAAAGGAACTTTCAAGAGGCAAGAAAGACAGTGCCCTAGCCACCTTTTTGACGCCTACACGCCACTCAATACTCGTTGAGTGCACATCTGGAAAGACGTTTAACATTCAAAGTTTATTCCCGACCCCCCAGAACCAAGGGGAGAAGTAATGGGACCTCACAGAAACGCGTGGTGTAAATATCATAGAATCAAGTGCCACCACACCGACGACTGCATTCATCTTAAAAACGAGATTGAAAAACTGATTCAAAATGGAAGACTCCGAGGATACATAAAGGACAGTCGCGAAGAAAATCGACGGTGCCAGAGGAGCCAAGCAGGAACAAAGAGGAGGATAAGAATGAAGAATACACACCCTGAACACCATCTCTGGGGGATTCGCTGGTGGGGGCGAATCCAGTGCCTCTCGGAAAAAATACGTACGACAAGTTATGCTTCTGGACAACAATGCTGCCGCAGCGTTTGAACAAGAACCTGAGGTCACCTTCTCCGCCAGAGATTATGAAGGCGTCATCCCCCATGACGACGACCCTATGGTCATCACCCTTCAAATTTTCAATTGGGACGTCAAGAGAGTCCTCATCGACCCAGGCAGCTCGGCAGACATTCTCTACTATAGTGCCTTCGAGAAAATGGGCCTCGACTCGGATCACCTCCAACCCTTTAAAGACACCTTAGCCAGATTCACAGGGGAACATGTACACGTAAGGGGATGCATCACCTTAAAAACCACCTTCGGCACAGGTAAAAACGCAAAAACAATCTGAGTCAAGTACCTAGTAGTAAATTCCACCTGCTCCTACAACATTATTATAGGCTGCCCCCCGCCTTCAACCTGTTAGGCGCCTTCTTGTCCACAAAGTTCCTCGTAATGAAGTACCCTTTAGATGACGGACCAAATTGCCAAGATCAGAGGCGACCAGAAAATCTCCCGCGAATGCTATCACAATAAGCCTAAGACTACAAAAAGAGAATAAGAAATCCAGTGGCGACGAAACCCTACACGTAAACATGATTGATCTTGACCTAAGAGAAGAATATCAACAGGAACACCTTGAGCCCACAGAAGACTTGAAGGAGATCCAAATAGGCTCCCAACCTCACCAAACCACCAAGATAGGAACCTCCTTGAAGCCCACCGAAGAGGACACCCTAACCCTCCTGTTACGACAAAACTTAGACCTTTTCACCTGGCAACCCTATGATATGCCTGTAATCGACCCAAGCATCTTCTGCCACCACCTTGCCATCAATCCAAGAATTAAATCGGTGGTCCAAAGAAAGCGAAAGCTAGGCGAAGAGAGGAGGAAAATAGTGGATGAAGAAGTTAAAAAACTGAAAGAAGTTAGTTTCATCAGTGAAATGAAATATCCCACATGGTTGGCCAACATTGTTCTAGTTAAGAAAGTGTTAGGTAAATGGCGAACGTGTGTAGACTATACGGACCTAAACACTGCTTGCCCGAAGGATCCTTACCCCCTCCCAAACATCGACCATTTGATTGACAACGCGTTAGGATACAGAACCCTCAGCTTCATGGATGCTTCCTTCGGCTACAATCAGATCAAAATGGATCCCTTGGACGCTCCCAAGACTGGCGTTCATGACAAACAATCAGAACTACCACTATGAAGTCATGCCTTTTGGACTAAAGAACGTCGACAGCCACCTTTTAAAGACAAATGGATACCGCCTTCGCCAATGAGATCGAAAGGAACCTCGAAGTCTACATAGACGATCTGGTCGTCAAAACCAAACAGAACTCCAGCTATGCGGACGACCTCCTGAGAGATACTCCAGCAAGTGAGAAAGTACAACATGCGTTTAAACCCCACTAAGTGTTCTTTCGGCGTGCACGCAAGAAAGTTCCTCGATTTCATGCTCACCAGACGCAGGAATCAAAGCAAACCCAGATAAGTGCCAAGCAATCATAGATATGAGAAGCCCGTCCATCATCAAATATGTACACCAACTAACAGGAAAACTGGCGACACTATCACTATTTCTCTCATGTGCAGGTGATAAAGCTTTTCTCTTTTTCGCCTCAATCAAGAAGAAGAAGCAGTTTGAATGGACACCAAAATGCGAAGAAACCTTTACAAAAATCAACACTTTCCTGTCCAGCCCGTCAGTGTTACACCGCCCAGAGAAAGGGTCAATCTTGTTCCTCTACCTGTCCATCTCAGACAATGTTATGAGCTATATTTTAGTTCAAGATTCAGAAGAAGGAGAAAAGCTGGTATACTTCGTCAGCAAAGTGTTCAAGGGAGCTGAATTGTGATATCAGAAGATAGAACGCCTGGCCCTAGCGGTCATCACAACGACGAGGAAACTGCGACCATACTTCCAGAGCCACAGAGTTGTCTTCAAATCAGACTACCCCATCAAACAAGTACTAGGAAAACCAGATCTCATTGGGCGAATGATGGGATGGGCGATTGAACTATCGAAATACGACGTTTAATTTCTCCCTCGTGGCAGCATTAAATATCAAGTCATAGCTGACTTCTTGGTAGAATTCACCTCGCCCATTGAAGAAGTCTCCCTACACGTCTGGCTTTTATCTGTGGACGGATCTTCAAACCTAAAAGGAAGCAGGGCTGGCATCGTGCTAGAGGGCCCTGACGATCTCCTCATCGAACAATCGCTTAGGTTTGAATTCAAAGCAAGCAACAACCAGGCAGAATACAAATCACTTATTGCCGGAATGATGCTAGCACAAGAGATGGGCGCTGAGAATCTAAGAGCGAAAAGCGACTCCCAGTTAGTAACAAGCCAAATTATGGGAGAATACCAAGCAAAAGACACTCAACTCGTCAAATACTTGGCAAAGGTACAGACTTTAACAATTTCTTTTAAATTTTTCGAAGCAGTTTACGTCCCTAGAGAGCAGAACTCACGAGCAGATCTACTCTCAAAGCTCACCAGCACCAAACGACCAGGCAACAACAAAACTGAGATCCAAGAAGTACTCTCTGCACCAAGCATTGACGCAATGGAGGTGAACGCCGTTGAAGAAGGCGAACAAGAAGGATGGATGACCCCTCTGATCAAATTCCTAACCGGCTCTTTTTCACCAAAAAGTGATGAAGAAGAGACACAAATCAGAAAATGAGCATTCAAGCACACAATGGTTGCCGGGAAACTCTACAAGATGGGCTGGGCGACACCCATGTTAAGATGCCTGGGCGAGAACGAAACCAGGCTAGTACTTCTAGAAGTCCATGAAGTGGTCTGTGGGAGCCATATAGGCTGATGCGCTCTGGCCGCCAAGCTACTGCGTGCGGGATATAACTGGACTAAAATGTTACAAGATTGCGCCGACTTCTTCCGAAAATGCGACAATCCCAACGTTTCTCAGATAAGAAGCACACCCAAGCATGCGAACTCACCTCCGTATTTTCACCGTGACCGTTTCATAAATAGGCGGTTGATATCGTGGGACCTTTCCCTCTGGCACAAGGACAACTTAAGTTTCTTATCGTAGGCGTGGACTACTTCACAAAATGGGTCGAAGCTGAAGCCGTCACAAAGATCACAACAGAAAGGGTGAAGCGTTTCTACTAGAAGAAGATCATCTGCCATTTTGGACTCCCCAAATATATCGTGTCGGACTTCGGCACCAAGTTCTCAAGCGCGAAGGTGGTCGAGTTTTGCAAAAATCTAGGAATCCAAACAAAATTCGTCTCCGTCATCCACCCCCGAGCCAATGGGCAGGCAGAGTTAGCCAACAAGGTCATCTTGAACGGTATCAAAAAGAAGCTCGAAGCAGCCAAAGGGCTTTGGGCCGAACAACTGCATGAGGTAATAATCGTCTATTTTTTTTTATTCTACACTAAATCATACAACATATACTTTACTCACCGCATAGAGCAAATGCATTCACAAAGTACAGGTGCTATGGTATTACCATACAACGCCACATTCCACCACCAAGAAGACGCCTTTTACTATGGTCTATGGCGCCGACGCCATGCTTCCAGTAGAGATCGACACGCCCACATGGCGCCGAGATAACTTCTCCGAAGATGGTAGGACAATATTCCCATTTTTCTTTCTAACCCATTCTTATGCAGGTCACCTACCTCAATTTTCATCTCTCGCAACTCACTGATTCTTTTTGTTATCGAAACGACTAGCTAATGAGATAGGTTTACGATGTGGCATGGACATGATTGACGAAATCCGAGAGGCCGCCCACATCCAGGAGTTCGCCGCTAAGCAACAAGCAGCTCGTCACTAAAATTCCAAAGTCATTCCACACAAAATGAAGGAGGGAGACCTCGTCCTCAGGCAGGTTGTCGCCCCTACCAGGATAGGCAAGTTACTACCTAACTGGGAGGGGCGATACAAAATACGGGAGAAGTTGTCACACGGAGCCTACAAGTTGGAAGAGTTGAATGGAGATCCTGTTCCACACACATGGAACACAGTAAACCTACGTCATTACTACAATTGAAGTTTAGTTGCTTAGATTTCCATGTTTTTTCTTTTTTTCTTTAAATAAAGGCGAGCTCCCATGCCGCCATAACTATTACGACATTTTTCACTTGATCTTAATAAAATAAGTAGGGGAGCACTCTTTTCCCCTGCAAGGGAAGGGGTTTTTAACGAGGCACCTTACTTTCTTAGATGATTTCTTCGTTCTCTCTCTACTTTATGTTTTGCAGTATCTACGAAAAATAAAAACAAGACTATTGAAATTCTAGGGCGTCTACAATCTACACATGAAAATACCTAACTCCACGAGGGCTCTTGGGCAAAAATACCTAACCCTACGAAAATACCTAACCCCACGAGGGCTCTAGGGCATCTAGATATGAAAATACCTAACCCCATGAGGGCTCTAGGACATCTTCAATCGTTTACCTAACCCTATAAAGACTCTAGTTCGTCTACATCCGTTTCCTAACCCCAAGAGGGCTCTAGGTCACTAAAAGACTACATTTTTGTTACGACATAAAATATTTTTTAAGGAATTTGTCTCAAAGGCTGCATAAGTTTTACAAAAACAGGCGACTAACAGAAATTACACAAGTACCAATTAAGCGCAAGCAAATATGTCAACCCAAACAAGATAAATATATTACTAGAGCAACATTTGTTAACCAAAATAAATTAGAATCCTAAACATAGTCATATATTACAACAAAAACACAAAACAGGCGTCATTAACTACCCGTCGCCAAAATAAACATAACACGCCCGATATCATCTAGGGCTCGTCCACCAGCTCCTCGTCTTGCATAATCTTGAAAGGATCGAGGCCACTCAGGTCGACATCTGGAAAAAAGAAAGTGATATGTTCTTTAGCACGCTCAAACCCCCAGTCAAAATTCTCTGCTGCCTCACCCTTAGCATCTTCAACATTACCTTCCAGCTGCGCAACTCGCTTTAGGTCCCCCTCCGAACTCGCCCTCAGGGCCTCACATGCTGAAGTCAATTCTTCAATCTTTTTGGTACACTCCATTGTTAGAGCATCCTTCGACTCTTTCACGGCCACCTCCTTCGCCTCCCCCAAGTCCTTCTCCAGCAATTTCACCTTTTCTTCCAACTTGCACTCCCTTTGAACAACATCCTCGTGTTTTCGCCCGATGGCATCCAACATCACCAAATAGCGCAAACAGTGAACGCTAACGTCCCTCATCATCAGTGACATCGTCCCCTGTTGACCAGCCTCCATGTCGTCCGGATAGAAGCTCACATTCTCCTGCATATACTTCTGGAGATCAAAATCACGATCCCAGAAAAAGGTTCACTTCAAGCTCGAGGTGGCGTCATCTACTTTCTTGCTCACCCCGCCCTTCTTAACTTTGCCTTTCTTCTTCTGCGGTGAGCCTTTGGTAACTATCTCGCCATCAAAAATCACTTCAACTGTGGGCTCTGCTTTTCTTTTTTTCTTTCTCAAAATGACGCAGTAACATCATTACCAGCACTTCCCGCCGCTGCCGTTTTCTCCCTGGCATCCTCCATATACTTCTTCCTTTTTGCTCCTATCATAGGCGCCATCAGTTCTACAACACAAACGATGAAAAGAATAAAAAAACGAAATCAACAAGTGACAATAAATAAAACTCAACAATAAAAACAAAACTAGAGAAATAATGTTACTCACGCAAGTAGCTCTCTAAAGTCTTGGAATCCCTCTCCCTATTTAAAAGCTCCCGTATATTCATAGGAAGCATTTTCTCTAGGAAACACACTACATCTTTCTCATAATCGTCCAACTTGTCATAGTCAAACCCCTTTATTAAAGCGGGATTGCTCGTCCAACACAACAGAAACTTTGGCTCGCCATTCACAACCTTTGGCTCCATAGGTTCGAAGGAACGTTTCCCTCCAATTCTTGTAATGAGAAGCATACAGAGGGAAAAGCCGCCTGTTGGGATGGGCACTGATGGAAACCCATGAGAGTTTGTCCATCCCTTTCGTCCCGTAAAAAGTGAAGAAGGGACCGACCGAGGGCTGAAAGCCCAATCCATGGCATAAGATCTCGAAGGCGCGAATGAATGCCCAACTGTTTGGTTGGAGCTGTGACGACGCCACATTCAGAATCCTCAAGACGTCAACTTCAAACGACGTAAATGGAAACCAGACACCTAAATCCTCAAACACCGCCGCGTACATGTGAAAGATTTCATCCTTCACCCCCCGTGGGCAACGAAGGCAAACCTTCTTGCCCTCTGTTGGTTATTTGAGGTTGGCTACATTGTTTGGTAAAATCAAAGTGCCCAAGCAATGCGTCTCCAGATGTTAAAGAAGTCTTCAGAAGCAAGAATTTGGATTAGAAGAGGTTCTGAAGCTGAAAACTGCATCAGAAGCTGAAATCCTGGTTTACTGTTCATCAGACGCAGAATGGACCTTCAGACGCAGAAAGTGCCTTCAGACGCAGGAAGGGTCTTCAGACGCACTGTTCATACGTGTTGGAACAAAATGTATAAACAACTCTTTTGAATAGGGGGAGATTGTTGGAACAAAATGTATCAACAACTCTTTTTAAGGTTTTGATGTTAACAAAGTGTTAAAAAGAAAATTGGTATTGCTAATGCTTTGTTCTAAGTTGTGCAGAACCATGTTCTTAATGTTTGATAATTAATATTGGTTGGGGAAGAACAAGCTAAGAGCAAGAAGGAAAGCTTAGAAGTTTTGTTGCAAGTCTGAAGCAAAACTGGGTCAGAAGCAGCTTCTGAAGGTAGAGTCTGAAGGGTGCTTCTGAAGGCTGAGTCTGAAGGTCAACGTTGGTCAACGTCTAAAGGCTGAGTCTGAAGGTCAACAGAAGTCAACGTCTGAAGAGTGCTTCTGAAGGTCAACAAAAGTCAACGTCTGAAGAAGTGCGTCTGATGAACAATGCTTCTGAAGTGAGCGTCTGATTAACAGTGCTTCTGAAGTGTGCTTCTGAAGTCCTCTTCTGAAGTGAGCTTCTGAAGTATTGTGTTCCTGAAGAAGCTTCTGAAGTCTGACGTGGAAAGAAAAGCAACTGTTACCATCAGCATTTAATGCCTGCAATGTCTGAACAACTCCAATGGAACAGTTGTCTCCTTGGCCAAAACATTCGCCAGCTTTTAAGGAAAGGATTCAAAAATTGCGTGCTCTGTTCTGCTCAGTTTCAGCACACATTTTCAGCTATCCTAGCTTCCAATTGCAACGACTCTTTGCTAATTTTCTGGGCAATCCTCAACAGCTCTATTCTACTCTATATAAGGAAGAAGAATTGAAGAAGGAAATTGCCAAGACTCTGAAAAACTAAAGACTGAAACCGTGCTCTGTTTTTGCTGTCAACATTCACTATGTCACAAAAACTCTTAGGAATTCTTACAATCTTAGTATCTTAGAATTTCCTAAGTTTAGAGTCTAAACCTGTGTTGTATTAAGTGAACACCTTTGATATTTGATCAAGTGTTCAACACAAACTGTATTTGTACAATCTGTTTGATACCTCAAAGTCTTAGTCTGTATACTGAGCAAACCAGAAGTCTCTTTACTTAGTGTATTGAGCAATTAGAAGTCTCTTAGCTTTGTGCTTTGAGCAGAGAAGTCTCTTGACTGTGTGTCTTGAGCAGAGAAGCCTCTTTACTTTGTGTATTGAGCACTAGAAGTCTCTTGCTTAGTGCTTGAGCATTGGAAGTCTCTTACCTTTGTGGTTTGAGCAATTGTAATCAGTTTGATTATAGTTCAAATCTCTTGTTAGTAACAAGGGGACTAGACTACTTCCAACTTGTGGAAGGAACTAGTATAAAAACTTTGTGTGTCTCTCTTTCCCTCTCTCTTTACTTTTGAATCCGATGCATAAACTCTCATAAAAAGGTTCAGAACCTGATTCTAAACTTAACCAAAGTTTTGAGAAAGAAAAAGAATTAAAAACTGCCAACACACAATTCAACCCCCCTTCTTGTGTGTTTTTCTCACCTTCAATACGTTGACCAGCGTTGACCTTCAGAAGCTGAACTTCAGACGTTGACCAACGATGACCTTCAGAAGCTGAACTTCAGGAGCTGAACTTTAGGAGCTGTTTTCAGAAGCTGGTGTTTCTGCATTAATTCTGTGCGTATCTGTGGAAGATTTATTGATGATTTATTCAGCCATTTGGTTTCTTGAAGGCTGATTGATTTGTTGAAGATCTTGAGAAGATTGGCTTCGTGTTTTATATTTGAATATATTTGCTGAAGAATCTTTGCAAAATAGAAGTCAAAAATATATGTTTTCTTTTCAAGCCTTTGCAGAATTTTAGAAGTATATTTTGAAGAAGATATGTTTCAGTTTTATGAGCCTGCTGAAGTCTATATAAGGAGATGTGCTGCTGCTATTGAAGACTACAAATCAAAAAACCAGAAATACGAGTCTTAGAGTTTTTAGGGTTTTTGAGTTTTAAGCTTAGGCTTTATTTGTACACCACTCATATGTTCTGAGTTGGTTTAGATTGTTTGAGTTGTAATTCACTCTAAGACTTTAGGCACGAGTGTTGTTTTTGTTGTCTTGGAGTTGTCTTCATAAATTGGGTTGTTATTCAGAAGCTGTTAGTAACTGGGTTGTTACTTGTATAGGAAGTAAGAAGGGGGTTTCTTATACCTAGGTGTTGGGTAGAAATCAGACTAGTGGAGATTAAGTCAGAAGACTAGGAACATGGGGTCTGTGTCTTGAGTCTTAGGATTAATTCCTCATAGTGGATTTCCTTCCTGGATTGGTATCCTCCAGACGTAGGTGAAATTCTGGCTGTTAACTGGTCAGAACTAGAAAAACAGAGCACGATTTTTGCAAAACAAAGCACAATCAAACAAGTTCAGAAGCAACAATTAAAAGTGCAGAAATATAAAGAACACACAGAATTTGTTAACCCAGTTCGGTGTAAACACCACCTACATCTGGAGGATACCAATCCAGGAAGGAAATCCACTATAAGAATTAACTCAAAGACTCAGACACAGACCCCCTGTTCCTAGCCTAAGCAATCAATCTCCACTAGTCTGATTTCTACTCAGGAGCACCACCTAAGTATTAGAACACTACTAACTTCCCAATTACTTAATCACAACCCAGTGATCAACAACTTCTGAAATCAACCCAGTTTATGAAGACACCCTTCAAAAGAACAATGACATCATTCATACTTAAAAGTTTTGAATGATTTACAACTCAAACACAATCTAAACCAACTCAGAACATATGAGTGGTGTACAAATAAAGCCTAAAAACACAAAGACTCTTAAACTCTGATATTTTATATATGATTCGTAGTCTTCAATAGCAGCAGCACGTCTCTTTATATAGGCTTTAGCAAACAACATAATTCTGAATCTAATCTTCTTCAATTGATATGATTCTGAATTATGAAAGGCTTGAAAAGGAAACAAATATTTCTGAATCAAATAAAGCAAAGATCCTTCAGCAATTAAATTCAATCATAAAACACGAAGCAAATCTTCTTAAGATCTCCAACAAATCAATCAGCCTTCTAGAAACCAAATGCCTGAATAAATCCTTGATAAATCTTCCAAAGATACGCAAAGGATTAATCACAAAGAATGCCGAAATCCAGCTTCTGAAGTTCAGCTTCTGAAGGTCAACGCTGGTCAACGTCTGAACAGTGCGTCTGAAATACTGTTCAGCGTCTGAAGGCCATTTCTGCGTCTGAAGCACTGTTCAGCGTCTGAAGGCTAAAACTGCGTCTGAAGGTCCAATCTGCTTCTGAAGGCCATTTCAGCTTCTGAACCTCCTCAAATCCAATTTCTTGCTTCTGAAGACTTCTTTAACACATATAGACGCAACGCTTGAGCACTTTGATTTTACCAAACAATATAGCCAACACAAAATAACCAACAATCTCCCCCTTTGGCAAATTTTTGGCTAAAATCAAATGCAACACAAAATCAAGTCCTTCATTTTAGCACAAAATAATCAACTTTGAAGAACTCCACATAGTTCAAAACATAGCACAGAATAAGCGGCGGATACAAGCTATGTTAAACCATGATAAACCAACCAGCTTCAGCTTCTGAACAACCTGAAGCACACACACAACTTCTGATATTCTGAAGTACACACACCAACTTCTGATCATCTTCTGAAACCTCTCAGTCTCTGATCATCACATGAACACTCCCCCTGAAGCTTCACAAACACACAACCATATGAACACTCCAGCTTCAAGACAACTCTCCCCCTGCAACTCAGCTCATAAACTACACTCCCCCTTAATTCTGAACTGCAGTGAATTTCTGAGAAATATCTTCTGAAACTGAAACAGCAGTAATCACAACACTTCAAGAATACTAAACTGAAACACTTCTCAGCACATAACTCTTCAAGAATAGTCAAATCAAACACATCTGGAAGAAACAGCTCACAACTCAGGAATTCAACACTAATGCACTCCCCCTGAGTTAGAAACTCCCCCTCAAACAAAACTGCACAGCTCTTGTTGAAACTCTGAACTCTGAATAAAATTGTCATCTGAAAAATAACTTCTGAATTCAAACTCTGAAGACATTCTGACCATCTCCATTCTGAACTCAAACACAAGTTTTTCTCCCCCTTTTTAGCCACAAAATTTTGACAAAACTCAGACTTCATATAGGGAACAAAAACTAAATATGTAACACAGATCCTCAAAACTAAATGAATATCAGACTCAGACTCAGGATCACACTCAGCATTTGCAACTCTGGCAGGTACTTTATCTTCCTCACTTCCAGCTTGCTGTAATTGCTATAACTTCTCATGTAGACAAACTTTTGAAAAATTACAAACAGAAACATTCCTCTTCACATCAAGGCTCTCTTCTAGCATAGACATCCAGTGATTCATTTTAAGTTTAAGATGCTTCAGCTCCTTGTAAACTTTTTCTTCATTGACCTTAACTTTAGGTACCACAGACTTGAGTTTCTTCACACCCTTCATGTTTAAGTGCTCAAGCTTCTGATGACAAAGTCTGTCTTCTTCTTCAGGAACCCACAAATAACAATTATCCTTTGATCTGCAGCCTCTCATCAGAACCTCACCTTCTTGACCAGTTACCAAACATTCTTTCTTGTTGAAATTCACCTTCAAGTCTTGATCACACAACTGGCTGATACTGATCAGATTTGAGGTTAATCCTTTAACTAATAACACATCATTCAGTCTTGGTAATCCATCACTGATTAAGTCTCAAATTCCCAGAATCTCTCCTTTTGATCCATCACCAAAAGTCACATATCCACTGGTGTGAGGTCTTATATTTTCCAGACATTTACTAACTCCAGTCATGTGTCTAGAGCAGCCACTGTCAAAGTACCAGTCTTTCCTAGATGATGTTTTCTGAGAAGTGTGAGCCATTAGACCAACACTATTACATTTGGGTTTCCAAACCTTCTGAACATTGATTCTTTTTGCAGCAGGCTCAACTCTTCTGTACTGAAAATGCTCAGGATAACCATATAGCTTGAAACAAAATGGTTTAATGTGCCCCTTCTTTCCACAATGATGACAAACCCAAGGATGATTTCTCCTCTTGTTCATGAACTTCTGAGGTTGCTTCTAAGGTTTCATCTTAGATGTTCCTTCCATAGGATCATAGGTCTCAGTAGCAGGAACAAATTTTTTAACTGGATTTTTCTGCTTGAGGTTCAGACTCTCATCCACAAATCCTAAGCCCTTTTGCTTCCCTTGTTTCTGATTTTCCAAAATTTCCTCCAGCACATTGTAGTACCCTAATTTTGTCCTACGCATTTTAAAACAAAATCAAAAAGAATCAAAAGAGGGGAAAAAAGTCAAAAGTCAACAGAAAAGTCAACATTTCAAAAATGCTGACTTCGCACTGCGAAGCTTCCTTCGCACTGCGAAGTCTGCGATTTTTCTGCAGATTTTTGGTTTCTTTGATTTAATTCCAGAATTTGTTGCATATCACTTCCATAATTATTTTAAGTAGCATTCATGGCTAATTGGGCCAAGCAAAGCCAGAGTTGAAGGACTTGCCATTAATGCCAAGGTTGGAAGCTTTTTCTTCCAACCTAGCATGTGACAAGCAAGTGGGCTTGCCCTTGGGCAGCTCTAGTCCCTCCCAGGTGACCTGCTAACCACCACAAGGTTGCCAGCCACCTGCTTGAGGACTTTCCTCCTGCTTGCTCCCCCCAAAACCAGTCAAACCAGCTGGATTTTTCACTTGAAAAAACCATGATTGCCTACTCTGTTTTGCAGCAGCTTTTCACCCTCTCACACCAGCCATAAGTAGCCTTTTCATCCCTCAATCTCTGCACATTACAGTGCACGTTTTCATTGACCAACCATTGAGTTTGCAAGGATTGATCCCCAAGCATTAGCCAATTGCAAATCAGCTTTGTTCTTCATCATTACCTTCTAGAATTAGTTGAATTTGTGGCTGAAATCAAGCTGGATCTTGCCCCTTGGTACAAGGCAGGGTTGCCTCTATCCATTAGCATTTAATGCAAAGGGATTCAGCTTAATCTTGGCCACAAGTCAGCTGAATTTTGGGATTGTGTAATGATGAAAAAGATTTGATTTTGGCCTATAAATAGAAGGCAATGCCCAAGGATACAAAGACAGTTAACACAGCATTTCAAGAGCAGAAACTCTACTCATTTTAGCCTACAAAACTCCACAAATAACCAGAAACAATCCATCCAACACAAAGCTTTCCAAAGTTCCAAAACCTTCACCAATATTCAAACCTCTTGTGAAAGCCTTTACCAAATCAAATCAAGTGCAGCTGGAGCTTGGCTAAGGAGTTCTGTAAGTTTCTAAGCACTTATCTTGCATTTATAATTGTGTTTGCATAGCTATTTTGGCTCAAAACCATTTGATTCTAAAAAACCCCTTTTGAATTTCAAAGAAATCCCAAGGTTTTCAAAACATCAAAACTGGTTTGTCCAACCTTTTTCACCCCAAAAACTCAAAGTTTTTCACCCATCTATAAGGTCCTGAGTGTGTTCAGAAGTTGTTTCTGAACAAAAGTTCAGAAACAGCTTCTGAACCCAAAATTTCGCATGCTTCGCAGTGCGAAGTCAGGGTCGCAGTGCGACCATGACAGAACTCAGAACCTGAGTTTTTGTGTCAAAACAACCAATTTTTGAGGTTCTAGCCCCAGAGCTCAGAACCTAAGAGTTTTTAAACCCATGTTCTTCAAACCACAACAAGGATTTTGCATAATTTTGACAAAATCACAAGTTCGTATGACCATTTTGTGAATAACTTGCAAAACAAGTTATGTTCCCAAATTTTCAAAACCACATGAACAAACAATCTATGTTCATCATTTCAATCTAAACTTGAACAATAAATATTGTTCATGATGTTCAAAACTCAAAGATGAACATACACCGTTTACGTTCGCATTTTCGCAAAATGAGACGAACTTGCGCGTTTTTAGCAAAATTGCTAAACCTTCCCATTTTGGGGTTTTCAAACCAAATGTTTTGTAACACCTTGGGATTTCTAAAGGATTCAACCCAAAAACATGAATGAAAAAGGGATGGTGTGACGTATGTCTCTCCATCGCCCCGATTGTACGAATGCGTGACGTATGTCTCGTCGCTCGGACAATCGTCATTCCCTTTTTTTAATATGTACAAACCTAACCAAACCAAATCTTGGCCCCTTGTGGTCAATCCAAACCTCTTGGTCCCCCGTTGGCCATTAGACTCAACCCCTCGACTCGTTTGAGTCCACTCGGTCAATGTTCGACTCGTCCGAGTCCATTGTACCCGTTCTTGATCTCAGTGGATCAATCGAACAATCGCCCGACTCTTCGGAGTCCACTCGGTCAATGATTGACTTGTATGAGTCCATTGCACCTCCCTTGGTCCCATAGCGACCAATTCAACCCTCTACCCTAACGGACGTACCTTTTAACAATTCTAATGTGATTCGCGAACGAACGCTTAATAAGTTTCCAAGTGCGAGCATACAAGCTACGTTTAATCGCAAGAATTCGGTTAAAACATCGTCCATTTAAAATCAACCAACACATGTACGTTTTTCTACCAAAGAACTACGTACGCTTTGAATTCTCCGACTACCGGGAGATACGTAGGAGCAAGATCGACATCTTGTCAAGCGCAATAATAAAAAAAACTTTTTTCTTTCGTTTGTTTTTATCTCTTTTCCCCCTTTACTATTTTTAATATAAATGAACATGCACGCAAAGTATTTAAAAAACAATTCAAGCTTTAAACCAAATAGAAGGTTCCCGTTGAGTACAACGGACGTGAGGGGTGCTAATACCTTCCCCTTGCGTAATCGACTCCCGAACCCGACAATGGTTGCAATGACCAAATCCTTATCCTCATCGTCTAAAGGGTTTTATTATCGTTTCCCTTTACAACAAAAAAAAAACTTAAGGGTTTATCAACGTTCCCTTTACACAAAAACTTTGGTGGCGGCTTCACAAAGGCCCTCCGAGCGTTCGAGGACGTCCTCGGAGGATTTGCGCGTCTTTTTCCCGAGGAAAAAAACGAGGTGCGCACAGCTGGCGACTTCACTGGGGACCCCGTTCCCACTAGCGAGTCAAGCCTAACCTATTTGGTTTAAAGACAATTGTTTTATTTTCTTTGCGTGCCATGGTTATTTATTTTATTCATACATGCTATATTTATGCTTTATGTTTATATTTGCTTTAATTGCTTTATATTCATATCATATATATCAAATGCGGGGGTTACTTGAGTGATGTTACTCCACATTGTTCGGGTTAATGCCGGACGTGTGAGGCTCTCTACCCGAGCTTGAGAAAAAAACTAAGTTAGAAGGAGGTTGTGTGCGGAAGCCCGCGTTGACGTATGTCCGTGAGGTAGGATGTCCAACCCCGCTTAGATGAGATTTTCACGTGGAATTAATTGAAGTCATGTCGACGTATGTCCATAGACAACCCTAATTCCATGTGAGGTCTATGACTCTAAGGACCTCTTCTTAGGATATTTCACCATTTAGAGCCTACATGTGAGGATGGGGGGAAGTTCCGAACCTTCATAGACCATACCCTTGCATAACATTTGCATTCATGAAAGTAATTTTCGCATCGTTTTGCTTTATAGGAGTTTAAAAAAGAACGAACAAATATTAGCAAAAAAGAAATATGGATTCCGGGAACAAGAATACGCTCGCCTTCAAAATTAAAGCTCCTAGGGTGGAAAGTTTATTAGCTCTAAGCAAGAGGCTCTCTTCGGTCCACAAGAACATCTTCGAGGCAAGCTATGGGCTAATCCTTGATCTTTTACCCGTGAGAATAGATTCAACCGCCTTAACCACTTTGGCGCAATTCTTCGACCCACCTCTACGGTGCTTCACGTTTCAAGACTTCCAACTAGCACCAACATTGGAAGAGTTTGAGAAGATTTTGGGTTGTAGCATGAAAGGTCATGAACTCTATCTCGGTCCGGGAAGGGACCCCACATTTGAAGCCATCGCCGAATCTTTATACCTCGACACCCAAGAAGTGGCATCTAACTTGGAAGTTAGAGGGAACCTTAAGGGATTTTCAAGAAAGTTTTTGGAAGCCAAAGCTCGGGACTTACTAGCCAACAAAGAGGTAATGGCCTTCAACGCCATCTTAGCCCTCTTAGTCTACCGGATTGTTTTATTCCCCAACATGGATGATTTCGTAGACTTTCCGGCTCTAGAGGTGTTTATGACTAAAAATCCAGTTCCTACAATCTTAGCGGATTTTTATCATACCCTCTACTCAAGGCATGAACAAGCAAGGGGACGCAAAATTACTTGTTGCACTCCCGTGGTGCAAATTTGGATGATGTCCCACATGCCAAGAAACCGAGACTTTGTGGAAAACCGGGCCAAGCTCAAATGGTCGCAACGGATGACAACCCTCGCCGAGAAAGACATCCATTGGTTTTCACCAAACTTAGAGGACCCGGAAATTATCCTCAGCTGCGGGGACTTCCCCAACGTACCCCTCATTGGTACTAAGGGATGTATTAATTACAATCCGGTCCTCTCTCTCCGACAACTAGGTTTTTCAATGGAGGATAAACCTAATGACCTTTTGTTGGAAGCTTTCTACTTAAGGGAAGGCGATCAAGACCCGGCATTGCTAGAGAGAATCCGGGGAGCATGGAGCCAAGTACGCAAGGGAAGGGTCGGCAAGAGAAACTGTGTCGCCAAACCCCTTTATACTCAATGGGTGAAGGAGAGGGTCAAAGCAATCAAGTTACCCTTCGTGGTCATAAACCCTCCAAAACCTCCTACACCTAAACCTATTGCAATCATTCCCAACAAAGAAGTGGAGGACCTCAAGGCTAAAATTCAAGAACTCCAAAACAAAAACGGAGACTTAGAATTTAAGCACCTCCAAGCTTTAGGAGAAATTACTAGGACGAAGAGAGATCGTGATGAAGTATCACATTCTCTCCTAGTATGCCAAAAACGGCTAAGGATCTCCGAAGGGAAAAGGGATTGGATAGGAGGCGGCTTGGTTAGTGCGGATGCCAACCTTGTGGCCAAGGACGAAGAGTTGGAAAGAATTCTACATTCCAACCAAGAGCTCAAGAAGTTTGGCGAACTAGCCATCGAAGCTCAACGAAAATGGAGGTTGAAATTCCAAGAGAAAAATCAACAGCTCCAAGAAGTAGTGAAAGACTACAAAGAGCAGCTTCAAGCCGAACGCGTCCAGCGGCAAAGACATGAGAGTCTCTCTCATCAAGGGAGGCTAAAGTGCAATCTTCTCGAGGAAGACATCAAGAAATTCGAAGAGTACTTCGATAAGATTGCAAGAGCTCATGGGGACCACATTGCACAACTGCACGATGAAATTAGAAGTGCAAGAGTCAAGCTAGACCAGCGCAAGGAAGTGATTGAGTATGTATGGCAAGACGCCACCCGATTAAGTGAGGATTTCACTAAATTGGTTGCATTCTCAAATTTGGTGATCACCCAACTTCCAAAGAAGCTAGCGGAGGCCGAGATGGTCATGCCATACTTTGTCATCCCTATGGAGATCCGGAAGTTTATGAAGTTCTGCAAAGACACCATAGATTTCTATAGGGAGGAGATGAGCAAAGCCGAGAAGCGAGCGGCTATTTGATTTGTAATAGCATTAGTTACACTTTGTAAACAAATGTTATTTAATCAAATATATTTTGAAGTATAATCAATTTCCCGGTCTTTAATATTTCGAATTTGCTAATATTAATCGTGCACCTTTAAACTCCATAAAGCAAAAAATAAAAAAAAAACGCATATTTTGCATACATACATCCACATGCATCTTCATGCATTTTTTTCAAAAAAAAAAACTCATTCATGCCCATTTAAACAGTTCAAAGCAATCATAGCCCGAAAACCCCGAAAGCCCTCGGTCCAAGAACCAGATACTCAACACTCGTACGGAACACGAGCTAACAAACAAAGGATCATGGACAATTTGGAACAAACTCAAGCGGCTTTGAGAGAAGAGGTTGATGGAATGAAAGGAAAGATGGATCAAATGCTAGAATTAATGCAAGCTCTATCGGCACGAGAAAGCCACCCTCGCCCAACAACGGATGCATCCAATGTGCAATGGCCTCCTTATGGTTTACCTCTGAATTATACCCCACCCTTCGAAAATGAGGGTCAAGGACCACCTCCACCACCGCTCACAATCCCCGTAAGGAATGAAGAGCGTCGTCCTCAAGGAACTTCCACTACTCAGCATGAAGCAATTCCCCATGATGTGGAAAATAGCCAGCTAAGGCAATCTGCTCCCGACACCACCCACCAAGACAATGATACCACCCAAATGTATCGAGTTTTGGAAGAAAGGTTGAAGGCCGTCGAGGGGTTCAGCTCATACGGTGCCCACAACGCCTTGGACATGTGCCTAGTGCCCGACGTGGTAATTCCTCCGAAGTTCAAAGTACCGGACTTCGAGAAGTACAAAGGAATTCAATGCCCTCGGAACCATCTAAGGATGTTCTGTAGGAAGATGGCAGCCTACGCAATGAACGAGAAACTCATGGTGCATGTGTTTCAAGATAGTTTAAGCGGAGCGTCCTTGGATTGGTACATGCAGCTCGAGCGTACCCATGTCCAAACTTGGAAGGATCTAGCCGATGCCTTCCTAAAGCAATACAAATATAATTTGGACATGGCTCCAAATAGGATGCAACTACAAAACCTCCTGCAAAGAAGCAATGAGTCATTTAAGGAGTACGCTCAGCGGTGGAGAGAACTAGCTTCTCGTGTGCAACCACCACTATTGGAAAGAGAACTTGTCGACACCTTTATGGGCACACTTCAAGGCCCATATTACGACAAGATGATTGGAAGCACGTCTGCCGGTTTCTCCGATCTAGTCATGGTCGGCGAAAGAATAGAAGACGGAGTGAAGAGAGGAAAAATCCAAGGCTCTTCAGAAGCTCAAGGTGGAGCTAGAAAGCCCCCCAGTAACTTTCACAAAAAGAAAGAGGGGGAGACAAATGCCGTTCTAATGGGACCATCCTACCCACCACCGAATCAAATGCCTCACTACCACTATCCTTATGTGGCAGCAGCAACGGCTCAAGGGCGTTACTCACCTCAAGTAATTCCCGCAACTCCACCTCGACAACCAGTAGTGTTGCCTCAGCAAAATCAACAGCAACAGCAACAAGGCGGGTATCCACCAAGGAATCAGGCGAGCTCGAGGAACGGTTATTTTAATAGGCAGTTTGATCCTGTACCCATGTCTTATGGTCAAATCCTGCCATACCTAATCCAAAAGGGTATGGTCGAGACAAGACTACTACCACCAATGTCGCCACCTTATCCACAGTGGTACGACGCAAATGCCAAGTGCGATTTCCACGCAGGATCCGTGGGGCACAATGTCGAAAACTGTAGAGTTTTCAAACACAAGGTGCAGGATCTTATTGACAAGAAGCTGTTATCCTTCAAAGAGGAAAGCCCCAATGTGAAGAACAACCCATTGCCGGGGCATGCGGGTCCCTCTGTAAATGCGGTGGAGGAACAAGAGGACTTTGGTCCAGTCAAAAGGGTATCCAATGTTAAAACTCCCCTGTCAACCATAAGGGAGCGTTTAACCGGCTTTGGACTATTCGAGGAAATGCACGCCAACTGTGAAGCCTGCAAGGTCAACCCGAATGAGTGCGAAGAGTTGAAGAGCTGTCTGCAAGAGCTAATGGACCAAGGTTGGATCCAAATTGGTTATATAAAGGATGGCATGGACATTGCTACCTTAGAGTCTAACGGCCCAAAACCTCTCGAGATCCCATATCAAAGGAGAGAGGTACCAATGCCAATACAACCCATAACATTCCACGTACCTACACCCTTCTCTTTTGAGAGGACAAAGAGGGTACCATGGAATTACCAACCTGTGGCTTATGTGGAAGGAAAACCACTAGCCAAAATTGAGCCCAGCATCACTAACATTACCGGTGTTGGAGGAATGACTAGAAGTGGTAGAGTCTTCGCTCCGAAAGAACTCGGGAAGACGCCAGCTGTACTACCAAAGGAGCCGCTCAAAGAAAAGAGCGTGGAGGAAAAAGAGAACCAAGCGGGGCCTTCTCAAAAGACAATCCCGCAAAAAGAGGCCGAAGAGTTCCTAAGGATAATCCAAAAGAGCGAGTACAAGATCATTGACCAGCTAGGTCAAACTCCCTCCAAGATCTCTATGCTATCCTTACTACTCAGCTCGGAAGCACACCGAGAAGCACTACTGCGGATCCTCAGTGAGGCACATGTCACCAAGGACATTCCGGTGGACCAATTCGACGGGATAGTCGGAAATATCACCTCAAGTAGGTACTTGGGTTTCAATGGCGATGAGCTACCCGACAAGGGGCACATTCATAACCGCGCCTTACATATCTCCGTGAAATGCATGGACCACATCCTCTCAAGAGTGCTAGTGGACACGGGGTCATCATTGAATGTCATGCCCAAGACTACCCTTCTCAAACTATCATGTGAAGGGACCGTAATGAAGCCTAGCGCCTTGGTCGTAAAAGCTTTCGATGGGTCAAGAAGAGCCGTCATAGGGGAGATCGACTTACCAGTCCAAATCGGACCTAAGGTTTTCACCATAACCTTCCAAGTCATGGATATTAATCCAACATACAGTTGTCTTCTCGGACGACCATGGATCCATGCGGCCGGAGCCATTACCTCTACCTTGCACCAGAAGCTGAAATTCATCATTGATAACCAAATGATTGTAGTTTCCGGGCAAGAGGACATGATGGTAAGCCATCTCTCATCTTTCCGTTATATAGAAACGGATGAAGAAGCTGTGGACGTCCCATTCAAATCTTTGGAAGTGGCGAATGTCGTGACATTGAGCTCGAAGCCCAAGGAAGAGGCTAGGACAGCCATGTCATCATGGAGGGCGATAAGAGAGGCCCTAGAAGAAAGCCGACCCACCGGATGGGGCAAGTTAGTGGACATACCGGAGAAGAAAAATCGCTTCGGGTTGGGGTATCATCCATCAGCCGAAACTTTCTCAAAGCCTTCAAAGCAAGGGATCCTCCCCATTTCGGAAACATTCATCAGTGCGGGGTTTATCCATGAAGATCAAGTGGCTCTACTCGAAGATGTAGACGAAGACGTGCCTGATTTGGTGTACCGTTGCGCTTCAGATGAAGCTTTGAACAATTGGAGGGCTATCGCAATTCCTGAGATCATTACCAGGATTAAGTAATAAACCATGTTTGTTTGTTTTTTACTTTTAAAAAAAATCATTTAGCTCTGCCCAAGGCAAATGATTAGTCGTGTGGGGCCCCCATGTTTTAAAAGTTATTTACAATCATGAATAAAAGCAATCTTTTATGTTCATTTGAGTCTTTTTCTTTTTGCATTTGTTTTAAAAAAATTTTTTCTACAAAAAGCCTAAAAAAAATCATACTCATGCAGATCTACAAATCCACCCTCCAAAAACAACACTGCCTTAAACCCTTATGACTTCGATTGCCCGATTAATCAAACGGAAGATGATGAAGAGGACGATTATGAACCGCCTGAAGAATTGTCTAGACTTGCAAATCAAGGGGATAGGGTAATACAACCTCACCAAGAATCGGTTGAAAAGGTCAACTTGGGGACCGAAGAGGATAAGAAAGAGGTCAAGATAGGAGCCTCCCTGCACGAGGGTGTGAAAGGAAAGTTGATCAAGCTTCTGCAAGAGTACGTGGACGTATTCGCCTGGTCGTATCAAGACATGCCGGGTTTAGACCCTAATATTGTTGTACACAAGCTGCCACTCAAGCCGGAATGCCCGCCAGTGAAGCAGAAATTGAGAAGAACTCGACCAGATATGGCTCTCAAGATCAGAGAGGAGGTCAAAAAGCAATTCGATGCCGGCTTCTTAGCTGTAATTAGGTATCCAACATGGGTTGCAAACATTGTGCCAGTTCCGAAGAAGGATGGCAAGGTGAGAATGTGTGTGGATTATCGGGACTTGAATAGAGCAAGCCCAAAGGATGATTTCCTGCTACCACACATCGACATATTGGTGGACAACACAGCCCAATTCTCAGTCTTTTCCTTTATGGATGGCTTCTCGGGATATAACCAAATCAAGATGGCTCCAGAAGACATGGAGAAAACTACATTCATCACTCCATGGGGAACATTCTGCTATAAGGTAATGCCTTTCGGATTAACAAATGCCGGGGCAACATACCAAAGAGCAATGGTGACTCTTTTCCACGACATGATCCATAAGGAAATTGAGGTCTACGTCGACGATATGATTGCCAAATCCCAAACGGAGGAGGATCATCTAGTCCATCTACATAAGCTTTTCGAACGCCTAAGAAAATTCAAGCTGCGCTTAAACCCTAACAAGTGCACATTTGGAGTTAGATCTGGGAAGTTATTGGGCTTCATCGTCAGCCAAAGAGGTATTGAAGTGGATCCCGATAAGGTGAAGGCCATCCAAGAAATGCCAGCGCCAAATACCGAGAAAGAAGTCCGGGGTTTCTTAGGAAGATTGAACTACATCGCCAGGTTCATCTCACACATGACAGCTACCTGCGAACCAATCTTCAAGCTGCTAAGGAAAAACCAAGCCGTTCATTGGAACGAGGATTGCCAAGAGGCGTTTGACAAGATCAAACAATACCTGCAAGAACCACCGATCTTAATACCTCCGGTTCCGGGTAAGCCCCTCATCTTATACCTAACCGTACTTGAAGGATCAATGGGTTGTGTGTTAGGACAACAAGATGAAACGGGAAGAAAAGAGCACGCAATCTACTACCTAAGCAAGAAGTTTACCGACTGTGAAACAAGGTATACTTCACTTGAAAAGACTTGCTGCGCTTTAGCATGGGCTGCTCGACGTCTAAGGCAATACATGTTGACCCATACAACTTGGTTGATATCGAAGATGGATCCCATCAAGTACATCTTCGAAAAGCCAGCCCTCACAGGGAAGATAGCCCGTTGGCAAATGCTGCTGTCTGAGTATGACATCCAATATGTCGCTCAAAAAGCCATCAAAGGGAGTGTTTTATCCGAGCACCTTGCTCACCAACCATTGGAGGATTATCAACCCATACAATTTGACTTCCCAGACGAAGATGTCGTAGCTTTGAATGACGAAGAATTCACAAGCGATGATGAAGGACCAGAACCAGGAGCTCAATGGAAGCTCGCTTTCGACGGCGCCTCAAATGCCATGGGACACGGTATCGGAGCAGTTTTAATCTCCCCAAGAAATGGATACCAGCCCTTCACAGCAAGGTTGTGCTTTGACTGCACCAATAACATGGCAGAATATGAAGCATGTATCCTAGGCCTCGAAGCAGCAATTGATCTAAGGATCAAAAACCTTGAAGTATACGGTGACTCAGCCTTAGTCATCTATCAAGTCAAAGGAGAATGGGAAACGAGACATCCCAATTTAATTCCTACCAAGCCCGGGTTGTAGAATTAATCAAGCATTTTGATGAAATCAATTTCCACCACATACCTCGAGAAGAAAATCAGGTAGCAGATGCTTTGGCTACATTATCATCAATGTACCAAGTAAATTCCTACAACGAAGCACCAATCATAAGGATGGATCGTAGAGACAAACCAGTTGTATGCGCATCAGTCGAAGAAGAACTTGACAACAAACCTTGGTTCTACGACATCAAGCGATACCTCGAAGAGCAAGAGTATCCAGAAAGTATCTCGCACACCGACAAGAGGACCCTCAGAAGATTGGCATCCCAGTTCTTCCTCAGTGGAAATACCCTCTACAAAAGAAATTATGACATGGTCCTGCTCAGATGTGTGGATAAACATGAAGCGGACATGCTCATCAAAGAAATCCACGAAGGATCTTTTGGAACCCATGCTAATGGGCATGCAATGGCAAAGAAAATCCTAAGGGCGGGCTACTATTGGTTAACCATGGAAGCTGATTGTTTCCACTATGCCAAGACTTGTCACAAGTGCCAGATTTACGCCGACAAAGTGCATGTGCCACCAACTCCACTGAATGTCATGACTTCACCTTGGCCTTTCTCTATGTGGGGCATAGACATGATTGGAATGATCGAGCCCAAAGCGTCAAATGGACATCGCTTCATCCTCGTTGCCATCGATTACTTCACCAAATGGGTAGAAGCAGCTTCGTATGCAAACGTAACCAAACAAGTGGTAGCCCGGTTCATCAAGAAGGAAATCATTTGCCGTTATGGTACTCCCCACAAAATCATCACCGATAATGGGGCAAACCTAAACAACAAGACAATGAAGGAGTTATGCAAAGATTTCAAGATTGAGCACCATAATTCCTCCCCTTACCGACCAAAGATGAACGGTGCGGTAGAAGCAGCCAATAAGAACATAAAGAAGATCATCCAAAAGATGGTGACAACATATAAGGATTGGCATGAGATGCTTCCCTTTGCGCTACATGGCTACAGAACAGCCGTTCGCACTTCAACTGGGGCAACCCCCTTCTCCTTAGTATACGATATGGAAGCTGTTCTCCCCGTAGAGGTGGAAATTCCTTCGCTAAGGGTCTTGATGGAAACCAAGCTAGAAGAAGCTGAATGGGTCCAAACAAGGTTCGACCAACTGAATCTCATAGAGGAGAAGCGTCTGACGGCAATATGTCACGGACAACTCTATCAAAGGAGGCTCAAGAGAGCATTCGACAAGAAGGTCCGTCCTCGAGAGTTCAAAGAAGGAGACCTAGTGCTCAAGAAGATATTACCTATCCACAAAGATCCCCGAGGGAAGTGGACTCCCAGCTATGATGGGCCGTACGTGGTAAAGAAAGCTTTCTCAGGCGGAGCCCTGATCATCACCACTATGGACGGAGAAGAGTTCCCACTCTCAATAAACTCCGATGCAGTCAAGAGGTATTATGCCTAAAAGAAAAAAGAAGAGAAAAAGAAAAAGCTCGCTAAATCGAAAACCTGAAAGGGCGGTTTAGGCAATAGAGAGCGTCCTGCTAGATTGAAAACCTGAAAAGGCGGTCTAGGCAAAAATTAAGGACATCAAAAAAGGAAATACACCCCGGTGGATTGAAAACTCGAAAGAGCGGTCCAGGCAAAAGTTAGGGGTTAACAAAAAAAAAGAGGAAAGGCAATGACTGCAGCATCCAAACTCTGGACAAGATTCAAGAGGAGAGGAATCGGTCTCGTCAGCATCTTCCAACAAGCGAAAATCTCGAAGTCATAAGGAAATAGCATGTGTTGTGCCAAAACCAACATTTTCTTTTTGCTTTTTCTTGTCTTTCTCTATCTCACTTTGTGTATTTTTTTACCCATTCAAAAGGTCAAATCTGCATTGAATAAAGTTCCTTTTTGTTATTTTATGTTCTCAGTAGCGCATAAAATTTTGTTTTATTCATGATGAAAATGCTTTAAAACATGGGAAATAAACAAAAGAATTTTCTTCCAAAAAGAGAAAAAAAAACAAACAAACTTTGCTTTATTTTGAATCTTCGTGAATTCTGAAAGAATTGCGGTAATTCCCACCAAAATATTGCACCAAAGGACTTATGCTCCTTAGCTAAGGCAAGTGTGTAGCTCGCGGCACGCGGAGCGCAAGAACCCCAAGGGTCAAGCGGAACAAAATTCCCCAATAAACACCCTGAACATCCAAACACCAAACAAGGCTGGATATCGATCATGCTTCCAAAATGATCCTTACATCCCCATAAGCCAAACCTCATTGATATTCCCCAGGGAATCTCAACCCCAAACAAAAGTCCAATCATTATTGGCAAACCCACACAAATCTTCGGGCTTAGGCTCGAACTACACCGGTTTTGATCCCATTTGGGTATGTAGGCAAAGGACCTTGTCCTTCCAAACCGACCAACAAAAAAAACACAACAAAAAAGAGAAAGCCCAACTGTCATGAGCACAACCACAAACAAAGACCGACTCTGCTCGGCACCCAACCAACATTATTTCATTTCATGCATGCATATTTAAAACCATTCATACACATGCATTTCATTTCATAAAAAATGCATCCTCAACAAGGATCCTCCAGTGAGTATCACATATTCACCAACATCCATCAACATTCAACCAGGGGCACCTATTTAGGATAAGACCGCGGCTCGTTAGGAATCGATATTCAGAAGCAGTGCCTGAATAAGATCACCTAGTTTAGGTATCAATCTCTAGAAGCAGTACCTACAGTAAACCTCCATCTTAGGTATCGACCTCAGAAGCAGTGCCTGAATAAGATCACCTAGTTTAGGTATCAATCTCTAGAAGCAGTACCTAGAGTAGATCACCTCCCCCAGTGTATCGACCTTCGGTGTTAGCGGCTGAATAAGATCACAGCTCGTTAGGTATCGACATTCAGAAGCAGTACCTGAATAAGATCACCTAGCTTAGGTATCCACCTCTAGAAGCAGTACCTAGAGTAAACTTCCATCTTAGGTATCGACCTCTAGAAGCAGTACCTAGATAAGATCACCTACCTCAATGTTCCACCTCTAGAAGCAGTACCTAGATAAGATCACCTGCCTCAATGTTCCACCTCTAGAAGCAGTACCTAGAGTAAACTTCTGTCTTAGGTATCGACCTCTAGTGACATCCTAGAGTAGATCACCTCCATCAATGTTCCACCTCTAGTGACAGTGCCTAGAGTAAATCACCATCCTCAGGAATCGACTTCTAGAAGCCGTGCCTAGATAAGATTACCTTCATCCCCCAGTGGATCTACCTCCAGTGTTAGCGGCTGGATACGATCAACCTTTACCAACCATTGCATTTGCATTTCGCGAAGGACAAAATTCGGGTCCTTCTTTTTACTTAATTGATCTGCACAAAGAGTTCATGAGATGCCCTCGGCACTCACGCACTCTATGCGAAGACACAATTAAGTAGGGGCAGCTGTAGTACCCTAATTTTGTCCTACGCATTTTAAAACAAAATCAAAAAGAATCAAAAGAGGGGAAAAAAGTCAAAAGTCAACAAAAGTCAACAGAAAAGTCAACATTTCAAAAATGCTGACTTCGCACTGCGAAGCTTCCTTCGCACTGCGAAGTCTGCGATTTTTCTGCAGATTTTTGGTTTCTTTGATTTAATTCCAGAATTTGTTGCATATCACTTCCATAATTATTTTAAGTAGCATTCATGGCTAATTGGGCCAAGCAAAGCCAGAGTTGAAGGACTTGCCATTAATGCCAAGGTTGGAAGCTTTTTCTTCCAACCTAGCATGTGACAAGCAAGTGGGCTTGCCCTTGGGCAGCTCTAGTCCCTCCCAGGTGACCTGCTAACCACCACAAGGTTGCCAGCCACCTGCTTGAGGACTTTCCTCCTGCTTGCTCCCCCCAAAACCAGTCAAACCAGCTGGATTTTTCACTTGAAAAAACCATGATTGCCTACTCTGTTTTGCAGCAGCTTTTCACCCTCTCACACCAGCCATAAGTAGCCTTTTCATCCCTCAATCTCTGCACATTACAGTGCACGTTTTCATTGACCAACCATTGAGATTGCAAGGATTGATCCCCAAGCATTAGCCAATTGCAAATCAGCTTTGTTCTTCATCATTACCTTCTAGAATTAGTTGAATTTGTGGCTGAAATCAAGCTGGATCTTGCCCCTTGGTACAAGGCAGGGTTGCCTCTATCCATTAGCATTTAATGCAAAGGGATTCAGCTTAATCTTGGCCACAAGTCAGCTGAATTTTGGGATTGTGTAATGATGAAAAAGATTTGATTTTGGCCTATAAATAGAAGGCAATGCCCAAGGATACAAAGACAGTTAACACAGCATTTCAAGAGCAGAAACTCTACTCATTTTAGCCTACAAAACTCCACAAATAACCAGAAACAATCCATCCAACACAAAGCTTTCCAAAGTTCCAAAACCTTCACCAATATTCAAACCTCTTGTGAAAGCCTTTACCAAATCAAATCAAGTGCAGCTGGAGCTTGGCTAAGGAGTTCTGTAAGTTTCTAAGCACTTATCTTGCATTTATAATTGTGTTTGCATAGCTATTTTGGCTCAAAACCATTTGATTCTAAAAAACCCCTTTTGAATTTCAAAGAAATCCCAAGGTTTTCAAAACATCAAAACTGGTTTGTCCAACCTTTTTCACCCCAAAAACTCAAAGTTTTTCACCCATCTATAAGGTCCTGAGTGTGTTCAGAAGTTGTTTCTGAACAAAAGTTCAGAAACAGCTTCTGAACCCAAAATTTCGCATGCTTCGCAGTGCGAAGTCAGGGTCGCAGTGCGACCATGACAGAACTCAGAACCTGAGTTTTTGTGTCAAAACAACCAATTTTTGAGGTTCTAGCCCCAGAGCTCAGAACCTAAGAGTTTTTAAACCCATGTTCTTCAAACCACAACAAGGATTTTGCATAATTTTGACAAAATCACAAGTTCGTATGACCATTTTGTGAATAACTTGCAAAACAAGTTATGTTCCCAAATTTTCAAAACCACATGAACAAACAATCTATGTTCATCATTTCAATCTAAACTTGAACAATAAATATTGTTCATGATGTTCAAAACTCAAAGATGAACATACACCGTTTACGTTCGCATTTTCGCAAAATGAGACGAACTTGCGCGTTTTTAGCAAAATTGCTAAACCTTCCCATTTTGGGGTTTTCAAACCAAATGTTTTGTAACACCTTGGGATTTCTAAAGGATTCAACCCAAAAACATGAATGAAAAAGGGATGGTGTGACGTATGTCTCTCCATCGCCCCGATTGTACGAATGCGTGACGTATGTCTCGTCGCTCGGACAATCGTCATTCCCTTTTTTTAATATGTACAAACCTAACCAAACCAAATCTTGGCCCCTTGTGGTCAATCCAAACCTCTTGGTCCCCCGTTGGCCATTAGACTCAACCCCTCGACTCGTTTGAGTCCACTCGGTCAATGTTCGACTCGTCCGAGTCCATTGTACCCGTTCTTGATCTCAGTGGATCAATCGAACAATCGCCCGACTCTTCGGAGTCCACTCGGTCAATGATTGACTTGTATGAGTCCATTGCACCTCCCTTGGTCCCATAGCGACCAATTCAACCCTCTACCCTAACGGACGTACCTTTTAACAATTCTAATGTGATTCGCGAACGAACGCTTAATAAGTCTCCAAGTGCGAGCATACAAGCTACGTTTAATCGCAAGAATTCGGTTAAAACATCGTCCATTTAAAATCAACCAACACATGTACGTTTTTCTACCAAAGAACTACGTACGCTTTGAATTCTCCGACTACCGGGAGATACGTAGGAGCAAGATCGACATCTTGTCAAGCGCAATAATAAAAAAAACTTTTTTCTTTCGTTTGTTTTTATCTCTTTTCCCCCTTTACTATTTTTAATATAAATGAACATGCACGCAAAGTATTTAAAAAACAATTCAAGCTTTAAACCAAATAGAAGGTTCCCGTTGAGTACAACGGACGTGAGGGGTGCTAATACCTTCCCCTTGCGTAATCGACTCCCGAACCCGACAATGGTTGCGATGACCAAATCCTTATCCTCATCGTCTAAAGGGTTTTATTATCGTTTCCCTTTACAACAAAAAAAAAACTTAAGGGTTTATCAACGTTCCCTTTACACAAAAACTTTGGTGGCGGCTTCACAAAGGCCCTCCGAGCGTTCGAGGACGTCCTCGGAGGATTTGCGCGTCTTTTTCCCGAGGAAAAAAACGAGGTGCGCACACACATAGCAGTATTCATCATCCTGACCTGCTTTTTCATGTTCTCAAGCTGGGAATTTAGTTGAGTTACTTCATCTTTAAGATCAGAAATCTGTCCTAAATGATCACACCTTTCAGACTGCAGTTGACAGACAGTCTCCTTCTGATTCTATAATAACTTGCACAGTTCTTGATTTCTGAGATATAATTCTTCATAAGAAACAGCTGGTTCCTCAAAAAACAATTCTTCATAACCGGCTTCAGACTCTGATGAAGTTTCAGTCTCTGATAGACCTTCTGAAACCATAAAAGCAGCAACATGCTTAGCTGACTTACTCTCTACCTCTCCTTCTGAGTCTTCATCTGACCAAGAAACAGCTAGGCTTTTCTTCTGCTTCTTGAGAAAAGTAGGACATTCTGACTTGATATGTCCATAGCCTTCACACTCAAAGCACTGCACACCCTTTGCTTGATTGCTCTTCTCATCACTTTGTTGCTTATTGTTGTTGAGTCTGAAGTTCTGACCTTTGGATTTGGATTTCCTGTCAACATGTTTCAAAATTTTGTTGAACTGTTTCCCCACCAACATAAGTGCTTCTGATAAGCCATCCTCATCCTCATCAAACTCTTGTTGATCATCAGCTTCAGAATTAACAGCAAAAGCTATTCCTTTCCCTTTCTTCTCAGGCTGTTTACAGAAAGCAGTTTCAAAATTCAGCAAAGATCCAATCAGCTCCTCAGCCTTCATAGTGGAGATGTCATGAGCTTTCTCAATAGCTGTCACTTTCATATCAAATCTTCTAGGTAGTGACCTGAGTATCTTTCTCACTATCTTCTCATCTGACATCTTCTCCCCAAGAGACTCAAAATAATTTGCCATATCCAGGACATTCATATAGAAATCTTGAATATTTTCATCCTCCATCATCTTCAAATTCTCAAATTTAGTGGTGAGTAGCTGGAGTCTGGACATCTTAACCTTTAAGGTTCCTTCATGAGTGGTCTTGAGTATCTCCCAGGCATCCTTGGCAATGGTACACTGCTTGATCAACCTGAACATGTTCTTGTCAACACCATTGGATAGGGCATTCAAAGCTTTGGAGTTTCCAAGAGCCAGATCATCTTCAGCCTTTGTCCATTCTTCCTCAGGTTTCAGAATTTCAGTTTTATTTCCATCTTTGTCTAAAACAACTGGATGATCCCAACCTTTTAACACAGCTTTCCAGGTTCTGCTGTCAATGGATTTCAGAAAGGCACACATTCTAGACTTCCAGTATTCATAATTTGTGCCATCCAACAAAGGTGGTCTGTTGACATATCCTCCCTCCTTGTCCATGTTTGCCAGAAAAGTCTTCCCTGGAGCTCACCCAATAACAGGCAGGGTGCGTGCTCTGATGCCAATTGAAATTCTGGCTGTTAACTGGTTAGAACTAGAAAAACAGAGCACGATTTTTGCAAAACAGAGCACAATTGAACAAGTTCAGAAGCAGCAATTAAAAGTGCAGAAATATAAAGAACACACAGAATTTCTTAACCCAGTTCGGTGTAAACACCACCTACATCTGGAGAATACCAATCCAGGAAGGAAATCCACTATAAGAATTAACTCAAAGACTCATACATAGACCCCCTGTTCCCAGCCTAAGCAATCAATCTCCACTAGTCTGATTTCTACTCAGGAGCACCACCTAAGTATTAGAACACTACTAACTTCCCAATTACTTAATCACAACCCAGTGATCAGCAACTTCTGAAAACAACCCAGTTTATGAAGACACCCTTCAAAAGAACAATGATATCATTCGTACTTAAAAGTTTTGAATGATTTACAACTCAAACACAATCTAAACCAACTCAGAACATATGAGTGATGTACAAATAAAGCCTAAAAACATAAAGACTCTTAAACTCTGATTTTTGATATATGTGTGTGCTCTCTAAAAAATGCGATCCTCGAGACGTGTACGAACGCTCGGGAAAGAAAGTGTGGAGTCGCCACCAAAGTTTTTGTTTAAAGGGAACGTTGATAAACCCTTAAGTTTTTTATTTTTAAAGGGAAACGATAATAAAACCCTTTGACGATGAGGAAAGGATGGTCATCGCAACCATTACCGGGTTCAGGAGTCGATTACGCAAGGGGAAGGTATTAGCACCCCTCACATCCGTTGTACTCAACGGGAACCTCCTAGTTAGTTAAGGCTTAAAGTGTTTTCGAAATTTTGCTTGCATGCTTAGATATAAAGATAATAAAGAAGGGGGAAAAAGTTTATTTTTTATTATTGTGCTTGACAAGATGATGATCCTGCTCCTACGTATCTCCTGGTGCGATGGAGAATTCAAAGCTACGTAGTTCTTTGGTAGAAAAACGTATTTGTTGGTTAATTTTTAAAGAACGATGTTTTGATTGTATTCTTGCGATTAAACGTAGCTTGTGTTCTCGCGCGTGGGAGGCTTAAGCGTTTGTTTGAAATCGCGCTTAGAATAGATAAAATATGTCCGTTGGGGAAAAAGGGTTCGAATTGACCACGAGGGGGCCAAAAAGGCTCAAATGACTCAAAGGAGTCGAGAATGGATTCAATTGACTTAACGAAGCCGAGAAAAGGTTCAATGGACTCAAAGGAGTCGAACATTGAACCAAATGGTCACGGGGGACCGAAAAGGGTTCAAATTGACCACAAAGGGCCAATAATTGGTTTTGGTGTGTTGGATGCGTTGAAAATAGAATGACGATTGTCCGAACAATGAGACATACATCAAGCATTTGTTCAATCGGGAAATGGAGAGACATACGTCAAACCACTCCTTTTTTCATTCAAGTTTTGTATTTGAAACCTAAAATGTATTTTTTCTTGGTGAAGTTTGAAAAGAATGACGATTGTCTAAACAACGAGACATACGTCAAGCGTTCGTCCAATCGGGGAATGGAGAGACATACGTCAAACCACTCCTTTTTTCATTCAAGTTTATTGTTTGAAACTTAAGAAATCCCAAAGTTATCAAAACACTTGATTGTTGAAACTCAATAAAAGTTTTAATGTTCAAATTAGTTGTTGCAACCTATGAACAAGTATTGTTCAAATGTGTGAAAAATGCACAAGTCATGAAAATGAAAGTTTTAATTCAAGTTCAAGTTTTGAAAATAATGCACAAGTTTGTTGAAAATTATGTTTGGTTGAAATTCATGAACAAGATTATTGATCAAGTTTGGTTTTGAAAAAAAGTTTGGTTCAAGAACAAGTTTGGTTCAAGTTTAAAATTGGCAAGTGAACAAGTTCCTTAAAAATGCACAAGTTCGGCTCAAGTTTGACAAAAAGTGAACAAGTTTCTTGTTATTCAAGTTAACTCATTTAAACTTGTGAATTTCCAAACGTATGCAAAAACCCTTGTTATATTTTGAACCAAAATGAGTTTTAATTCACTTAGATTCTGAAACTTCAGGTTAGAACCTCAGAAATTTGCTTCAAGAAGCCTGAACTCAGAAACTGAGTTCTGTCATGGTCGCTAAGCGACTAGAGCTTCGCTCTGCGAACTCTGCGAAATTTTGAGTTCAGAAGCTGCTTCTGAACTGCTATTCAGAAGCAACTTCTGAACAAGCTTCAGAACTTTAGGAGGAGTGAAAAGCTTTTGAAATTAGCAATAAAATGAGTGCAACACTTCAGTTTAAATGTTTTGCAAACCTTGGGATTTCTTTGAAGTTCAAAAGGTGTTTTAAATCAAAATGAGTTTAAAAACTATTGAAGATGCAAAACTGAGATTGAATCAAGTTGGAATCAAAAGCAAATGCAAACAGTATGCAAATGAGATATAAACAGGTTAGAATGACTTACCAACTCCTAGCCCAAAGCTTTTGTTGCAAGGAAATGGAAAAGGTTTTGGATATTTATGGTTTGCAAAGTTGGAATGTTTGATGAACAACACTAATCAATGACAATTTGCCTTTTGTTCTTCACTCTTTGAGTAAAGTTTAATGCTGTTTTGGCTGTGTACTGATTTGGGATGATTTGTGCAAGAAAGGATTGGAACTTTGCTCTAAACTTGCTCAAAACCAAACTCTGTTTTTGTGTGTATCAATTCACTCAATTTTCACTCACTAAGAACTGGTTTTTGCTCTAAAATCTCTGTGTTAAAACTCTCTCTTGTGCTGTGTTAAATCCCTATGTGTTAACTGTTTATAATCCTGCAGCATTGCATGACTTTTATAGGCAAAATGAGATCAAAATGTCATGATGAGAAATCCTACAGCAGGGCTGTTTTTGTGCTATGATCATGACTAATTTGATTTGCATTTAATGCTAAAGGGAAGAGGTGACCTTGCCTTGCTGCAATGGTCAAGACTTTGGCTAATTTCAAGACCCAAAGCAGCTGAAATCTGACAGAAAATTGCTGGAAATCATGAAACCAAAGCTGTTTGCAAAACAGGGCAGCAGTTTTGCCTCAACCTTTGAATGGTTTTGATAAAGCCTATGGCAAGGTGGATGCTGGAAGATAGCAGGGTCAGTTGCAGGCACAATGGTAGGGGTGAGAGCTGCCCAAGGTCAGCAAGTGGCTGAGTTACTTGGTTGATTTTGCTTCTTCTTCCTTGCTTTCCTTGCTTTTCAAATGTCACATGTTTCTTTTCTTTCTCTGCTAAATCCAGCATTAAACATGATAATAATAGATAATAATAATAATAGATAATGATACTAATAAAAAAATAAAAGAAAGAGAAATCAGAAAATCAAAAATCTGCAAAATTCGCAGAGCGACCATATCTTGGCTCTGCGAAATTCATCGCAGATTTCGCAGAGCGATCACAACATCGCTTTGCGAAATCCTCCTTTCTTTTTTTTTCGATATTTTGTTGACTTTTTGTTGACCTTGACTTTTCTCTCTTTTTTTTGTTGACTCTTTTTTTGAAAAAGCTCGGACAAAATTAGGGTACAACAGCTGCCCCTACTTAATTGTGTCTTTGCATAGAGAATGTGAGTGCTAAGGGCATCACACAAACTCTTTTCAAAGAGCAATTAGGTAAAAGAAGGATCCAAATTTTGTCCTTCAAGGTGAGAAAAGATTGTAGTAAATAATGAAAATATTGATATGCAAATGCAATGAACAAAAGTAAATGCAGGGTCACCTGGTTTGGCTACTAGTGCATAAACTAAGAATGAAATAGACAAGTCGTCGCCTGAATAGGTGCTTAGACTGGCTTGGGGAAATAAAAATAGATCGTCGCCTGAATAGGTGCTTAGATTTGACAAGTCGTCGCCTGAATAGGTGCTTAGACTGAAAAGGTAAAAAGATCGTCGCCTGAATAGGTTCTTAGATCTGACAAGTCGTCGCCTGAAAAGGTGCTTAGACTGAAAAGGTAAAAAGATCATCGCCTGAATAGGTGCTTAGATCTGACAAGTCGTCGCCTGCACAGGGGATGGTTGATCATATCCAGCCGTCAATGCTAGAGGTAGATCCCTGGGGGCAAAGATGAACTTATTCAGCCGCTTATGCTGAAGGTCGATCCGTTGGGGATAAAGGTGATCGTATCCAGCCGTCTACACTGGAGGTAGATTCCTAAAGGCAAAGGTGATCTTATTCAGCCGCTTATGCTGAAGGTCGAATCACTGAGGACGAAGGTGAACTTATTCAGCCGCTAATGCTGAAGGTAGATCCATGAGGATAGGGTGATCTTATCTAGCCGCTAATGCTAGAGGTAGATCCACTGGGAAAGGTTGTCTTATCTAGCCACTAATGCTAGAGGTGGATACCTAGGATGGGGTGATCTTATCTAGCCGCTAATGCTAGAGGTCAATTCACTGGGAAAGGTTGTCTTATCTAGCCGCTAATGCTAGAGGTGGATACCTGGGGATAAATGTAATCGTCTCTAGACGTGGCTAGTACTTAGATTGTTGAAAAGGAAAACATGATTGTTGATGCATGATATGCTTGATGTTGTTTTATGCAGTATGTTATGCAATATGATATGTTATGAGGTAGACTCAATCAGGAATTTCTGCTGGGGAAACTCAGCTGGGGAATCATAGTGGCCGTGAGCAGGTCCACTTGGGAATGTGATAATTTGGGAAGAAAACCTCTGGGGATTTTTCTGAAGGAGGTTCACTGGGGAACATTGCTTAACCTTGGTGAACATGTGATACTCACTGGGGAATACTTGTTGAGGAGCATGTTATGAATATGAGATGTATGTATACGAATGACTTGGTATAATGCATGCATGAATGAGTTTGATATGATATGCATATGCTGACATGTGGGATGACATGTTGAATGCTGGGTATTATGATTGGATGCCGAGCAAGGTCGGGCTTTGGTTGTGATTGTGCCAATGATGATTGGGCTTTGTTTGGAATTTGTGTTTTGTGAGTGCCAATGATGATTGGGCTTTGGGGTTGTGACTCTACTGGGGAATGCCAATGAAAATTGGGCTTTATTTGTGATTAGGTGCCAATGATGATTGGGCTTTGATTATGACTCGTTGGGGATGTAAGGATCATTTTGGAAGCATGATCGATATCCAGCCCTTAGCTGATGAAAAAGATGCATGGGGAGTGCTTCTATTGAGGAATTCCGTCCCTCCGACACCCGGGATCTTTGCGTTTCACGTGCCGTGAATTACGCACTTGTTTCTGTTGAAGAGCATGAGTTTTAAAATGACTGATCAACAATTTTAGGCTTTGAATCTTTCGGTGCAATACTGGAGACCACCGAAATTCTTTCGACATTTAAAAAATTTAAGTAAAACACATTTGTTTTTGCAAGCCTTTTTTATTATTACTTCCCATGTTTCAATGCACCATTTATCACAAATAAAAACAACTTTTTATGCGCTAATGAGAACACAAAAGGTTTAAAGATGAATTTTATTCAATGCAGATTTGATCCCTTGAATGGGTAACAATACATGAAGTAAGAAGCGATTACTCCGCTGGGGAAAAGATAGAGAAAGACAAGAAAAAGCAAAACACAAAAAGAAATTTGTTTGAGTGTTGCATTGGTACAACACATGCTATTTTCCTTATGACTTGAAATCCCTTTGCCTTCGAAAGATGATGACGAGACCGATTCTTCTCCTCTTGAATCCTGTCCTGATCTTGAATGTTGCAGTCCTTTTTGCCTCTTTATTTTATTTGTTTTGAAACCCCTAACTTTTACCTGGACCGCTCTTTCGAGTTTTCAGTCCACTGGGGTATATTTCCTTTTTTGATGTCCTTAATTTTTGCCTAGACCGCCTTTTCAGGTTTTCGATCTACCAGGACGCTCTCTATTGCCTAAACCGCCCTTTCAGGTTTTCGATTTAGCGAGCTTTTCTCTCTCTTTTTTTTAGGCATAGTATTTCTTGACTGCGTCGGAGTTTATTGAGAGTGGAAACTCTTCTCCACCCATAGTGGTGATGATTAAGGCTCCGCCAGAGAAGGCTTTCTTTACCACGTACGGTCCTTCATAGCTGGGAGTCCATGTCCCGCGGGGATCCTTGTGGATAGGTAATATCTTCTTCAGCACTAGGTCTCCTTCTTTGAATTCCCGAGGACGGACCTTTTAGTCGAATGCCCTTTTGAGCCTCCTTTGGTAGAGTTGTCCATGACATAACGCTGTTAGACGCTTTTCTTCTATGAGGTTTAGTTGGTCGAACCTTGTTTGGACCCATTCGGCTTCTTCTAACTTGGTTTCCATCAAGACCCTTAACGAAGGGATTTCAACTTCAACGGGAAGCACGGCATCCATGCCATATACCAAGGAAAAAGGGGTTGCCCCAGTTGAAGTGCGAATGGCTGTTCTGTAGCTATGTAGCGCAAAAGGAAGCATCTCATGCCAATCCTTATAGGTTTTCACCATCTTTTGGATGATTTTCATTATGTTCTTGTTGGCCGCTTCTACCGCACCGTTCATCTTTGGCCGATATGGTGAGGAATTATGGTGCTCGATCTTGAAGTCTTTGCACAACTCCTTCATCGTGTTGTTGTTTAGGTTTGCCCCATTATCCGTGATGATTTTGTGGGGAGTGCCGTAACGGCAAATGATTTCCCTCTTGATGAATTAGGCTACCACTTGTTTGGTTACGTTTGCATATGAAGCTGCTTCGACCCACTTGGTGAAATAGTCTATGGCAACCAGGATGAAGTGATGTCCATTTGAAGCCTTGGGCTCGATCATTCCAATCATGTCTATGCCCCACATAGAGAAAGGCCAGAGTGATGTCATGACGTTCAGGGGAGTTGGTGGCACATGCACCTTGTCGGCGTAAATTTGGCACTTATGACATGTCTTGGCATAGCGGAAATAGTCAGCTTCCATGGTTAGCCAGTAATAGCCTGCCCTTAGGATTTTCTTTGCCATTGCATGCCCATTGGCATGGGTTCCAAAGGATCCCTCGTGGATTTCTTTGATGAGCATGTCTGCTTCGTGTTTATCCACACATCTGAGCAAGACCATGTCATAGTTTCTTTTGTAGAGGGTGTTCCCGCTGAGGAAGAACTGGGATGCCAATCTCCTGAGGGTTCTCTTGTCTGTTTGTGAGACGTTTTCGGGATACTCTTGCTCTTCGAGGTATCGCTTGATGTCGTAGAACCAGGGTTTGTTGTCAAGTCCTTCTTCGACTGCTGCACATACAACTGGTTTGTCCCTACAATCCATCCTTATGATTGGCACCTCGTTGTGGAAATTTACTTGGTACATTGATGATAATGTAGCCAAAGCATCTGCCACCTGATTCTCTTCTCGAGGTATGTGATGAAAGGTGATTTCCTCGAAATGCTTAATCAATTCTACAACCCGGGCACGGTAGGGAATCAAATTGGGATGTTTTGTTTCCCATTATCCTTTGACTTGATAGATGACTAAGGCTGAGTCACCGTATACTTCAAGATTTTTTATCCTTATATCAATTGCTGCTTCGAGGTCGAGGATGCACGCTTCATATTCTGCCATGTTATTGGTGTAGTCAAAGCATAACCTTGCCGTGAAGGGTTGATATCCATTTCTTAGGAGATTAGGACTTCCCCGATCCCGTGCCCCATGGCATTTGAGGCACCATCGAAAGCGAGCTTCCATCGAGCTCTCGGTTCTGGCCCTTCGTCATCACTTATGACCCTTTCGTCATTCAAGGCTACAACGTCTTCATCGGGGAAGTCGAAGTGTATGGGTTGATAATCCTCCAATGGTTGGTGAGCAAGGTGCTCGGATAAAACACTCCCTTTGACAGCCTTTTGAGTGACATATTGGATGTCGTACTCAGACAGCAGCATTTGCCAACGGGCTATCTTTCCCGTGAGGGCAGGCTTTTCAAAGATGTATTTGATGGGATCCATCTTTGATATCAACCAAGTGGTATGGGTCAACATGTACTGTCTTAAGCGTCGAGCAGCCCATGCTAAAGCGCAGCAAGTCTTTTCAAGCGAAGTATACCTCGATTCACAATTGGTGAACTTCTTGCTTAGGTAGTAGATTGCGTGCTCTTTTCTTCCCGTTTCATCTTGTTGTCCCAACACGCAACCCATCGATCCCTCAAGCACGGTTAGGTATAAGATGAGGGGTTTACCCGGAACCGGAGGTATTAAAATTGGTGGTTCTTGCAGGTATTGCTTGATCTTGTCAAATGCCTCTTGGCAGTCCTCGTTCCACTGAACGGCTTGATTTTTCCTCAACAGATTGAAAATTGGTTCGCAGGTGGCTGTCATATGTGAGATGAATCTAGCAATGTAGTTTAATCTTCCTAAGAACCCACGGACCTCCTTCTCGGTATTTGGTGCTGGCATATCTTGTATGGCCTTTACCTTGTCAGGATCCACTTCAATTTCCCTTTGGCTGACGATGAAACCCAATAGCTTCCCGGACCTAACACCAAATGTGCACTTGTTAGGATTTAAGCGCAGCTTGAACTTTCTCAGGCGTTCGAATAGCTTCTGCAAATGGACCAGGTGATCCTCCTGCGTTTGGGATTTGGCAATCATATCATCAACGTAGACCTCAATTTCCTTATGAATCATATCATGGAAAAGAGTTACCATTGCTCTTTGATATGTTGCCCCGACATTTGTTAATCCGAAGGGCATTACCTTATAGCAGAAAGTTCCCCATGGGGTGATGAATGTGGTTTTCTCCATGTCTTCTGGAGCCATTTTTATTTGGTTGTATCTCGAGAAACCGTCCATAAAGGAGAAAACTGAGAATTGGGCGGTATTGTCTACCAATATGTCAATATGTGGTAGCGGGAAATCATCCTTCAGGCTTTCTTTATTCAAGTCCTGGTAATCCACACACATTCTAACTTTGCCATCCTTCTTTGGGACTAGCACAATGTTGGCAACCCATGTCGGATACTTGGTTACTGCTAAGAAGCCGACATCAAACTGCTTTTTGACCTCCTCTCTAATCTTGAGAGCCATGTCGGGTCGAGTTCTTCTTAACTTCTGCTTTACTCGTGGGCATTCTGGCTTGAGTGGTAGTTTATGTACAACGATGTTAGGGTCTAAACCTGGCATGTCTTGATACGACCAAGCGAACACATCCACATACTGTTGTAGAAGCTTAAACAACTTTTCCTTTACATCCACTTGTAGGGAAGCACCCACTTTGACCTCTTTCTTATCCTCTTCGGTCCCCAAGTTGATCATTTCAATCGGTTCTTAATGAGGTTGTTTTACCCTATCCTCTTGATTTGCAAGTCTGGACAATTCTTCAGGAAGCTCGAAATCGTCCTCCTCACCGTCTTCCGTTTGGTTAATCGGGAAGTCAAAGTCATAAGGGATTATGGCAGTGTTGTTTTTGGTTGGTAAATTTGTGGATCTGCATGAGTATGATTTTATTTTAGGTTTTTGCAGAAAAATTTTCTTTTTAAATAATGTTATTAAAAGAACAAAAGAAACAGAACTCAATTGGACATAAAATGCAATTTTATTTATGATTGAAATAACTTAAAAACATGGGGGCCCCACACAACTAATCATTTGCCTTGGGCAGAGCGAAATGATTTTTTTTTTTAAATAAAACAAACATGGTAAATTACTTGAAATTGGAAATGATTTTGGGAATTTCGATGGCACTCCAATTGTTCAAGATTTCATCTGAAGTACTGCGATGCACGAGGTCAGGCACTTCTTCATCCACGTCTTCAAGCAGAGCTACTTGGTCTTCATCGATAAAACCCGCGCTGACAAATATCTCCAAAATGGGAAGGATCCCTTGCTTTTGAGGCTTTGAGGAGGCTTCAACTGATGGATGATATCCAAACCCGAAGCGATTCTTCTTCTCCGGTATGTCAACTAGCTTACCCCATCCGGTGGGTCTACTCTCCTCTAGAGCTTCTCTTACGGCCCTCCACGATGACATGGCTGTCCTAGCCTTTTTCTTGGGCTTTGAGCTCAAGGTCACGACATTCGCCACTTCCAAAGATTGGAAGGGAACATCCACAACTTCTTCGTCCGTTTCTATGTAACGGAACGACGAAAGATGGCTTACCATCATATCCTCTTGGCCCGAAACTACGATCATCTTGTCATCGACACTGAACTTGAGTTTCTGATGTAGGGTGGAGGTGATGGCTTCGGCGATGTGAATCCATAGTCGTCCGAGAAGACAACTGTAAGTTGGATTAATGTCCATGACTTGGAAGGTGATGGAGAAAACCTTAGGCCCGATTCGAACTGGTAGGTCAATCTCTCCGATGACGGCCCTTCTTGACCCGTCGAAAGCTTTAACCACCAAAGCGCATGGCTTCATTACTGTCCCTTCACATGATAGCTTTAGAAGGGTAGTCTTGGGCATGACGTTCAAGGATGACCCCGTGTACACTAACACTCGAGAGAGGATGTGGTCAATGCACTTCACGGAGATGTGCAAAGCGCGGTTATGAATATGCCCCTCGTCGGGTAGCTCATCATCGTTGAAACCCAAATACCTGCTCGAGGTAATATTTGCGACTATCCCGTCGAATTGGTCCACATGGATGTCCTTAGTGACATGTGCCTCGCTGAGGATCCGCAGTAATGCTTCTCGATGAGCCTCCGAGCTTAGTAGTAGGGATAGCATGGAGATTTTGGAAGGAGTTTGACCCAACTGGTCAATGATCTTATACTCACTCTTTTGGATTATCCTTAGGATCTCCTCGGCCTCCTTTTGTGGGGCTGTTTTTTGAGAGGGTCCCGCTTGGTTCTCATCCTCTTCCACGCTCTTTTCTTTGAGCGGCTCTCTTGGTAGTTCAGCTGGTGCCTTCCCGAGTTCTTTCGGAGCGAAGACTCTACCACTTCTTGTCATTCCTCCAACACCGGTAATGTTAGTGATGTTGGATTCAATTCTTGCCAATGGTTTTCCCTCCACATAGGCAACATGTTGGTAATTCCACGGTACCCTTTTTGTGCTTTCAAAGGAGAAGGGTGCCGGCACATGGAATGTTATGGGCTGTATAGGTATTGGTACCTCTCTCCTTTGGTATGGGATTTCGAGAGGTTTTGGGTCATGAGACTCCAAGGTAGCAACGTCCGTGCTATCCTTTGTGTAGCCCATTTGGATCCAACCTTGATCCATCAGCTTTTGAAGACATTTCTTCAATTCTTCGCACTTGTCCGGGTTAATTTTGCAGGCTTCACAGTCGGCGTGCATTTCTTCGAACAAACCAAAGCCGGTCAATTTTTGCCTTATAATCGACATAGGAATTTTTACATTGGCTATCTCTTTGATCGGGCCAACGTTTTCTTGTTCTTCCACCGCGTTTACAGAGGGACCCGCATGCCCCGGTAATGGATTGTTCTTCACGTTTGGATTTTCCTCTTTAAAGGACAGCAACTTCCGGTTAATAAGGTCCTGGACCTTGTGTTTGAAAGCTCTACAACCTTCGACGTTGTGCCCCGGGGTCCCCACGTGGTATTCGCACCTTGCATTTGCATCATACCAAGGTGGATATGGTGGCAACAAAGGTTGTAGTGGTCTTGGCTCGACCATCCCCTTTTGGATTAAATACGGCAAGATTTGACCGTAAGGCATGGGTACAGGATCAAACTGCACATTGTTGTAGTTATTCTTTGGGCCCATTTGGTTCCTTGGTGGGTACCCGCCTAGTTGCTGTTGCTGATTTTGCTGAGGCAACACTGCTGGCTGTCGAGGTGGAGTCGTGGGAATTACTTGAGGTGAATACTGCCCCTGAACTGCTGCTGCTGCCACATAAGGATAATGGTAGCGAGGCATTTGATTTGAGGGTGGACAAGATGAGCCCACTAAAACAGCATTTGTCTCCCCCTCTTTCTTTTTGAAAGTTGTTGGGGGGTCTTCTGGCTCCACCTTGAGCTTCAGGAGGGCCTTGGATCTTTCCCCTTTTTACTCCATCCTCTATTCTTTCACCGATTATGACTAGATCGGAGAAGCCAGATGATGTGCTTCCAATCATTTTTTCATAATATGGGCCTTGTAGTGTGCCCATGAAGGTGTCAACGAGCTCTCTTTCTAACAATGGTGGCTGCACACGAGATGCTAATTCCCTCCACCTTTGAGCGTACTCTTTGAAGGATTCGTTGTTTCTTTGCACAAGGTTTTGCAACTGCATCCTATTTGGAGCCATGTCCAAATTGTACTTGTATTGCTTTAAAAAAGCATCAGCTAAGTCTTTCCAAGTTTGGACGTGGGTACGCTCAAGTTGCATGTACCAATCCAATGACGCTCCGCTCAAACTGTCTTGAAACACATGGACCATGAGTTTCTCGTTCGTTGCGTAGGCCGCCATCTTCCTACAGAACATCCGCAGATGGTTCCTAGGGCATTGAATTCCTTTGTATCTTTCAAAGTTCGGAACTTTGAACTTTGGCGGAATGACCACATCAGGCACCAAGCACATATCCAAGGCATTGTAGGCACCATACGAACTGGATCCTTCGACAGCTTTTAACCTTTCTTCCAAAACACGATACATTTGAGCGGCATCGTTGTCTTGGTGGGTATTGCCGTGAGCAGACTGCCTAGGCTGAGTGTCTTCCACATTATGAGAAACAATCTCATGCTGAGTGGTGAAATTCCCCTAAGGACGATGCTCTTCATTCCTTACGGGGATAGTAAGTTATGGTTGTGGAGGTGGTACAAGACTATCACTCTCGGGTGGGGTGTAACCTGGAGGAAGACCATACGCGGGCCATTGTACGTTGGCTGGATCCACAGTTGGACGAGGGTTATTTTCCCGGGCAGATAGAGCTTGCATTAATTCTAACATTTGATCCATTTTCCCTTTCATTTCATCAACCTTTCCCCTCAAAGCCGCTTGATTTTGTTCCAAGTTATTCATGATCCTTTGCTTGTTAGCTCGCATTCCGTACGAGTGTTGGAGATCTGGCTCTTGGGCCGATGGTTTCTTGGGTTTTCTGGCTATGGTTGACTCAAAAAACTGTTTTTAGGGGAAAAGAAATGAGTGTTTTTCTTTTTTAAGAAAAATGCATGAAAATGCATGTAAATGCATGTATGCAATGTGTATGAAGAAAACATGCCCCTTTTTTTTTTGTTTATGCAAAAAAAATTTCATGAATGCAAATGTATGGTATGCAAAGGTAAGGTATATGAATGTTCAAAATTTCCCCCCATCCTCACATGTAGGCTCTAGAGATGAGATTTTCTAAAAGGTCCCTAGAGTCACGGATCCCACAGGGAAATAAGGTCGTCAATTGCAAATTACTCGCAAGACTTCAATAAATTCCAAGTGAAACCTCCTCTAAGCGGGGTTTTCGCATCTTCCTCACGGACATACGTCAACGCGGGCCTCCGCTACACAACCACCATCCTATCTTAATTTTCTCTCAAAGCTCGGGTATAGAGCCTCACACGTTCGGCATTAACCCGAACAATGTGGCGTAACATCGCTCATGTTACAACCCCACAGTTGATATAAAGAAATATGAAGCATATATATATAGAGGTAATGAGAAAAAGAAGATGAAGACAATAAAGCAAAAGCATGTAAGCAAAAATTTGAAAACACTTAGCCTAAAAGCTAATTAGGATATGCTTGACTCGCTATAAAGTATATCATATGATGTGCGCTCGCTATAAAGTATACCTATGGGGTCTGCTGGGGAAGGTATTAGTCATTTTAGTGATGTGCGCTCTCGTCGAAGGTTACACCCCAGACTTTCTGCCCCGGGGTCCCCAGCGGAGTCGCCAGCTGTGCGCTTTCTAAAAAACGCGATCCTCGAGACGTGTACGAACGCTCGGGAAAGAAAGTGTGGAGTCGCCACCAAAGTTTTTGTTTAAAGGGAATGTTGATAAACCCTTAAGTTTTTTATTTTTAAAGGGAAACGATAATAAAACCCTTTGACGATGAGGAAAGGATGGTCATCGCAACCATTACCGGGTTCGGGAGTCGATTACGCAAGGGGAAGATATTAGCACCCCTCACATCCGTTGTACTCAACGGGAACCTCCTAGTTAGTTAAGGCTTAAAGTGTTTTCGAAATTTTGCTTGCATGCTTAGATATAAAGATAATAAAGAAGGGGGAAAAAGTTTATTTTTTATTATTGTGCTTGACAAGATGATGATCCTGCTCCTACGTATCTCCTGGTGCGATGGAGAATTCAAAGCTACGTAGTTCTTTGGTAGAAAAACGTATTTGTTGGTTAATTTTTAAAGAACGATGTTTTGATTGTATTCTTGCGATTAAACGTAGCTTGTGTTCTCGCGCGTGGGAGGCTTAAGCGTTTGTTTGAAATCGCGCTTAGAATAGATAAAATATGTCCGTTGGGGAAAAAGGGTTCGAATTGACCACGAGGGGGCCAAAAAGGCTCAAATGACTCAAAGGAGTCGAGAATGGATTCAATTGACTTAACGAAGCCGAGAAAAGGTTCAATGGACTCAAAGGAGTCGAACATTGAACCAAATGGTCACGGGGGACCGAAAAGGGTTCAAATTGACCACAAAGGGCCAATAATTGGTTTTGGTGTGTTGGATGCGTTGAAAATAGAATGATGATTGTCCGAACAATGAGACATACATCAAGCATTTGTTCAATCGGGAAATGGAGAGACATACGTCAAACCACTCCTTTTTTCATTCAAGTTTTGTATTTGAAACCTAAAATGTATTTTTTCTTGGTGAAGTTTGAAAAGAATGACGATTGTCTAAACAACGAGACATACGTCAAGCGTTCGTCCAATCGGGGAATGGAGAGACATACGTCAAACCACTCCTTTTTTCATTCAAGTTTATTGTTTGAAACTTAAGAAATCCCAAAGTTATCAAAACACTTGATTGTTGAAACTCAATAAAAGTTTTAATGTTCAAATTAGTTGTTGCAACCTATGAACAAGTATTGTTCAAATGTGTGAAAAATGCACAAGTCATGAAAATGAAAGTTTTAATTCAAGTTCAAGTTTTGAAAATAATGCACAAGTTTGTTGAAAATCATGTTTGGTTGAAATTCATGAACAAGATTATTGATCAAGTTTGGTTTTGAAAAAAAGTTTGGTTCAAGAACAAGTTTGGTTCAAGTTTAAAATTGGCAAGTGAACAAGTTCCTTAAAAATGCACAAGTTCGGCTCAAGTTTGACAAAAAGTGAACAAGTTTCTTGTTATTCAAGTTAACTCATTTAAACTTGTGAATTTCCAAACGTATGCAAAAACCCTTGTTATATTTTGAACCAAAATGAGTTTTAATTCACTTAGATTCTGAAACTTCAGGTTAGAACCTCAGAAATTTGCTTCAAGAAGCCTGAACTCAGAAACTGAGTTCTGTCATGGTCGCTAAGCGACTAGAGCTTCGCTCTGCGAACTCTGCGAAATTTTGAGTTCAGAAGCTGCTTCTGAACTGCTATTCAGAAGCAACTTCTGAACAAGCTTCAGAACTTTAGGAGGAGTGAAAAGCTTTTGAAATTAGCAATAAAATGAGTGCAACACTTCAGTTTAAATGTTTTGCAAACCTTGGGATTTCTTTGAAGTTCAAAAGGTGTTTTAAATCAAAATGAGTTTAAAAACTATTGAAGATGCAAAACTGAGATTGAATCAAGTTGGAATCAAAAGCAAATGCAAACAGTATGCAAATGAGATATAAACAGGTTAGAATGACTTACCAACTCCTAGCCCAAAGCTTTTGTTGCAAGGAAATGGAAAAGGTTTTGGATATTTATGGTTTGCAAAGTTGGAATGTTTGATGAACAACACTAATCAATGACAATTTGCCTTTTGTTCTTCACTCTTTGAGTAAAGTTTAATGCTGTTTTGGCTGTGTACTGATTTGGGATGATTTGTGCAAGAAAGGATTGGAACTTTGCTCTAAACTTGCTCAAAACCAAACTCTGTTTTTGTGTGTATCAATTCACTCAATTTTCACTCACTAAGAACTGGTTTTTGCTCTAAAATCTCTGTGTTAAAACTCTCTCTTGTGCTGTGTTAAATCCCTATGTGTTAACTGTTTATAATCCTGCAGCATTGCATGACTTTTATAGGCAAAATGAGATCAAAATGTCATGATGAGAAATCCTACAGCAGGGCTGTTTTTGTGCTATGATCATGACTAATTTGATTTGCATTTAATGCTAAAGGGAAGAGGTGACCTTGCCTTGCTGCAATGGTCAAGACTTTGGCTAATTTCAAGACCCAAAGCAGCTGAAATCTGACAGAAAATTGCTGGAAATCATGAAACCAAAGCTGTTTGCAAAACAGGGCAGCAGTTTTGCCTCAACCTTTGAATGGTTTTGATAAAGCCTATGGCAAGGTGGATGCTGGAAGATAGCAGGGTCAGTTGCAGGCACAATGGTAGGGGTGAGAGCTGCCCAAGGTCAGCAAGTGGCTGAGTTACTTGGTTGATTTTGCTTCTTCTTCCTTGCTTTCCTTGCTTTTCAAATGTCACATGTTTCTTTTCTTTCTCTGCTGAATCCAGCATTAAACATGATAATAATAGATAATAATAATAATAGATAATGATACTAATAAAAAAATAAAAGAAAGAGAAATCAGAAAATCAAAAATCTGCAAAATTCGCAGAGCGACCATATCTTGGCTCTGCGAAATTCATCGCAGATTTCGCAGAGCGATCACAACATCGCTTTGCGAAATCCTCCTTTCTTTTTCTTTTGATATTTTGTTGACTTTTTGTTGACCTTGACTTTTCTCTCTTTTTTTTGTTGACTCTTTTTTTGAAAAAGCTCGGACAAAATTAGGGTACAACAATATGATTCGTAGTCTTCAATAGCAGCAACACATCTCTTTATATAGGCTTCAGCAAACAACATAATTCTGAATCCAGTCTTCTTCAATTGATATGATTCTGAATTATGAAAGGCTTGAAAAGGAAACAAATATTTCTGAATCAAATAAAGCAAAGATCCTTCAGCAATTAAATTCAATCATAAAACACGAAGAAAATCTTCTTAAGATCTCCAACAAATCAATCAGCCTTCTAGAAACCAAATGCTTGAATAAATCCTTGATAAATCTTCCAAAGATACGCAAAGGATTAATCACAAAGAATGCAGAAATCCAGCTTCTGAAGTTCAGCTTCTGAAGGTCAATGCTGGTCAACGTCTGAACAGTGCGTCTGAAGTACTGTTCAGCGTCTGAATGCCATTTCTGCGTCTGAAGCACTGTTCAGCGTCTGAAGGCTAAAACTGCGTCTGAAGGTCCAATCTGCTTCTGAAGGCCATTTCAGCTTCTGAACCTCCTCAAATCCAATTTCTTGCTTCTGAAGACTTCTTTAACACATAGAGACGCAACACTTGAGCACTTTGATTTTACCAAACAATGTAGCCAACAAAAAATAACCAACAGTAGGTGTTGTTTGCACCGAACTGGGTTAACAAATACTTGTGTTCTTTACTTTTCTGCACCTATAACACCTCAGCAAAATGGTATACTTGAGAGGAAGAACAGAACCTTAGCTGAATCAGCTAGAGTTATGCTACATGCTAAGAAGCTACCTTACATGTTCTGGGCTGAAGCTATGAATACAGCTTGTTAAATTCATAATAGAGTGACTTTGAAGAAGGGAGCTACTTCTACTTTGTATGAACTGTGGAAGGGAAGAAAGCCTACAGTCAAATATTTTCATGTTTTTGGGAGCAAATGTTATATTTTGGCTGATAGAGAAAAAAGAAGAAAGCTGGATCCTAAGTCTGATGAAGGTATTTTTCTGGGTTATTCAGTGAACAACAGAGCTTATAGAGTGTTTAATTCTAGAACCAAGGTTGTTATGGAGTCTATTAATGTTGTGATTGATGATCTGTCTGCTGAGAAAGAAAGAGATGAGTCTGAAGTGGTTCCAGATACTGAAGCATCAGAAGAACAACTGTCAGAAGCTCCAGAACCAGAAAATCAAGTAGAGTCTGAAGCAGAAGAAATTAATCCAGAACATGTTCCTACTGGTAAAGGACCCTTTATTAGAGTTCAGAAGGATCATCCCAGAGATTTATCATTGGGAGTCTTGAGCAAGGAGTCAGAACCAGAAGATCAGACTCAGTTGCTACTGATTCTTGTTTTGTGTGAAAGTTTGAACCCAAAAATGTTAAAGAAGCTCTAACTGATGAATTCTGGATTGAAGCCATGCAAGATGAGTTGAATCAATTCAAAAGAAGTGAAGTGTGGGATCTTGTTCCAAGACCTGATGGTTTGAATGTGATTGGCACTAAGTGGATTTACAAGAACAAAACAGATGAACATGGAACTGTGGTCAGAAACAAGGCAAGGTTAGTTGCTCAAGGTTACACTCAAGTAGAGGGACTTGACTTTGATGAAACCTTTGCACCTGTGGAAGATTTATTGATGATTTATTCAGCCATTTGGTTTCTATAAGGCTGATTGATTTGTTGAAGATCTTGAGAAGATTGGCTTCGTGTTTTATATTTGAATATATTTGCCGAAGAATCTTTGCAAGACAGAAGTCAGAAATATATGTTTCCTTTTCAAGCCTTTGCAGAATTTTAGAAGTATATTTTGAAGAAGATATGTTTCAGTTTTATGAGCCTGCTGAAGTCTATATAAGGAGATGTGCTGCTGCTATTGAAGACTACGAATCAAAAAACCAGAAATACGAGTCTTAGAGTTTTTAGTGTTTTTGAGTTTTAAGCTTAGGCTTTATTTGTACACCACTCATATGTTCTGAGTTGGTTTAGATTGTTTGAGTTGTAATTCACTCTAAGCCTTTAGGCACGAGTGTTGTTTTTGTTGTCTTGGAGTTGTCTTCATAAACTGGGTTGTTATTCAGAAGCTGTTAGTAACTGGGTTATTACTTGAATAGGAAGTAAGAAGGGGGTTTCTTATACCTAGGTGTTGGGGTAGAAATCAGACTAGTGGAGATTAAGTCAGAAGACTAGGAACAGGGGGTCTGTGTCTTGAGTCTTAGGATTAATTCCTCATAGTGGATTTCCTTCCTGGATTGGTATCCTCCAGACGTAGGTGTTGTTTGCACCGAACTGGGTTAACAAATACTTGTGTTCTTTACTTTTCTGCACTTTTATTTGTTACTTCTGAACCTGCATCTTTGTGCTCTGTTTTACACGTTTTGTGCTCTGTTTTAATGTCTGTTACCATACCTGCCAGAATTTCACCCTCCCTACAGGCCTCAGTCACTACATCGCCCTCGTTCCCAGTGGACAAAATACAGAGTTTACTTCGAAAAAGCGCCACACATTTCAGATCTGTATACACAGTCCCAGAACGGATGACGTCATCTGCAAACTTCTCCCCACCGGATTCCTCGGACGACATTTCGTAACAAATTCCTCTCCTACACTAGGGTCCTAGGGAAGCATAAAGTAAAATGCAGTCACTATCAGTGGAATCGCCATAACCCTCACTGTCACTCCCCGAATCGCTTGAAAACAACTCCAGTAAAGAATGACCATAGTAAGCCTTTTCAAAAGCTACCTGGACTGTAGATCTTACCTTTTAGGCCTTTAGGCCCCACGAACAAGGGCTTGTACCCTTAGAATCAGGCTGGGCGCCCTCCAGAAGGGTACAAGGCCCACCTGACAGTCACATGATTTTGGGGGCCCAAAATCATGGCTGGATAGGCCCATATTGGGACTATAAATAGAACCTTGGATCAATCCCAAGAGAGGACCCGAGTTTTTCAATGAACAGTGGCGCTAGAAGGAGGGGTGAACCGCCGTAACCCAGGACGGCCACCATTCACTTTCTCGATCATCCTCTTCCCATTTCCACACCTCTCTCTCTCCTCACACCGCCGATCCAAAATGTCTCCGCCGGAACCACCACCGCAACTCGCCGATCCAACTCCTCTCCTCGAAGACCAATCCTGGCACCTCCTCTCTCTCCTCCTCCAGATCCGCCATCCCGTCGACGCCGAGTATCTATCCCTTCGTTGCCGCTTCTTCAACGCTTCGCCGGATTTCATCCGTTACGTTGCTTCACTTCCCGATTCTCCTCTCTCCATCAACAGTAACGGATTTCTAGCTCCTTCCGTTGAAGCTGTTTTCGCCATGGCTAGGTTTTTCTCATTTCAGTTCGCAAATTCAACTCCGTTTCAATCCCGTAAACGCAAGTCAATTTGCTCAATCACTGAAGGTGGAAGAGATCCGAAACAACTTGCAATTGGTGATAAAGTTCCAGAAATTTTCGTTAAGGATTAATTTCGTGATCTGAACTTAGGGAGAAATTGGTGATGGGTGTTCTGCTCAGCCCATTGTTGTTGTGCAATTTACGAAGCTGAAAATATTTATAGACATTTCTGGATTGCAAAATATAATGAACACTACTAGAATAATGTTGAATCCTGATATTCCTGAGTCCATTGAGTTATCTGTTTTTAATACCTGTGTATCATTGTTGTACTTTTAGTTTTGTTGGAAAGTTTAATGTTTGTCAGTTTGGTTGTGTTTGGGGTAGAGACCAAGATACCCGTTTCTTCTAATGTGTTGGTGAGGTCAAAGACATTCAAAGAAGATGATTTTCTCCCTAATTTCCCAATGAAGACGTTGGCTGAATTGAACGATTTAGGGGAGAATGGAACTTTTGTTGTTGCTGCAACCGTGGACGGTTTTGTTGAAGGTAAGCAGTGGCGGTATCCTGTTTGCAGGTGCCACCAAAGTGTTACTCCAGATTTTGGGGCTTTTTAATGGTGATGAGTGCTTCTGCTCCCTGTACTACTTATCTTCTGTCAACTAATTAACACATGATTTCATATACGTAATTAACAAGGATACATGATTTGATATATGTTTTTGACTGTTCTGTCCATTGTACTACTTATCTTGTTTCTATGATCAACTTATATTGTTTTGTTGTTCTAAATGCTATTTGTAATTCATGATGATGGAGGTTGTTTTTGCATAACGTGTGAAGTTCACAGTGGTCATAGCACAATTCAAATCTTAAGGGTTTGTCTGCACATGGATCCAAGTTGAAGGGTGTAAGTTGCAGTTTGCCCAATATTTTATATGCACTCCCTTGGATATGTCTTTGTTAACATTGTGTTGTTTTTGTGTTAGTATCATGGTTAGACAAATCATGCCAATTTAAGTTTATAAACGGACTCTCCTGCTAGCAACACATCTTTTCATTTATCAGGGAGTAATGGAAAACCAGAAGCAATTCTCTATGGTGGTGTTGCTGTATTTCTTTTTCTTTGGGGTAGCTTAAATTGTCTATCATATGGCTACATGACAAGCTTGCACATTCGATGGAAATTGGTTCCACTGAATCAACGTCTTCTGCAGGATGTGTCGTATCCCTATTGTTGCTAAGCTATAATTTGGTCATCTTTATCAAGATTCTTCATATTTCCATCTTTGTTTGATAATTAGCATCTGGTTTTTCAGTTTCTGAGTTTTCTGTGTGAGCTTTTGTTGTTCTGTAGCAGGAGCGAGTATGAAGCATCTTGATTCCCGGTGAGATACGAAGTGTCGCACTTTAAAGACTTGAAGTAAAAGGTGGTGACATAATCCGGCAATATCCGGAGACAAAATGAGGCTTGGACTCGCCAAACCCCAGTGAGGGTTGCACACCTAATTCCTTAACCCTAAAAGACAGGGCTCTAAGACGTCGTGTGCTAAAATGAAATCGCCGCCTAATTCCTTAACCCCAAAAGGGGCTCTAAGACGTCGCGAGCAGAAAATGAAATCGCCGCCTAATTCCTTAACCCCAAAAGGGGCTCTAAGACGTCGCGAGCAGAAAATGAAATCGCCGCCTAATTCCTTAACCCCAAAAGGGGCTCTAAGACGTCGCGAGCAGAAAATGAAATCGCCGCCTAATTCCTTAACCCCAAAAGGGGCTCTAAGACATCGCGAGCAGAAAATGAAATCGCCGCCTAATTCCTTAACCCCAAAAGGGGCTCTAAGACGTCGCGAGCAGAAAATGAAATCGCCGCCTAATTCCTTAACCCCAAAAGGGGCTCTAAGACGTCGCGAGCAGAAAATGAAATCGCCGCCTAATTCCTTAACCCCAAAAGGGCTCTAAGACGTCGCGAGCAGAAAATGAAATCGCCGCCTAATTCCTTAACCCCAAAAGGGGCTCTAAGACGTCGCGAGCAGAAAATGAAATCGCCGCCTAATTCCTTAACCCCAAAAGGGGCTCTAAGACGTCGCGAGCAGAAAATGAAATCGCCGCCTAATTCCTTAACCCCAAAAGGGCTCTAAGACGTCGCGAGCAGAAAAAGAGATCGCCGCCTAATTCCTTAACCCCAAAAGGGGCTCTAAGACGTCGCGAGCAGAAAATGAAATCGCCGCCTAATTCCTTAACCCCAAAAGGGGCTCTAAGACGTCGCGAGCAGAAAATGAAATCGCCGCCTAATTCCTTAACCCCAAAAGGGCTCTAAGACGTCGCGAGCAGAAAAAGAGATCGCCGCCTAATTCCTTAACCCTATAAAAGGGCTCTAAGACGTCATGTGCTAAAAACTCTTGTTAGGGCTAGCACCCGTGCTGGGCTAGCACCTATGTTGGGGCTAGCTCCTATGCTGGGCGAGCACCCGTGTTGGGCTAGCACCCGTGTTGGGCTAGCACCTGCGTTGGGCTAGTACCTCGTAATTTAAAATTTTTTACATAGTTTAACAACCGGTAAGTCTCACTTGTTGGGCAAGAAGTCATATACAAATAATTCCCGGGCAACAGTTTAATCACTTCGCCTTGCCCCAAAGCTCGTGCTTGTTGGGCTGTGGCTGTAAATAATTCTCAATGTTGTTACGAAACGAACGCTAATAACGACCGTCGCCTAAGAGATGCTTTCTAAAATGAATAAATTTGAGGGTAAAAGGAACAGACGAGAAGTTTAAAGAAAAGAATGTATCATACTCCCGTGCTGGGCTAGCACCCATGTTGGGCTAGCCCCCATGTTAGGGCTAGCACCCGTGCTGGGCTAGCACCTATGCTGGGCGAGCGCCCATGTTGGGCTAGCCCCCATGTTAGGGCTAGCACCCGAGCTGGGCTAGCACCTATGTTGGGCTAGCACCCCATGTTAGGGCTAGCACCCGTGCTGGGCTAGCACCTATGCTGGGCGAGCGCCCATGTTGGGCTAGCCCCCATGTTAGGGCTAGCACCCGAGCTGGGCTAGCACCCGTGCTGGGCTAGCACCTATGCTGGGCGAGCGCCCATGTTGGGCTAGCCCCCATGTTAGGGCTAGCACCCGTGCTGGGCTAGCACCTATGTTGGGCTAGCACCCCATGTTAGGCTAGCAGTTTAATCACTTCGCCTTGTCCCAAAGCTCGTGCTTGTTGGGCTGTGGACTGTAGATCTTACCTTTTAGGCCTTTAGGCCCCACGAACAAGGGCTTGTACCCTTAGAATCAGGCTGGGCGCCCTCCAGAAGGGTACAAGGCCCACCTGACAGTCACATGATTTTGGGGGCCCAAAATCATGGCTGGATAGGCCCATATTGGGACTATAAATAGAACCTTGGATCAATCCCAAGAGAGGACCTGAGTTTTTCAATGAACACTACCCAATCAATCGGCCCATCCGGTCGTGTCGCATGCCTTATACTCTCCCTCCATAACCTACTTTTTTCCTCAAAAGTAATTGGTGAAATTTCCCTACCTATTTCATCACACTCCCTAATAACTACCATATCCACTACAAACGAGAACGACAAAGCAAAATCAAAGAGAAAAGAAGGATACATGAACAAAGAGTGACACGTGCGAAAGACAGTAGCTGAGATTGAGAAAAAAAAACATTCGTGTACCACGAGAAAGCCTGGGAAGCGGAAGCAGAAAGGTAAAGGTATGGAAGCGAAACGGAAAACAGAAATGAAAAACTCAGCATTTAAGGACCAAGCGCCTAGGGAACCTAAAAAGGTAAACAATGATTGGGCACGATTACCGAGGATCACCCAGATTCAAACACGTCAGCACGAACGAAAGGTAGCCTCACCCCAACCATTGGATCCGAATCTGTCAGAAATGCAAAGGTCGCACCATCCCTAAAAGGGACCTCGCCAAAAATATAGCGTGTTGGGCTGTTATCCACAACCCCACCCAGTCAGGCCTGGGCATGTTGGGCTGTCGCCTACCATGAACGCATAGTGATTACTCCATTTTTCTCAAAGCAAAGGCGTGTTGGGCTACAAAGCATCAAAACTTCACAATTAAACCACTTCACCTTGTCCCAAAGCTCGTGCTTGTTGGGCTATAGATCACCAGGAACGTTAAAACCTTCACAAAGATAGTAGCCCCATATACTCGAGACATTAGGCTAGCACCCACGAACATGTTGGACTGTCGCCATTCATAGACCATAGGCAACCCACTCACCTCTTCAAGCCTAGTGCTTGTTGGGCTGCGAAATTTCAACACTCTAGCAGTTAAATCACTTCGCCTTGTCCCAAAGCTCGTGTTTGTTGGGTTGTTGACTATCAACCTTATCATTTAGGGCACAAAGCCCTCCAGAAGGGCTTGACGCCCTCAAGAAAGGACTCAGCGCCCTCCATAAGGCCCATAAGGACCTTAGGCGAGCCCGCCAGGGGGCGCCGCCTCAGAGAGCTTCTAGAAGCCTCTAGAACGCTCCAGAACGCTCTAAACGTGGATTTGGGCCCAAGTTACTTGGGGCCAAAGCCACGGGAAACCAAGCCCAAACAAGGCTATAAATACCCACTTGAGAGACATTCTCAAGGCATCACTTAAACAGACTAAACCCTAATTCTATAGATTGTACTCACTGCAAGTACACCCACCATGGTGGATGGTGTTACACTACATATTACTAATCTATTAGTTATATTACTAATCAATTAATACTAATATCCACCATTTTTTCCTAATATGTATTCAGATAATCTCCTGATCTCACTAATTTGAAGGTTATATGGTCATTTTTTAGTTATTTATCATCTATCAGTTTTCATGATTATAGGAAGAGGTTTTTTCATAAGATAGGAATGAGGGGTTAGTTTCAGATAGAGAAAATAATAAAAGGAAGCAATAGACTATGAAGACTAATAGGAATCAATAACAAAAGATATATTCTTAGATACCTTTAGGTTTGGTTTGTCGTACCCCATGGGCCAAATTTGTTTAGAAATTGATATTTTTTTAATATAAGTTGTTATAAAAAGATGACATAGTGTTGAATGGTTGGATGAGGGGTACATATCCAACGAAATTCTATGAGTATCATAGTTTTCACCATAACAAAAACAACAAAATTCAAGTGGTGACCATAATTATAGGAAGTGATTGTTTCTTCAAGTTGTGACCACAATTATAGCAAGTGGCTTGAGAGATAAAGCAGGGGTTAGTGGCTATTGATGTGGTAACAACAATTTAATTTAAGAAGTCAAACTAGCACCATTAAAATCGAAGTGATATTTTAAGAGTAGCACACTCAAAAGTCTCATGCCAATACTACCATACCAACTCAAATGGGTTATAACAACATCATTTTTATTATCAACTAACAATATAAAATCTTCTAAAATTTAAATTACTTACAAAATCATTTCATTACCTTTTTCTTTAATTTATATCAACTTTATCATATCATGACAAAATAAAATGTTTCTGCCACTTACCAAAAAAGTTTCTCCTGATAGAAGTTCATAAAATCCTAATATGTCATTTTGCAAAACCTATTGAAAGTGGTAAGTAAGATTAGTAAAATGGTAGAGTTTGCAAGTTTGATTTGATTGCACAAAATAGTTGGATTTATTGCAAAAAAAGTAAAGGTTTTGAATTAGAGTTTTAGTGGTGATTAGGATTCTCCTAATCACCTATATTTCTTTGTTGAGATTAATGAAAATGGATTATCAGTTATGAAATGAGTGTTCCTATTTTCAAGTAGTTAGTTCGGTGGAATCTAGCGTCTCTCTAGATGTCATGTTGATCCATCATATCCTAAAGGTCATACGTGCAATATAAGGTAAATGGTCATCAATCCTCTAGGGTCTCGTACATGGTCGGATAGTTATTAAGGAGGGGACTTACACTCTCACAGGTAATTAAAACATAATCATTATAAATATTCCTAAATTGTCATCTAAAGGAACCACTTTTACCTATGAATCTTAGAATTTCACTACATGCCCTTGATTGACCCTAATTGATTAAATGGATAGGCATAACCCTATCTAATTAGATGTAGAAGGATAAAGTTCATATGCTACGATTCAAATATAAGCTTGATGCCAATCTGCACCTAATCTAAGATCAATGACACTTACTAGGTATATCCCACTCCCTAGGAAGTAATATGTTCAATTAGTGTTGTATCATATGAGCTAATGTTGATGCATCTTTTCTGGGTCTGGCTATGAATTTTCTACATTGTAGTTTGGTTAAATTCTTTTTAAGTATTTTGGTTTTTTGATTGGGGAAAATCCTAGGAGATTTTCTAATTGGTAGCCTTTGTTGGATACTCTGGTAAATTGTCTAAGCTCGTGGTGTAATAAGTTTGTTAGTTTAAGTGGGAGAATGATTCTTTTTAACTCGGTACTTAACTCTATTCAAATTTTTTTTTCCTCTCCTCTCTGAAAATGTCAAATGGTGTTTGTAGATGGATTGCGAGGATTCAATGGTTTTTTCTAGGAGGGTCTAAAGGGGCGAGAAAGTTTCCCTAGGTTTGATGGTCTAATGTTTGTAAGCCTACGGGTGAAGAAGGGCTAAGTATTAGAGATCTTAGATTGGTTAATCTTGCCCTTTTGGGGAAGTGGCGCTGGAGGTTGATCACAAGAGGGGGCGTGCGGTGGTTAATCTCCCCCTTATGTTTCAAAACATTGCGATTTTAGCCCCCTAATAAAAAAATAAATTTTTTGCCCTCTATCTTTAGAGAAATATGCTCTTTTGACCCTCTAACTTTAGGGAAATATGCTCTTTTGACCCTCTATCTCTAGGAAAATAAGATATTTTGGCCCTTTATCTTTACAAAAAGTTGCGATTTTGGCCCCCTGTTTTGGGACACGTGACGTCTTCTCAGCAACTTTGCAACGTTTTGTAAAATTAAGGGGTAAAATTGTTATTTTTTTTGTTAGAGGGTCAAAATCGCAACTTTTTAAAAGTTAAGGGGTTACAAATGCATTTAAACCAACTAAAAAATAAAACATACTATAAGAACAAAGGTTTAGGAGAGACTCTTCCTTGATGCTCCCAGCGTTTGCCTTCCTCTTGAATTGCCAAGTTCCAAATGAGAATTTGTGAATGACAGGTTTTGTATTTATAGGCATATTTTCAGAGAGGTTTTGTGAATATTGTTCATTAGTTAGATATTGTGCTTAATGCAGATTGCAAGAACTTCTATGGTATGCTTCTTAACCATAAATTAAATTCCATTATTACCAAACAAAATGGTAAGCGAAATGCATTAAAACCTTTTGTTATTTTTTGTAGATAGACAAAATGACAGTAGTCCTATTCACACAACTAGAGGGGTTGATGTTCAAACCCCGGCCGCTAGGGGTGGAAATGAGCTAGGTCGGGTCGGGCTTTGTAAGATCTAAGCTTGGCCTACTTAAAAAATTATAGGCCTGAGACATGGCCTGACCTTTTCAGAGGCTCAATGAAGCCTGAAAGCCTATTTTACACTGAGCATAGCAACACCTATAAGCATACTACTAAATAGGCTAATATTATGAAGGCATAAAGCACATGAATACGTCTGCTACTAAATAATGAAAGCTTACGAAGGTCTAAACACTCAAATATATCTATTACTAAATAACCGAATCATATAAAGACTTTGAGTTTATAAAAAAATTTCAACAATATCAATAATGGAATAGATATTATATACAAAAAGCTTAATAGATCGGTCTGACATGCTTAATATGCTTTTTTGTAAGTCTTAGTTTGACCTATTTAATTAAATAGGCTTTATAAAAAGCTCGAGTCCGACCTTCTTCTTAAATGTATTGAGACGGGTTAGGCTTTAAATAGGGTAGGCTGTAGGCCGCTTTCGACGATCTGGCATGTTCCCACTCCTACCGGCCGCTACATTGAACCTGGAAATATCGGCATTTTATTTGTTGAGCTCATACTTATGGACATCTTTTTTGTTATTTTTTCTTCAAAAACTTATTAAACTCATAACGGTAAGCATTTCTACGTGCTCGAAAAACATTTTAAAAAATGTAATCATATTCCTAATCTTAATCCTAATTATTCACTGAGTCAAAAGAAATATTTTTTGATTAGATAGAAAGTTCACTTGCAATTCAACTAGAAATAGTTAGTGTGCGGTATGAAAACTATTTCATTCCAACTTAGGCAGACTTGATGACTTTACTATGAAAACCATAACACTATCCTATTTCCTCTATAAGTAGATAAAATTTCATTGGGTTAGTTGGGACTTGGGACAGGGTGTGTGGAAAGCGAGAAATGGGAGGGTGGGTTGGGTGCAAATTTTTTGAGAGGTTTTAATTTAGTGAACTAATGGATGGGAGCTATATGACACATTCAAAGACAGATTTCTGAAATTGTATATCATCGCAAACCACAAGGAGGGATAGGTTAATGATGTGGTTAATTTGGTCGATGGAACACGAGAATGGAAATGGACTTGGAGAAGGAGGTTGTTTCAATGGGAAGACGAGTTAATTGACAGCGTCCAGACTTTATTAAATAGTTTATATCGTGAAAGCGGTAAAGGTCACAATATGGAATTAGTTTAAGGTTTGAGTTGTTGATCTTGTGGCAGCAAGTAGATAGGAAGTGGAGAAGTGTTTCTTTTAAGTGAATGTCTCTTTCTGACAGTGGTGGGAATCTTTTTTTGGAAGTTATCTTGCATGAATCAGAAGTTGATAGGTGATTATCTAGGTGTTGTGTTCTGCTGAGGTTATACTGTAAGGATTGTGTTATTTGGTTGAATGTTGGGATAGATTATCTTGGTGTCACTATTTTACACAACTGGTTTTTATCTGTATGCAGCTTATTTTTAGTTGTATTATCTGATTAGGTCTATTTGTTTCCTGTTTTTCAATTGCATGCTCTTTTTAGATTTTAATCTTCTTGAAATGATGTACCTGATCATCAATCTTGCATCATCACACTAGCAACGAATTCAATGATCTACAGCAGTAACATGAACCTGTATTCTCCTTCCAATAGCAAAGTCAATTAATTGTTTTAGATGGATGAATGTTCTTGACTTTTATTTTTCCCATATAAAAAATTAGAACATACATTTATTATTATATTTTGTTTCAGGATGCTACTTTCAATGTATGCTTCTGTCACAAATTTCAGGATGCTATTTTTCTTCTTCAGTATTCTGTAAACGATATTATTTGCCCTTTGAAAAGGCAAGAATTGCTTGCTCCTTAAACCTTTAGTACAGATATTGTTGGAAAGTAAAAAAATGCAGCGGAGAAATTTGAATACGACATATCAAGGATGACTATCCTTTACGTATGTAATGACATCTAGAAAACAGTAAGTGATGTTAGGAATCTGAAAACTTACTTATTTCTCAAAGTGATGTAAGGTATCCCTCATTTTGTATTTTCTCAAATTGAGTGTCATGTTAGGAATCTGAAAACTTACTTATTTCATGATTTAAGAGTTCAATGTCGCAATTTATTATGATTGAACATTTACAATGTTTATATTGAGTTGTTGACTACTAAGTTTCATCAATGTGTATTTCATGTCAAGAATTAGATACTAGTTTGAATCTGCACATAGTTAGCCACTTGTGTTGTATGAAGTAATCACTAATTTTTACATTTCCCATATATTTACATCTTGTTTCAGGATGCTACTTTCCATGAATTCTTCTGTCACAAATATTGTTCCAAACTTGGATGATCAATACAAAGTTTCGGGCTATATACTTTTGTTGAGTTTACGGTTCTCTTTCCTCCATGTTTCTTCTTCAGATATTCTTAAATGATATATACTCTTGTTGGATATAGGTTCTTCGGTTCAATTTTTTCAAGGAGAAATAAGCTACAATAATGACATCAAGAAATTAAGGAAGGAAATAAACTTCCACAACGAGAAATAAGCTGTTACCAAGGGGGGAAATCAAGTTTTTGGGTACCCTGGGAGAATCATAAAACAATTCCTTTTGTGGTAGAAGAATTAATAATTCTTTCATAAAACAGTGGATATTAGCTTACGTTGGATTACTATATATGATCATTGCCTACATTACTTGGATATAACGTAGTAATACTAGTCCTTTATGCATAATCAAAGATTACCATTTACGTGGACACATTGTTTTCAAGACATTCAAAGTTGGTAAGGAAAACAACAGAAGAATATGAAACTATTAAATTCAGAACAAAGAGCGTATTAGCAATGCTTTCAATATTGACGCATCCCAACATTGACTAAATCCTTTGTTTAGGATCAACACTGCGTGCTTTAAAGAAAGAAATAAAAATCATGTACTAGGAAATATAAATCCTTAAAGAGAATGGAAAAGAAAAAAGAAATAAAAGGGTTGGCAGAGGGTATGCCAAATGGAAGGTGGATGACTTTTGCATGACTCTCCAAATGCTTTCATGTTGAGGTGTAGATAACTTTAAAGCCGTGAAGAAGTCTAATTGAACACACCATTAGCATACAATCAAACATATGTAAGTAAGTATTAAGACAGTGGAATCACCATAAACTTGGTACAAACCATAAAGGATAAGTAACATCACCATGCTTTAATGTCTCCTCAGGGAGGTATATGATGCAGCTTCCATTCAAACAAAACATCCCAAACTCTAAACTTGTCGGTGGATTTATTTTTGGACATGGAAAAGTAATGGCAAAGTAGATGCTATTCCCACTAATTAAATCTTTATTGTAATTAAGTTCATCTCTTGTCATTACCATGCTGTTCCAATTACTAACAAAAGCCACTCTATCTTCCAGCTTCACATTCTGCCACCCAATAGGAGTCTTGTTTGTGTCCAGCTTGAACACTTCACAGCTGGTAACCTGAGGAGGCTTAGCAAATGCTGAGACAACTTTAAAACGGTCAGAGACATGTTGTTGAGTTTCAATCTCAGCATTGTAGAAAATAGAAATGTAGTATAACTCTCTTAACGTTTTATCTTTGGCTAGAAAACTGCTATTAAAACCTGATCCTACTGGCGTTCTTGGAAATTCAGCCAACACTTCAGCCTTTGGAGGTCCATTAGTCGAGTCTTTAAGATCATAAACCAAAATAGAATCTGAGGATGAGTCTGTTACATACAATTTTGTACCAATAATTTCTATGTCCGCAAAATAAGTCGCTGAATCCTTATATGACTCAACTATAGTCCATGCCTTTTCAAAGAGTTTATAAATTGCAATGTGACAATAATCACTCAAAAGACCGACTAAATAACAATCAGAACCATAGCAATTTGGTTTGGAAGAGGCCACCATTTTTCTCACAGGTAATATTCTATCACCTTGGACGGAAGAGGGCAAGTACAACTTTGATGGTACCGAGATTCTAACATCAGTCACTGGATTCAAAAAGAAAATTTTTGCAAAACCTTTTTCAGAATTGTCACTCACAATCAACCATCCTTCAACTGAGCCAATACATGTATTAGATTTCAATAGTGGTGTCCTAAGGCAATGTAAACTTTTTGTACTCAAGCTAGGCAGTTCAGGTAAAGGGCAGCAATGCTTCTTTTCAATGATATTGGAAACTGTTTTCCTACAAGAACGGCAAATTTCTTTCAATCCAAGGTAATCTTTAAGAGGCAAACGCTTCATAATCTGTTCCAACACATCCACCGGTAGATTTGTCAATATATTTTTTTCTTCCATCTCATATTTTTCAGTGAGAGCCACTGCATAATCATTGCCACTTGCAAATATTAGTGGTATAAAAGAAGTATAAGTTTCTTTTGACATAAAAGGCTAATTGATGTGTCAAGACATCACAATAACATAAGGATTTTCAACTGGTTGACAATTCGAAACTTAATCATAGTAATTAATTAAGACGACACTTTATATTATAGTAATTAAGAGAACAAATACAAGTCAGAAGACTAAGAAGAAAATGTGAAAAATAACATACACTCCACTAATGTGAGCACCAATATTGTTCAGAGTGGAAGTGGATTTAGGTTAGAAGTATGATTTATTATCACTTTATACTTGTACGGTCATTAGAATTTTAACAAAGTAAAACCAGAAAGGTGTGCATAGTCAGAACGAACACTCACTAAATCTGCAGCAAACAAAAACAAGCAACTATGACAAAAAATAACATATAAGTCAGAGATTACACATACATGATTTAGGACGTTTCATCAATTTGAGTAGCTCTACTATCAATCTGAAAATCAATTTGAGTAGCTCCACTATCAAAACCCTGCTCTTTTTTTTTTTTTTTTTTGAGGAGGAGAAACCCTAATCCACACACACACACACACACACACACACATATATATATATATATATATATATATTATTAGTGCCAAGCAGGATCCATATCATTCATGTGCCAAATCATTTAATTTAAAGAGGAGGTACCAGAAAATTTTGTAGACTTTCTAAATCGAGGGATCAAAAAATTGGTTTTAGAAAAGGGGACTAAAAGTTAAAATACATATAAACAAGGGGATTAAAAGTGCATTTAAGTCTTAATTATATTTCTAAGAATTTATTAAAACCGATATACACTATTTTTTAACTCGTTTAATATCTTAATCTAACTAATTTGTAGTTAACTATCATCTATTAGTTCTCATGATTATAGAAGAGGTTGTTTTACGAGAGAGAAATTTGGGGTTAGTTTCGGATAGAGGACATAAGGAAGCAAGACTAGCTAATAGGAAGCAATAACAAAAACAACAAAATTCAAGTGGTGACCATAATTATAGGAAGTGGTTGTTCCTTGAGAGATAGGATTAGTTGCTATTGACGTGGTAACGACATTTTTTTTAGAAGCCAAACTAGCCCCATTCAAGTTGGTATTGGAAGAATCGTTTAGAAGACAAACGCCCCTTTGAAGTTAGTACCGGAAGAATCAAAATGATAAGCAGACTCAAAAGTCTCAAACTAATACCACCAGAACAACTCAACTGGATTATAACAAAAACATTTATATTATCAACTACTAATATAAAAAACCACTAAAAGGTAAAAAAAAATAAAAATTCCTCAGATAGAAGTTTATAAAATTCTAACATGTCATCAGTTGATCTTTTAATTTCACTGATTTGGAGGACAACAAGGTCATTTTGCAAATAATCATCTTCCCAAAATCTTCTTTCAAGATATTGACTAAAATAATCAAAATATGTGAACCGAAAGTAAATAAAATTTCAATGTCATAATATTGTTTCTATGTCACTAATGCTATTTTATTTAATTGATTTAATTTTACTTTATATATATTTATTATATATATACACACACTCACTAGTAATAAAGGGGATACATCATTTTTTCATGAAGCCTATTTTCAGTTTAACTAAATTTCCGTCAAACATATCAACTCTTAAATCCATTACTATATGAATTGGTGGCGAAAAATGTCTTTTTTAACTCTCCTTTGCTAATCAATGTACTACTTTCAATAACAACCTTTTTTAACTCACCATATTTATTAATTCCTTATTTTTTTTTACGAGAATATTAATATTTAAAATAGTTAGATAAAATTTTGCAACTTTTATTATTTTTATCGATAACGGCGGAAAGATGGACATGTAGTGCCCCTCTTGACGTCTGATGCCAGTAGTAAGTATAAAAAGAGAATTCCTAAAATAACTATCAATTTTGGTAGACTTTAACAACATATATATATATATATATATATATATATATATATATATATATATATATATATATATATATATATAACATGCTAATTGAATTAAAATTTATATAATTTCAAAGAACCTTCTTTTTATAGTCCTAGAGAATGCTCCATATAATTCGGAGTCATGTACCTCATAAAATCCAAAAGAAAATTTTGCATATCATGTCTTCTAAAGTGAAAAGATGTATCTAAGAAGAAATAGGAGATTCGAAATTTTATATAATCGTTGATCAATCGCATGATGAATCTCTAAGGGTAAAATGGCTATTGTTGTTGTTTTAAGATTTGTGGATAAAAATGGTTGTATACAAGAATAACTTTTTAATATTGTGCTTGTTAAGGATAAGATAGTATCACTTAGATATTGGACCGTAGATCTCACCATCTAGGACTTGAGATCCTAAAGACAAGGGTGTGAGCCCTTGGAATAAGGCTGGACGCCCTCCAGGAGGGCACATGGCCCACTTTACAGTCACAAATAACCCTAGGTGACCTTCCTAAAGGGCACCCTTTGGGGGCGCCCTAGTCATGGTTTCGGCCCTTTACGATTTGGGCCCAAAACCATGACCGGGTAGGCCCAAGAGAGGCTACAAATAGTAACCTTGGGATCATTCCCAAGGCATGACCTAAACAGAACTAAGAAACCCTAGTTTCCATAGATTGTACTCACTGCCAGTACAGTTGGCGCCCACCGTGGGGCCACGGTAAAACTGACCTAGCCACCGTCTCCGAATGAAAAACAGTTGATCCACGGCCCCTGAAAGTCGTCAGAACACCGTGAATCCACCATATTTCTTAGGAGCAACCTTAGAGCCTTCGAATCCGCCGCGATTCACCCCTAAATCTACCCTTAACTTCATCAAACATTCAACTCATCCCTTGTTCAAAACATCAACCCCCTCCCCCCTGAGATTCGCAATCCTGACCGATAACTTTCAGTCACCAGCCTTAAACCTTCATAACCGACCCAAACAACCATCATCGCCGCCGTCGATGGCGGACCCAGCAGCCCTAGAAGCCTTACAGCAACAGATCCAGCAGCTTCGTGACCACAACGAAGCCTTGCAAGCGACCATGGAGACCATCCAACAGCAGCAGCACGCCGAAGGAAACGGATCTCAACAAGATGAATCGGTCGATCCAGATCCTCAACCTCTCTCCGTTGAAGTCTGGAACGCGCCGGTCCCAGAAAACTTCAAGCCGCCCTCGCTTTCGTCTTTCGACGGAAAGAGCGATCCGGTGGAACACGTAACGGTTTTCAACACCCAGATGGCCATCATCGGCGCTGCTGACTCCCTGAAATGTAAGCTGTTGGCAAGGGACCCTCAAAGACGCCGCCCTCAGGTGGTATATGAACCTACCTCGGTTTTCCATCGTCATCTACCAGGATATGACACGCATGTTGACGCACCAGTTCTCAGCGAGCCGCCACCGCAAAGTCTCGTCTACCAGCCTCTTCAACGTCCGTCAAGGACCCAACGAGCCTCTCCGCGAGTATCTCGCGCGCTACAACGACGCCACCATCAAAGTCATTAACCCAAACTAGGAATTGTTCGTGGGAGCCTTCCAGAACGGCCTCCGCGCCGGCCAATTCAACGAGTCGTTGGCACAGAAACCAGCTGATTCCATGGAAGAAATCATGTCTAAGGCAGAGTGTTATATAAAAGGAGAAGAGAGCAACGCCGAAAAGAAAGCAAGGGATTCCAGGGAGCGTGCTCCCTACGGATATGATCATCGCCACAATTATTACCCACCCAGCAACAGAGACAGAGCGCCGTATAAGCGCCACGTTCAGGATAGGCGCGTACCCCTCCCAGAATCCTTCACGGCCCTCAACACCCGCCGTGAACAAATTTGGAGGGATGTTTACCATTCGAGAATCATTCCTGAACCTCAACCACCGAGAGGAAGCATCATGGGGAACGACAAAGAAGCCTGGTGTAAATATCACCGCATCAAAGGACATACCACAGATGATTGCATCCACCTGAAAAGAGAGATAGAGAAGCTGATTCAGAACGGCAGGTTAAGAGGATATGTGAAGGAAGGTAGGGAGGGAGACAGACGTCCCCCCGAAGACCCCCAAAGGGAGAAAGATGTGGCGAAGGACGGTGAACGCCACACCTTGAACACCATATCCGGCGGCTTCGCAGGAGGAGGGGAGTCCAGTACCTCTCGGAAGAAATATGTGAGGCAAGTAATGTTGCTCGATGACCACGCCAGGAAGGAGCCAGAACGCCAAACGGATATCACTTTCTCAAGTGAAGACCGCAGAGGAGTGATCCCCCACGATGACGATCCCATGGTTATTACTGTGCAAATCTTCAACTGGGATGTTAAGAGGGTGTTGATTGATCCCGGCAGCTCGGCAGACATCCTCTATTATTCTGCTTTTGAGAAAATGGGACTTGACGAGGACCAGTTGCAGCCCTTCAAAGGAATACTGGCCGGCTTCACAGGGGAGCAGGTGCACGTCTGGGGATACATCACATTGAAAACAACATTCGGTACAGGTAACAACGCCAAAATCATCAGGATTAGGTATTTGGTAGTAAACTCGCCCTGTTCTTACAACGTCATCATAGGCCGCCCGACCTTTAACGCCCTCGACGCCTACCTTTCCACCAAATTCCTCATTATGAAATATCCGCTGGATGATGGGCGGGTTGGTACCATCAGAGCAGACCAGAAAGTGGCCCGAGAATGTTACCACAACAGTTTGAAGTTGCAAAAAGAGAAGAAAGGAAATAGTAACATGAAAGCACACCGAGTGAACTTCATTGTCGCAAACCTAGAAGAAGAGGTTCATATTGAGGAGGTCAAAAAGGTTGAGGAAATAAGTACTCCTTTGTTGATACTCCATTCAAAGCCAGCCAACTCAAGTGTCAATGCTGAGGAAGAAGATGCGGAATTCAAGGAGATCAAGAAGGTTGAGGAAATAAGTACTCCTTTGTTGATACTCCATTCAAAGCCAGCTAACTCAAGTGTCAATGCTGAGGAAGAAAATGCGGAATTCAAGGAGATCAAGAAGGTCGAGGAAATAAGTACTCCTTTGTTGATACTCCATTCAAAGCCAGCCAATCCAATTGTCAATGCCGGGGAAGAAGAGGCGGAATCCGACGAAGTCAAGAAGGTTGAGGAAACGAGTACTCCTTTGTTGATACTACAGGCAGAACTAGTCAACTGTGGTATGATGAAAAATCTGAGCACAAAGCAGGAAGAAACTCGCCACAACAACTCAAAGGCGAGCTAAAGGGAAAACAATGCCACTTTAATTTCTACTGTCTTTATCTTTTATATTTCGGCGTCTTTGTACAGCTATGTAGTAAAAGAGTAAGGGGCACTCTTTCCCCCCCACAGTAATGGGGGTTTTTAATGAGGCCCCGATTTTTTATTAATATTATATTGCTTGTTTATCTTACTTTCGTTGCCTGTAGCAGTTCACCAATGCCGAAGCTTAAATGAGCTCGCCATATGATCCGTTAACCCCAAAGGGGTTGCCACCTAATTCCTTAACCCTAAAAGACAGGGCTCTAAGACGTCGTGAGCTTAAAAAGAACTCGCCACCTAATTCCTTAACCCTAAAAGACAGGGCTCTAAGACGTCGTGAGCTTAAAAAGAAATCGCCACCTAATTCCTTAACCCTAAAAGACAGGGCTCTAAGACGTCGTGAGCTTAAAAAGAAATCGCCGCCTAATTCCTTAACCCCAAAGAGGGCTCTAAGACGTCGCGAGACGAAAATAAGATCGCCGCCTAATTCCTTAACCCCAAAGAGGGCTTTAAGACGTCGCGAGACGAAAATCAGATCGCCGCCTAATTCCTTAACCCCAAAGAGGGCTTTAAGACGTCGCGAGACGAAAATCAGATCGCCGCCTAATTCCTTAACCCCAAAGAGGGCTCTAAGACGTCGCGAGACGAAAATAAGATCGCCGCCTAATTCCTTAACCCTGAAGAGGGCTCTAAGACGTCGCGAACCGAAATCAAGATCGTCGTCCAAAAGGGACCCTAAAGCATCAGACGCTAAAAGAAACAAACCTACAACTGTCAACATTATTATGAAACGAACGTGATCACCGCCCAGGAGAGGCCTCCCGAAATACATAAATTTGAAGAAAAACGAAAAGCTTAAAAGCGAATGATACATCATTAATACAAATTCGAGAAGAGTACTGAGTTTAAGAAGGAAATTAAATTACAACAAACGAAATTAGGGTTCGTCCACTAGGACGCCATCTACAATAATTTTAAAAGGATCAAGGGCGAAAATATCAACGCCAGGATGGAGAAGGGCGACTTGAGCCTTGGCTCTTTCAAAACCAGCATCGAAGTTCAGAGCCAGCTCTCCCTTCGCTTCAGAAACCTCAGCCTTAAGCTGATCCTCCCTTTCTACTCCAGCCGCGACATCGAATTGCAGCTTAGCAATGACCCCGTCCTTTCCAGCAAGATCCGCTGCATAACCAGTCTTCAGATCGGAGATGCGTTTATCACATTCAAGCTTCATCGCCTCCCTGGCTTCTAGCATCTCTTTTTCCCTCGCATTCCTGGCTTCCTCCACCTCTTTCTCCAACGCCCTCACCGTAGCTTGGAGAGCCTCCTCATTCTGCACCACTTCCTCATACTTCCGATCCACCGAGTCTAAAAGCATTATAGTCCGCAAACAATGGACTCCTATATCCTTCGTCATAAAGGGCACAACGCCTTGGTTTCCCGACTCCGCGTCTTCTGGATTAAAGACCAGCCTCTCCTTCACGTAGGCGCCGTAGTCAAAGCCTTTATCCCAGAAAGACGGCACTGACCTGCTGGCTTTGACGGCGCCAATCAAGGAAGGAGAAGGCGTCTTCTTTCCTTTTTTCTCCGCTGCCGCCTTTCCTTTATCGTCTTTCCCGGGTGACGCTTTATCGCGTGTAGCCGCCGTGAGGCACTCAGCTTGGATCTCGGGTGGATGATCAGCTTTCTCTTTGGCTTGCGGGTAATAAGTCCCGCGGGATCAGTGGCCGCCATCCCCTCAGCAGCTTTTTTAGCCTTCATTTCTTCGAGGTATCTTTTCCTCTCCGCCGCAGTCATGGGCGCCATATCCTCTATAGAAAATAAAGCAGAAAAGTTAAGGGGACAAGAAAATAGAAAAGTAAAATATAGGCATAGATATATAAATTTGACTCACGTAGGTACTCGTCTAAGCTATCTACATCCCCTTCCCTATTCAACAACTCCCAGATGTTCATAGGCAACATTTTGTCCAAAAAACAGACGACGCCCTGGTCGTATGCATCCAGCTTCTCATAATCAAAACCCATGATGGACGCCGGAGCACTCGTCCAACATGTGGGAAACCTCAGCTGACCATCCACCCATGCAGCAGCTGCCTCACAATCTTTTCGTCCCCGGACCTGGAGGAATGTTTGTCTCCAATTCTTGTAATGAGAGGCGTAGGGCAGGAACAACCTCTTACCAGGATGCGCGCTGACGGACACCCAAGACTGCTTATCTACCCCCTTCGTGCCGTAAAAAGTGAAGAAAGATCCAACTGAGGGCTGGAAACCCAACCCCTCGCATAGAATCTCAAAAGCACGGATAAAAGCCCAGCTGTTCGGCTGCAGCTGAGAAGGCGCAACATTTAGACAGTTGAGTATGTCAACTTCAAAGGGCGTGAAGGGATACTTCACACCCAAATCTTCAAAAACTGCGGTGTACATATGGAACATCTCACTCTTCACACTCTTCGGCCTCTGGGCGCACACTTTCTCACCTGGGCGACAAGGTTCCAAAACCACGTCCTCCTCAAATCCCGTAGAGGACACGTGTAGCTTACTCCGAAAAAACGCCACCCGTTGAGGATCCATGTACACAGACTCAGAACGAAGCACCTCGTCGGCGAAACTCTCTTGTTCTGAACCACTAGAAGACGCCATGTAACAAATTCCTTTCCTACAGAACGGACCTGGGCGAACAGAACGAATAATAGAGTCAGATGAATTCCCACTACCACTCCCTCCTTCACCCTCGTCCAAATCACTCGAAAACTCCGTCAAAAGGGAGTGGCCGTAGTAGGCCTTATCAAACACCATCCAATCAATGGTTCCATCTGACCGCTTCGCATGCCTAACACTTTCCCTCCACAACCTACACCTCTCCTCCGAATTAGCTGGGGGTAACTCCCTACCTGCCTCATCGCACTCCCTAATTACCACCATACTACTGCTTTAAAATAAAAAAGAACGAGATCGAATAGGGTTACCTGGATTTAGACAAATGAAGCGCTTGAGAACGAGCAAGGACTCCGAACGATCCGTAAACTGCAGGCGCAGAGATCCACAAAGACCGTAACCGCTTCAACGATGAAAAACGAGTTGGAAGAAAAAGACGGAGATAAAGGAGGGGGAAAGGATAAGAGGAATCTGAAAGTAGGAGGAAAAGTAGATCCGTTTCAGTTTAAAGTAAAAAAGCCTGGGAAAACGCGCAGATGACGTCATCTAAGTTGACACGATTTCCGAGAGCCGTTGCGATGTGAACACGTCAGCAAGAGCGAACAGTTGCCTCACGGCAGCCGTCGTATCTCATTAAGAGGCGTCCTCAACACGTAGTTTAACGGGCGCGGCAAGCTAACCTACTCAAAGGAGTCATTTCTACATGAAGTTTAATCACTTCGCCTTGTCGCAAGACTCGTGCTTGTTGGGCTATGAATACTCTTGTTGGGCTAGTACCCATGTTGGGCTAGTATCCGTGTTGGGCTAGTACCCATGCAGGGTTAAATGTAACACCCCAATTTTATATTTTAAGTAATTCAATAAATTTTAATAGGTGTGGCGTGGTGAATATTATTATTAATGCTGTTTTATTTGAATGTGATGTAAATGTTGAATTATATTGGTGAATTAATTTATGATACCAGAATTTAAATAATATAGAAAGAGAATTGAAAAACAAGTAGAAAAGAGTAGGAGGTGTAGAAAATAGGTTTTTAATAAGTGGGGAAGGGGAAAAGCAAAAGAATAGTGACTAGAGAGGAAAGTTATATGAAGAGTGGCTAGACCAAATATAAATAAGGGTTTTGGGAAATTAGAACTCAGTTTTGCTGAACGTAGAAACAGTGAGAAGAGCAGCCGTCAGAGAAAGGAAAACCTAGCTACAACGAAGTCAAGCCAAACCAGAGATTTCAGAGGAATTGAGGTAAGGGGGAGAATCTTTGCACTTTAGGGTATCTTAATATATGATGGGGGTGTTTAATTCTTAAGATGATGTTTCTGTTATGATGTGAGATTGTGATGAGAGATTGATGATGGACGAAGGTAAAGACGATGTTGAATTATTTAAGATTAAGAGAAACTAGTTTACGGCTTACGAATAGAGGATTGACCATGAAGAGAGTGTGTGAATCAGTAGGTTAATGGAAAATTAGTGTTTGAATGATAGGGTAACCTTAGGGTGATGTTTAGGGACGAATTGGTGAGTTGGGGGGGGGGGGGGGGTCGAAATCGGAGCCGGGGAAGCTCCCATGGTGGAAAATTACAAAATCTGCGTTCTGATGCTGACAGAATCGTGACGTGATTTTGGCACAACTTTTTGACCATTTTCAGTTCCGAATTGAGCTTAGGTGTCTTCATAAAAGTTGTAGATACGGATGTTAGCTTTCATGTGGCTTTGGAGTGACCTCATTTATACATCCACAACTCGATTTATCGTCATATTACTACACAGGGGTTGGCACGGTCGTGCACTCTGCTCAGGTTTAGGAAACGAAACATTTCCACCCCTCTCTGTCCCGAATTGGACTTAGTTCCCTTCATGAAAGTTTTAGATATAGATGTCAGCTTTCATTTCCCTTTGGTTTGAATCCATTTAGATCTCTATAACTTGAGTTATGAATAAAATATTGTACCTGGGTCATGATGCGATATGAATAGTAAGTCTAAGAAAGCTGTTAGCGTTAAAAGTAAGCATATACTAGGGTTCGGAACCTATAAACATAAATGAAGGGAGTCTAGTCTGGTGTCTTAAGGGTAGTTCCCCAACCCCTTAACGAATTAATACATGGAAGAACTTTAGGGTGTTAGAGACAAATCCAAGAAGAAATAAAGAGAGAGGAGTAGGATAGTGAATGGTGAGAATGAAAGCGCTTAGATAATGAAGTTGCTAATGACGTTGACTACTGAATATATAAATATGATGAAGTTGGTGAGGCATATTCGTAATGATGATGTTGATTATATAAATGATGTGAGTGACGATGTATATTCATGATGACAACGTTTCCTTATGCTGATGATGTGAATAACGACGATATGTTTTGTCTCGGTGTTGAGAAAAATAGGAATGAGGATAGCAGTGAATAAGACGGGAATTGATTAGAAGAGAGCGAGATGAATAGGAAAGAAGATAAGAGGTAATAGTCATAATGTTTGACGATAATAATAATGACCGGTATCGAGAGAATAAAACCTTAAATTATAATGAAGTTTTAGTGAGGAAAGTTGCTGACGTAGAAAGTATCGATTTTGAATTAGAATGAAGTTAAGATTAGGGGAATGGTCGAGGTTATAGATGACGACAAATGTGAGACGGGGATTAAGGTATAAAGTCGTAATAATGAGAGGGATAAGTAGGAAAGAGTTATTGACGATGGTGAGGTGAAACCTAGTTGTATAGAGAGGAGACGTTATATGTAATGTTAATGGAGAAGTAAACTTCTTAAAACTAAGAAGGAGGAATAGGGTGTGCTATCAGGATAAAATATCTAGAGAGCCTAGAATAGACGAGAGAATAGAGCATGTCCGTAAGATGAATAATAAAATAAAATAGAGGGTTGTTGACGTAGAAACGAGTCGTGCTTAAGGGTTGGATTGATGAGGAGATAATGTAGAGATATAGACGGTAATAGAGAGTAATGATGACGAATCATATGACTATGACAAAGAGTGATGACGATTGATATTATATACAAGTGTATAGATAAATATGATGAGAAATGATGACACTTGCGTTAATATGATGATGAGAGTGATGATGTTTATATTATAATGATGATAATGATGATGTCTATATTACTATGACGATGAGAATGATGATGTATATATTATAATGATGATGAGAATGACGATGTCTATATTATTTTGATGATGAGAATGATGATGTTTATTTATGAAGACGATGAGAATGATGACGGTGTGTTTTGCATTGATGTTGTGCATATTAGGGAGAGTCTTGCATTTATGAATGTGAATTCATGATGACGTGATGATGTGTAATACCTGATGAGTCTGTCACCATGCATGCATATAGAGTCGTGTCTAGGAATTATGAAGATGAAATGACGATGAAAGTCCAGTAACATATCTCTGGCAATTTATGACGACGAAAGTCCAGTAACATATCTCTGGCAAATTATGACGACGATAGGTGTGGTACCACATTCATATAGGTCTTAGGGTGAGTCCATATGCATTTAAATGATGATACTTATACTTGGTGTTTTTAAGTGTGAATTGAATGAGATGATGATATGTATGATTAGTTGAGAAGAATATAATAAATGTCGATGATCATATGACGACAGAATATTGTTATTGTTGTATTATAATGTTGTGCGTGCTTTTCCCTAATATTATGTTACGGCAGGATTTCTCACCCCTTTGTTGTTGTTGTGTTGTTTTCTTTGTGGTGATTGTACTCCCGGGTACAGACACTCAGGTTGAGGAAGTTTAGCTGTGGGACGACTTAGAAGGTGGAGATGGAATACGTCTTCCGTCTAGTTTTCATTTTATTTAGTAATCTATTAAGCATGTAGTCGCTACGAGCTCTGATTCTTGTAACACCAGGGTTGGGGTTGACGTTGAAATTAATTTGTTTTAAGTTGAGAACTTGGAAATATTGTTATTTCTATTTATGATGTTGAATAACAAGGATAATCAATATTAATGAAATCAATGAAATGTTTTCTGCTGTTGAAATTATTATTTAAAGAAAGTGTTTATGTTATATGTGATATATTGACGAGTTTTGTAATATCCTCTTTATTAAATATATAATTATTATTTAATAATTATCGTCGGGAAATAGGGTGTTACATTAAACATCCATGTTGGGCTAGCACCCATCGTGGGCGAGTACCCATGCAGGGTTAAACATCCATGTTGGGCTAGCACCCATCGTGGGCGAGCACCCATGAGTGGGCAAACATCCATGTTGGGCTAATACTCATAAAAATTTTTCATGTAGCTTCGTGATCAGTAAGCCCCACTTGCTGGGCAAAAGGTCATAGACAAATCCCCCTGTTAACAGTTTAATCACTTCGCCTTGTCCCAAGACTCGTGCTTGTTGGGCTGTGGACCGTAGATCTCACCATCTAGGACTTGAGATCCTAAAGACAAGGGTGTGAGCCCTTGGAATAAGGCTGGACGCCCTCCAGGAGGGCACAGGGCCCACTTTACAGTCACAAATAACCCTAGGTGACCTTCCTAAAGGGCACCCTTTGGGGGCGCCCTCAGCAGCTTACGAGGGCGCCCTAGTCATGGTTTCGGCCCTTTACGATTTGGGCCCAAAACCATGACCGGGTAGGCCCAAGAGAGGCTACAAATAGTAACCTTGGGATCATTCCCAAGACATGACCTAAACAGAACTGAGAAACCCTAGTTTCCATAGATTGTACTCACTGCCAGTACAGATATAAACTCACCAAATTGTACCAGGGCTAGTAGTGACAAGAGTAATCATCCTACCAATAACTTTGTATCATTTAGATACAAACTTATCAAATTGTACAACACTCTCAGTAGTGACAATAATTTTTATTCAAGAAGGGAGTGTGAAGAGACTTTAAACACTTGGAGCTCATGAGTGTATGAGAAAACAAAGTAGACTTTGCCTAAGTTAAGAGCTTTGCTGGAAACTCATCATGCTTAACGAAGCAAATATGATTGAGTAGCAAAGGATTTAGAAAAGATTGATGCTTTGTGGATTCATAGTATATCCAATGTTGGCAGGAGATACTAAGAAGATTGTAATAGTTGGATTATAATGGATCAAGTCTTTCTAGAGTAGACTAGCTATCAGTTGGATAGTGACCTAGTATAAATATACAATGTCTTTCTTCTTTGTCTTTCCATAAAAGAAAAAAATTAAACTGATAACACAATTCAAACTCAATTTGTGTTTTTCTCCACCTTCAGACCATCGCACTGGAATAAATCAATTAATATATCACGAGGATATGTGGTTGAAATCTTTCAATATGTGAGGAGGAAGAGTATTTTAAGATTAGATTGAAAATGTCTTATATGGGACTTAAACAAGTATTTTGAAAGCGAAGAAAACACTCATGCTTAGCGATTTTTTAGACATAGAGTAGAAGTTACTGCATTTTTCTTTGTTTCCTTTCCAAATTGCCAAAATCCTTTCTTCTCCTCAAATTAGGTAGCAAATAGAGATAATAATTTAAATAAAATAAAATGAAGCAATAATGTAGTTATATCCAAAATAAATGAAGCAATAACGTCAGTTATGTTCATCTTTTCAAAACTCTGGCTTAAAACATTAAGAAACAATTGAACGGTTGGATTATTACCAAGTCCCTATGGTCGTGGATACAATAATTTACAATACCTTGATTGCCACAAGTTACTAGGGTTACAAAAATTAATTATTCGCATCAGGCCAACAAATTATTACAACTCTTCCCCCTTTACAATTGGATTTTCGCCAAAAAAAGTAATATTCATCAGCATTCTTCCCCTTGATGAGGCTTTGCAATTTCTCACATTTTAGTGTATCTCATCAACCACGACTCCAATAAATGTGCCAATTTTATTGCTTAATTGGGACATAATTCTTCATTTGCTTTAAGTATTTTTGAGAATGCTTTTCATTGTTAGATACTATCAGGGGTGTTCAAAACTGAACCAACCTAAACCGAAAAACGCAAGTAACCGTATTTGTTCGAATGTATTTGGACCATTTTTTCATTGAACCGCACGGTTCAGATCGGTTTGCATTATTTGTTTTCCCAACCAACCAAACCAAAACACAAACTTTGAGAACACTCAATTAAAAGGTGTAATGATTTAGTATCTAGTTCGGATTTTATAACATAGCCAAAGAAGAAGTAGAAAAAGTTTATGCCCCTGTCTTTGGAGTTGCTAACTAGTGAACTATAGATAGCAAATCATTATTACATTGCCTTGCAGTGCTTAAACTAAGTTTGTCCTTTGTAATTGAAGATAAGAAATTAACTAATATGCATTAGAAATTTATCATGGAATATGGAATGTTCATAGTATCATATCCATTTGTATCAATTGGTGAGCGCGTGTTGACTAATTTAATAGATTAGGCATTTATTTTCTCACACTTCTTCTTTGCTAATATAAATCATTGATTCCATTTTTTGTGTTATGATTGGTAAGTGTTCATATGCTAGTGTGTGTAGAGCTGGTAAAAATGGGCCGGGCTAACAGGCCAGGTCCATTAGTCCAATTTTTGGGCTAGGTCGGGCCTCAAAAATTCGGGATGCTACTGTGTGTGTGCATAGTTGTATCACATATATGTCAATGTTGAATGAATACTTATGCATGTTTCATCTTATATTTCAATGTTCTTTCAGTTAATTTTGGTGTGGATTGAATATGGCATGAACCTTTATTGTCAGAGCATGCAAGAGGTAACAAAGAATTTTGAAAGATGAGGTGTGTATGCAAGAGCCAATATAATCAAAATTGTTGAAAAAATATTTAACTTATGTGTTGTCTCGCATAAAACCGAACCAACTCAAACCGCATTGGTTTAGGTTGGTTTGGTTCGGTTCGTTTTTTTAAAAGCCAATCGAAACAAACCAGACTGCATGCTTTTTTATATAGTTTGGATGACTTTTACCATCAAAACCAAACCAAACCGCACCGTGAACACCGCTATATACTGTGCTTTATGTAGATTGAAAGAACATCTGTGGTCCGCTTCTTAATAGTTAATTAAATTCCCATACACACAACTAGAGGGGCTGATGTTCAAACCCCGGCCGCCATGCTCAACATATCAATTTTGGTATTTTTTTGAAGAGGTTTTAATTTAGTGCTTGGAAAATGGGTGTTGAAACTCAAAGTAGAAAGATAACATTTGTGGGCAAAGGTGATCCAGTTGGTAATGAGTCCAGTTGGTGGCGAGAACATCAAAGCGACAGAGAAATGAACATGGGAATCTCAAATTCACAAAAAAGATGGAAGTGGCGACGATACATTCTTTTGGTTGGATAAATGAATAGGAGATGACACCATTAAAGATATATTTCTGAGATTGTATATCATAGCAAATGATATAATGGAGGCTCCAATTGATAGCAATGAAAAAGCATGGAATAAAGATGTACCCCCAAGAATAAAGGTGTCTGTTTGGAGACTATTCCAAAAGATGGGTGGGATTAATTCACCAAAATTAATAGATTGGAGGTGGTGGTGGTGCAAATGCATTTAGCTCTATCATTTATTTAGAATGTGGAAGCCTGTAGAATATTACATGATGGGCTTGTCAATATGGAGAAATGTTTGTGTTAAGTGAATGTCTCTTTCTGAATGTGGTAGGAATCTTTTTTTGGAAGTTATCTTGCAAGAATCAGAAGTTGATTAGAGATTGTCTTGGTGTTGTGTTCTGCTGAGGTTATATTGTAAGGATTGTAATATTTGGTTGAATGGTGGCATAGATTATCTTGGTGTGTCACTTTTTTATACATCTGGTTTTTATCTGTATGCAGGTTATTTTTAGTTGTATATAGCATCCTTTTCACTTGTATAGTTGATTTATTTCAACCGATATGTGGCTTCTACTATCCGGTGTTTCACATAGCGGAATTTTTGCTATATTCTGTGATCTCAGTTCGATATCATGGTCTCAGTTCCAACGGTAAAGTCAATTAAATGTCCTAAACTGAAGAAAGTTCTTGATTTTTTCATTTTGCATATATTTACATCTTGTTTCAGGATGCTAGTTTCCAAAGAATGCTTCTGTCACAAATATTGTTCTAAACTTGGATGATCAATCAAAAATTTCAGGCTGTATCCTTTTGTTGAGTTTACGGTTCTCTTTGCTCCATGTTTCTTCTTCAGATATTTTTAAATAATATTTGAAGATACAAGAATTGCATGCTCCTTAAACTTTAATGGCAGATATTGTTGAAAAGGAAAAAAATGCAGCGGAGAAATTTGAATATTTCACATCACAAACGACTATCATTGATGTATGTAATAACCTCTGGAAAACAGTAAGTGAGTGATGTATATCAAACAAGCCTCTGTTGGATGATATTTGTAGCATTATTTAATTTCTCAAATTGACTGCTATGTTAGGAAAACAACAATCACTTAATGACAGAAGAGGTTAATATCTCAATTTGTTATTATGAATGAAAATCTTACAAAGTTGATAAAAAGTAACAATGGGCTTATGGAACTGATCGTAAACAAAACTAAAGTTTTTACTAATAACAAACAAAATTAGCAACATGTACACTTTCACTTCTTGAATGGAATGCTGAACTTTGGGACATTGACAAAATTATCACCAAGCATTCTTCTAATATGTATAATTAATAAGGGTGGGATTTAGTGTGGAGGAGATCACCGATTGAGTGGGAGGTGGAGTTAATTAATAATATGGTGGATACCTTACAAAGTTTTAGACGGTCGGTGGAGGAGGATAGGTGGTGGTGGAATCCGGAGGATGGTGGTGTGTTTTCGGTTCGATTGTCTTATAAGGTGTTAGAGGAGAAGTTGCTTTTGGAGGTGGGGTTGGTTGTTATGGAGGAAGGGGTGTTTGAGTATTTATGGAATGGTTTCGCACCTACAAAAGTCATTGCGTTCTCGTGGATGTTCCTACTTGATAGAATTCCAACTCTTGCGATCCGCAACGCGTTGCCTCCGGATGTTCAACTTACGTGCGTGTTATGCAATAGCGGGCTGGAAGCTTCGACGCACTTGTTTTTGCAATGTGAGGTGGTGAAGGTGGTGTGGCATAAGATTAGTTTGTGGCTGGAGGTGTCTTGGAGTACCCCAAATAATCTGTTTTTACATTTGGAGGGATGGAGAGAAGGGGCGCGCTCGAATAAATTAAAGCGAGGGTTTTTGTTGATTTGGCATGCCGTTATATGGATTATTTGGAGGGAACGGAATGGTCATATTTTCAATGATAAAGGGAAGGATATTGATGAGGTGGTTGAAGATATTAAACGTCTCTCGTGGTGTTGGTCCATGTAGATTGAAGATTGCATCTTGCCTTTATTACGAATGGTGTTGGAATCCGAGAGAGTGTCTGAGGAGGTAGTGGTTTTTTCCAGACTTCTTCGGCCTTTTAGAGATGTCCGGATGGAGCTTTGGGGGGTGGAACAGCTGCTGTGGGGTGTGCTTGTAGGCGTGTTTGGTTTGCATAGTTGGTGGTTTGGCTGGGCGCTGTGCAAAGGCAGTCTCAGTGGTGTCTTTTGCCCCTGTTTTGCATCTGTTTTGGTGTCTTGCGCAGCTGTTTTGGTGCTTCAGCAGCTGCGTGACAGCAGCTTTTTTGCTGTTGCAGCAGCTTCTGTTTTCTGTTTTTGCTGGTTTGTTTTGTATGCCTACCCATTTAGTACGTCTTGTGCCGGGTGTGTTTCAACAAAATATGCTGATTCAAAAAAAAACCACTAACACAATCATTTTTGTTGCTTGAAAGACACTTAACCACCATATAAGAATTCAAGCGCAACACAATCATTTTTGTTGCTTGAAATCCAATTCAGAACAGTTTGAAAACCATTTCATACAACAGTTTGTAAAACTAGTTCGTTTTGAGGTTTTAAAACTAATGCACTGAACCAATTAAATTGGATTTAGGTTCTTCGGTTCAATTTTTTCAAGGAGAAATAAGCTACAATAATGACATCAAGAAATTAAGGAAGGAAATAAACTTCCACGAGGAGAAATAAGCTGTTACCAAGGGGGGAAATCAAGTTTTTGGGTACCTTGGGAGAATCATAAAACAATTCCTTTTGTGGTAGAAGAATTAATAATTCTTCCATAAAACAGTGGATATTAGCTTACGTTGGATTACCATATATGATCATTGCCTACATTACATGGATATAACGTAGTAATACTATTCCTTTATGCATAGTCGAAGATTACCATTTATGTGGACACATTGTTTTCAAGACAATCAAAGTTGGTAAGGAAAACACCAGAAGAATATGAAACTATTAAGTTCAGAACAAAGGGCGTATTAGCAATGCTTTCAATATTGACGCATCCCAACATTGACTAAATCCTTTGTTTAGGATCAACACTGCGTGCTTTAAAGAAAGAAATAAAAATCATGTACTAGGAAATATAAATCCTTAAAGAGAATGGAAAAGAAAAAAGAAATAAAAGGGTTGGCAGAGGGTATGCCAAATGGAAGGTGGATGACTTTTGCATGACTCTCCAAATGCTTTCATGTTGAGGTGTAGATAACTTTAAAGCCGTGAAGAAGTCTAATTGAACACACCATTAGCATACAATCAAACATATGTAAGTAAGTATTAAGACAGTGGAATCACCATAAACTTGGTACAAACCATAAAGGATAAGTAACATCACCATGCTTTAATGTCTCCTCAGGGAGGTATATGATGCAGCTTCCATTCAAACAAAACATCCCAAACTCTAAACTTGTCGGTGGATTTATTTTTGGACATGGAAAAGTAATGGCAAAGTAGATGCTATTCCCTCTAATTAAATCTTTATTGTAATTAAGTTCATCTCTTGTCATTACCATGCTGTTCCAATTACTAACAAAAGCCACTCTATCTTCCAGCTTCACATTCTGCCACCCAATAGGACTCTTGTTTGTGTCCAGCTTGAACACTTCACAGCTGGTAACCTGAGGAGGCTTAGCAAATGCTGAGACAACTTTAAAACGGTCAGAGACATGTTGTTGAGTTTCAATCTCAGCATTGTAGAAAATAGAAATGGAGTATAACTCTCTTAACGTTTTATCTTTGGCTAGAAAACTGCTATTAAAACCTGATCCTACTGGCGTTCTTGGAAATTCAGCCAACACTTCAGGCTTTGGAGGTCCATTAGTCGAGTCTTTAAGATCATAAACCAAAATAGAATCTGAGGATGAGTCTGTTACATACAATTTTGTACCAATAATTTCTATGTCCGCAAAATAAGTCGCTGAATCCTTATATGACTCAACTATAGTCCATGCCTTTTCAAAGAGTTTATAAATTGCAATGTGACAATAATCACTCAAAAGACCGACTAAATAACAATCAGAACCATAGCAATTTGGTTTGGAAGAGGCCACCATTTTTCTCACAGGTAATATTCTATCACCTTGGACGGAAGAGGGCAAGTACAACTTTGATGGTATCGAGATTCTAACATCAGTCACTGGATTCAAAAAGAAAATTTTTGCAAAACCTTTTTCAGAATTGTCACTCACAATCAACCAGCCTTCAACTGAGCCAATACATGTATTAGATTTCAACAGTGGTGTCCTAAGGCAATGTAAACTTTTTGTACTCAAGGTAGGCAGTTCAGGTAAAGGGCAGCAATGCTTGTTTTCAATGATATTGGAAACTGTTTTCCTACAAGAACGGCAAATTGTTCTCAATCCAAGGTAATCTTTAAGAGGCAAACGCTTCATAATCAGTTCCAACACATCAAGTGGTAGATTTGTCAATATGTTTTTTTCTTCTATTTGATACCTTTCAGTGAGAGCCACTGCATAATCATTGCCACATGCAAATATTAGTGGTATAAAAGAAGTATAAGTTTCTTTTGACATAAAAGGCTAATTGATGTGTCAAGACATCACAATAACATAAGGATTTTCAACTGGTTGACACTTCGAAACCTAATCATAGTAATTAATTAAGACGACACTTTATATTATAGTAATTAAGAGAACAAATACAAGTCAGAAGACTAAGAAGAAAATGTGAAAAATAACATACACTCCACTAATTTGAGCACCAATATTGTTCAGAGTGGAAGTGGATTTAGGTTAAAAGTATGATTTATTATCACTTTATACTTGTACGGTCATTAGAATTTTAACAAAGTAAAACCAGAAAGGTGTGCATAGTCAGAACGAACACTCACTAAATCTGCAGCCAACAAAAACAAGCAACTATGACAAAAAATAACATATAAGTCAGAGATTACACATACATGATTTAGGACGTTTCATCAATTTGAGTAGCTCTACTATCAATCTGAAAATCAATTTGAGTAGCTCCACTATCAAAACCCTGCTCTTCTTTTTTTTTTTTGAGGAGGAGAAACCCTAATCCACACACACACACACACACACACACACATATATATATATATATATATATATTAGTTCCAAGCAGGATCCATATCATTCATGTGCCAAATCATTTAATTTAAAGAGGAGGTACCAGAAAATTTTGTAGACTTTCTAAATCGAGGGATCAAAAAATTGGTTTTAGAAAAGGGGACTAAAAGTTAAAATACATATAAACAAGGGGATTAAAAGTGCATTTAAGTCTTAATTATATTTCTAAGAATTTATTAAAACCGATATACACTATTTTTTAACTCGTTTAATATCTTAATCTAACTAATTTGTAGTTAACTATCATCTATTAGTTCTCATAATTATAGAAGAGGTTGTTTTACGAGAGAGAAATTTGGGGTTAGTTTCGGATAGAGGACATAAGGAAGCAAGACTAGCTAATAGGAAGCAATAACAAAAACAACAAAATTCAAGTGGTGACCATAATTATAGGAAGTGGTTGTTCCTTGAGAGATAGGGTTAGTTGCTATTGACGTGGTAACGACATTTTTTTTTAGAAGCCAAACTAGTCCCATTCAAGTTGGTATTGGGAGAATCGTTTAGAAGCCAAACGCCCCTTTGAAGTTAGTACCGGAGGAATCAAAATGATAAGCAGACTCAAAAGTCTCAAACCAACACCATCAGAACAACTCAACTGAATTATAACAAAAACATTTATATTATCAACTACTAATATAAAAACCACTAAAAGGTAAAAAAAAATAAAAAATCCTCAGATAGAAGTTTATAAAATTCTAACATGTCATCAGTTGATCTTTTAATTTCACTGATTTGGAGGACAACAAGGTCATTTTGCAAATATTCATCTTCCCAAAATCTTCTTTCAAGATATTGACTAAAATAATCAAAATATGTGAACCGAAAGTAAATAAAATTTCAATGTCATAATATTATTTCTATGTCACTAATGCTATTTTATTTAATTTTACTTTATATATATTTATTATATATATACACACTCACTAGTAATAAAGGGGATACATCATTTTTTCATGAAGCCTATTTTCAATTTAACTAAATTTCCGTCAAACATATCAACTCTTAAATCCATTACTATATGAATTGGTGGCGAAAAATGTCTTTTTTAACTCTCCTTTGCTAATCAATGTACTACTTTCAATAGCAACCTTTTTTAACTCACCATATTTATTAATTCCTTATTTTTTTTACGAGAATATTAATATTTAAAATAGTTAGATAAAATTTTGCAACTTTTATTATTTTTATCGATAACGGCGGAAAGATGGACATGTAGTGCCCCTCTTGACGCCTGATGCCAGTAGTAAGTATAAAAAGAGAATTCCTAAAATAACTATCAATTTTGGTAGACTTTAACAACATATATATATATATATATATATATATATATATAACATGCTAATTGAATTAAAATTTATATAATTTCAAAGAACCTTCTTTTTATAGTCCTAGAGAATGCTCCATATAATTCGGAGTCATGTACCTCATAAAATCCAAAAGAAAATTTTGCATATCATGTCTTCTAAAATGAAAAGATGTATCTAAGAAGAAATAGGAGATTCGAAATTTTATATAATCGTTGATCAATCGCATGATGAATCTCTAAGGGTAAAATGGCTATTGTTGTTGTTTTAAGATTTGTGGATAAAAATGGTTGTATACAAGAGGATAAAAATGGTTGTATACAAGAATAACTTTTTAATATTGTGCTTGTTAAGGATAAGATAGTATCACTTAAATATAAACTCACCAAATTGTACCAGGGCTAGTAGTGACAAGAGTAATCATCCTACCAATAACTTTGTATCATTTAGATACAAACTTATCAAATTGTACAACTCCCAGTAGTGACAATAATTTGTATTCAATAAGGGAGTGTGAAGAGACTTTAAACACTTGGAGCTCATGAGTGTATGAGAAAACAAAGTAGACTTTGCCTAAGTTAGGAGCTTTGCTGGAAACTCATCATGCTTAACGAAGCAAATATGATTGAGTAGCAAAGGATTTAGAAAAGATTGATGCTTTTTGGATTCATAGTATATCCAATGTTGGCAGGAGATACTATGAAGATTGTAATAGTTGGATTATAATGGATCAAATCTTTCTAGAGTAGACTAGCTATCAGTTGGATAGTGACCTAGTATAAATATACAATGTCTTTCTTCTTTGTCTTTCCATAAAAGAAAAAAATTAAACTGATAACACAATTCAAACTCAATTTGTGTTTTTCTCCACCTTCAGACCATCGCACTGGAATAAATCAATTAATATATCACGAGGATATGTGGTTGAAATCTTTCAATATGTGAGGAGGAAGAGTATTTTAAGATTAGATTGAAAATGTCTTATATGGGACTTAAACAAGTATTTTGAAAGCGAAGAAAACACTCATGCTTAGCGATTTTTTAGACATAGAGTAGAAGTTACTGCATTTTTCTTTGTTTCCTTTCCAAATTGCCAAAATCCTTTCTTCTCCTCAAATTAGGTAGCAAATAGAGATAATAATTTAAATAAAATAAAATGAAGCAATAATGTAGTTATATCCAAAATAAATGAAGCAATAACGTCAGTTATGTTCATCTTTTCAAAACTCTGGCTTAAAACATTAAGAAACAATTGAACGGTTGGATTATTACCAAGTCCCTATGGACGTCGTGGATACAATAATTTACAATACCTTGATTGCCACAAGTTACTAGGGTTACAACAATTAATTATTCGCATCAGGCCAACAAATTATTACAACTCTTCCCCCTTTACAATTGGATTTTCGCCAAAAAAAGTAATATTCATCAGCATTCTTCCCCTTGATGAGGCTTTGCAATTTCTCACATTTTAGTGTATCTCATCAACCACGACTCCAATAAATGTGCCAATTTTATTGCTTAATTGGGACATAATTCTTCATTTGCTTTAAGTATTTTTGAGAATGCTTTTCATTTGTTAGATACTATCAGGGGTGTTCAAAACTGAACCAACCTAAACCGAAAAACGCAAGAAACCGTCTTTGTTCGAATGTATTTGGACCATTTTTTCATTGAACCGCACGGTTCAGATCGGTTTGCATTATTTGTTTTCCCAACCAACCAAACCAAAACACAAACTTTGAGAACACACAATTAAAAGGTGTATTGATTTAGTATCTAGTTCGGATTTTATAACATAGCCAAAGAAGAAGTAGAAAAAGTTTATGCCCCTGTCTTTGGAGTTGCTAACTAGTGAACTATAGATAGTAAATCATTATTACATTGTCTTGCAGTGCTTAAACTAAGTTTGTCCTTTGTAATTGAAGATAAGAAATTAACTAATATGCATTAGAAATTTATCATGGAATATGGAATGTTCATAGTATCATATCCATTTGTATCAATTGGTGAGCGCGTCTTGACTAATTTAATAGATTAGGCATTTATTTTCTCACACTTCTTCTTTGCTAATATAAATCATTGATTCCATTTTTTGTGTTATGATTGGTAAGTGTTCATATGCTAGTGTGTGTAGAGCTGTTAAAAATGGGCCGGGCTAACAGGTCAGGCCCATTAGTCCAATTTTTGGGCTAGGCCGGGCCTCAAAAATTCGGTATGCTACTGTGTGTGTGCATAGTTGTATCACATATATGTCAATGTTTAATGAATACTTATGCATGTTTCATCTTATATTTCAATGTTCTTTCAGTTAATTTTGGTGTGGATTGAATATGGCATGAACCTTTATTGTCAGAGCATGCAAGAGGTAACAAAGAATTTTGAAAGATGAGGTGTGTATGCAAGAGCCAATATAATCAAAATTGTTGAAAAAATATTTAACGTATGTGTTGTCTCGCATAAAACCGAACCAACTCAAACCGCATTGGTTTAGGTTGGTTTGGTTCGGTTCGTTTTTTAAAAGCCAATCGAAACAAACCAGACTGCATGCTTTTTTATATAGTTTGGATGCCTTTTACCATCAAAACCAAACCAAACCGCACCGTGAACACCGCTATATACTGTGCTTTATGTAGATTGAAAGAACATCTGTGGTCCGCTTCTTAATAGTTAATTAAATTCCCATACACACAACTAGAGGGGCTGATGTTCAAACCCCGGCCGCCATGCTCAACCTATCAATTTTGGTATTGTTTTGAAGAGGTTTTAATTTAGTGCTTGGAAAATGGGTGTTGAAACTCAAAGTAGAAAGATAACATTTGTGGGCAAAGGTGATCCAGTTGGTAATGAGTCCAGTTGGTGGCGAGAACATCAAAGCGACAGAAAAATGAACATGGAAATCTCAAATTCACAAAAAAGATGGAAGTGGCGACGATACATTCTTTTGGTTGGATAAATGAATAGGAGATGACACCATTAAAGATATATTTCTGAGATTGTATATCATAGCAAAGGATATAATGGAGGCTCCAATTGATAGCAACGAAAAAGCATGGAATAAAGATGTACCCCCAAGAATAAAGGTGTCTGTTTGGAGACTATTCCAAAAGATAGGTGGGATTAATTCACCAAAATTAATAGATTGGAGGTGGTGGTGGTGCAAATGCATTTAGCTCTATCATTTATTTAGAATGTGGAAGCCTGTAGAATATTACATGATGGGCTTGTCAATATGGAGAAATGTTTGTGTTAAGTGAATGTCTCTTTCTGAATGTGGTAGGAATCTTTTTTTTGGAAGTTATCTTGCAAGAATCAGAAGTTGATTAGAGATTGTCTTGGTGTTGTGTTCTGCTGAGGTTATATTGTAAGGATTGTAATATTTGGTTGAATGGTGGCATAGATTATCTTGGTGTGTCACTTTTTTATACATCTGGTTTTTATCTGTATGCAGGTTATTTTTAGTTGTATATAGCATCCTTTTCACTTGTATAGTTGATTTATTTCAACCGATATGTGGCTTCTACTATCCGGTGTTTCACAAACCGGAATTTTTGCTATATTCTGTGATCTCAGTTCGATATCATGGTCTCAGTTCCAACGGTAAAGTCAATTAAATGTCCTAAACTGAAGAAAGTTCTTGATTTTTTTCATTTTGCATATATTTACATCTTGTTTCAGGATGCTAGTTTCCAAAGAATGCTTCTGTCACAAATATTGTTCTAAACTTGGATGATCAATCAAAAATTTCAGGCTGTATCCTTTTGTTGAGTTTACGGTTCTCTTTGCTCCATGTTTCTTCTTCAGATATTTTTAAATAATATTTGAAGAAACAAGAATTGCATGCTCCTTAAACTTTAATGGCAGATATTGTTGAAAAGGAAAAAAATGTAGCGGAGAAATTTGAATATTTCACATCACAAACGACTATCATTGATGTATGTAATAACCTCTGGAAAACAGTAAGTGAGTGATGTATATCAAAAAAGCATCTGTTGGATGATATTTGTAGCATTATTTAATTTCTCAAATTGACTGCTATGTTAGGAAAACAACAATCACTTAATAACTGAAGAGGTTAATATCTCAATTTGTTATTATGAATGAAAATCTTACAAAGTTGATAAAAAGTAACAATGGGCTTATGGAACTGATCGTAAACAAAACTAAAGTTTTTACTAATAACAATCCAAATTAGAGTACACTTTCACTTCTTGAATGGAATGCTGAACTTTGGGACATTGACAAAATTATCACCAAGCATTCTTCTAATATGTATAATCAACTAGTAGCCACTAAGGGTGGGATTTAGTGTGGAGGAGATCACCGATTGAGTGGGAGGTGGAGTTAATTAATAGTATGGTGGATACCTTACAAAGTTTTAGACGGTCGGTGGAGGAGGATAGGTGGTGGTGGTGGAATCCGGAGGATGGTGGTGTGTTTTCGGTTCGATTGTCTTATAAGGTGTTAGAGGAGAAGTTGCTTTTGGAGGTGGGGTTGGGTGTTATGGAGGAAGGGGTGTTTGAGTATTTATGGAATGGTTTCGCACCTACAAAAGTCATTGCGTTCTCGTGGATGCTCCTACTTGATAGAATTCCAACTCGTGTGAATCTTGGGATCCGCAACGCGTTGCCTCCGGATGTTCAAGTTACATGCGTGTTATGCAATAGCGGGCTGGAAGCTTCGACACACTTGTTTTTGCAATGTGAAGTGGTGAAGGTGGTGTGGCATAAGATTAGTTTGTGGCTGGAGGTGTCTTGGAGTACCCCAAATAATATGTTTTTACATTTGGAGGGATGGAGAGAAGGGGCGCGTTCGAATAAATTAAAGCCAGGGTTTTTGTTGATTTGGCATGCCGTTATATGGATTATTTGGAGGGAACGGAATGGTCATATTTTCAATTGCTGGATATTTGAATGTTGGCTACATGTTTGGTAAAATCAAAATGTGCAAGCAATGCGTCTTCAGAAGCTGAATATCTCATTTTGTGCATCTTCAGAAGCTGGGTCAAAAGCTACAGTACTTCAAAAGTTGATAACTTGGCTCTGCGAAGCAACTGCGCTCTGCGAAGGTCTTCAGACGCTGGTACTGTTCATCAGACGCAGAAATGGTCATCGGACGCACTGTTCAGACGTTGACTTCTGTTGACCTTCAGAAGCTGCCTTCAGACGTTGACTTCTGTTGACCTTCAGAAGCTGCATTTCAGAAGCAGAATTTCTGCGTTCTTTCTGTTAATTCTTTCTGTATCTTTTGAAGATTTGTTTGAAGTTTTATCCAGGCTAATGGTTCTAGAAGATTGAATAACTTTACGTGAAGATCATGTTGAAGATTGACTTCGTTTATTTATGAATATATTTTCAAAGGAATCTTTGCAAAATATATTTCAGAAATATATTTCCTTCTATGAGCTTCTAAAGAATTTCAGAATCATATCTTTGAAGATTATATTGTTCAGAATTATGTGAGCTGCTGAAGACTATTTAAGGAGGACGATGCTATTGAAGATTGATTGACTGAGTCAAAAACAGTTTTCATTATAAGAGTCTTAGTGTTTTTGAGTCTGTGAGCTGTTGCTCTGTTTTGTATACCACTCATCTGTTTGAGTTGGTTTAGTTTGTTTTGAGTTGTAATTCACGTAAAGCTTTTAAGCACAAGTGATGTCTTTCATGTTTTGAAGGTTGTCTTCGTACTTGGTTTGTTTTAAGTGTCTGATAATCACTGGGCGGTGATTACGTGATTAGGAAGTAAGTGGGTTCTTATATCTAGGGGTTTCCTAGGTAGAAGTCTATACGGGTGGAGATTAAGTGATAAGGCTGGGAACAGAGGCTGTGTCTTGAGTCTTTGAATTAGTTCTGGTGGATATTTGAGTGTTGGCTACATGTTTTGCAAAAATCAAATATACAAGCAGTATGTCTTCAGAAGCTGAATATCTCATTTTGTGCATCTTCAGAAGCTGGGTTAGAAGCTACAGTACTTCAGAAGCTGATAACTTTGCTCTACGAAGGTCTTCAGACGCTGGTACTGTTCTTCAGAAGCTGAACTGGTCATCAGACGCACTGTTCAGGCGTTGACTTCTGTTGACCTTCAGAAGCTGCCTTCAGACGCTGACTTTTGTTGACCTTCAGAAGCTGACTTTTGTTGACCTTCAGAAGCTGCATTTCAGAAGCTGAATTTCTGTGTTTGTTCTGTTAATTCTTTCTGTATCTTTTGAAGATTTGTTTGAAGTTTTATCCAGGCTAATGGTTCTAGAAGGTTGAGTAATTTTACGTGAAGATCTTGTTGAAGATTGACTTCGTTTATTTATGAATATATTTTCAAAGGAATCTTTGCAAAATATATTTCAGAAATATATTTCCTTCTATGAGCTTCTAAAGAATTTCAGAATCATATCTTTGAAGATTATATTGTTCAGAATTATGTGAGCTGCTGAAGACTATTTAAGGAGGACGATGCTATTGAAGATTGATTGACTGAGTCAAAAACAGTTTTCATTATAAGAGTCTTAGTGTTTTTGAGTCTGTGAGCTGTTGCTCTGTTTTGTACACCACTCATCTGTTTGAGTTGGTTTAGTTTGTTTTGAGTTGTAATTCACTTAAAGCTTTTAAGCACAAGTGATGTCTTTTATGTTTTGAAGGTTGTCTTCGTACTTGGTTTGTTTTAAGTGTCTGATAATCACTGGGTTGTGATTACGTGATTAGGAAGTAAGTGGGTTCTTATATCTAGGGGTTTCCTAGGTAGAAGTATATACGGGTGGAGATTAAGTGATAAGGCTAGGAACAGGGGCTGTGTCTTGAGTCTTTGAATTAGTTATGTTGGATATTGGAGTGTTGGCTACATGTTTTGCAAAAATCAAATACAAGCAGTATGTCTTCAGAAGCTGAATATCTCATTTTGTGCATCTTCAGAAGCTGGGTTAGAAGCTACAGTACTTCAGAAGCTGATAACTTTGCTTTGCGAAGCCACTGCGCTCTGCGAAGGTCTTCAGACGCTGGTACTGTTCTTCAGAAGCTGAACTGGTCATCAAACGCATTGTTCAGACGTTGACTTCTGTTGACCTTCAGAAGCTGCCTTCAGACGCTGACTTTTGTTGACCTTCAGAAGCTGACTTTTGTTGATCTTCAGAAGCTGCATTTCAGAAGCTGAATTTTTGCGTTTGTTCTGTTAATTCTTTCTGTATCTTTTGAAGATTTGTTTGAAGTTTTATTCAGGCTAATGGTTCTAGAAGGTTGAGTAATTTTACGTGAAGATCTTGTTGAAGATTAGTTTCTTTTATTTATGAATATATTTTCAAAGGAATCTTTGCAAAATATATTTCCTTTTATGAGCTTCTAAAGAATTTCAGAACTATATCTTTGAGGATTATTTTGTTCAGAATTATGTGTGCTGCTGAAGACTATTTAAGGAGGACGATGCATTTGAAGACTTGATTTGAAAAACCAGAAGTTAACATTATAAGAGTCTTAGTGTTTTTGAGTCTGTGAGCTGTTGCTCTGTTTTGTACACCACTCATCTGTTTGAGTTGGTTTAGTTTGTTTTGAGTTGTAATTCACTTAAAGCTTTTAAGCACAAGTGATGTCTTTGATGTTTTGAAGGTTGTCTTCGTACTTGGTTTGTTTTAAGTGTCTGATAATCACTGGGCTGTGATTACGTGAATAGGAAGTAAGTGGGTTCTTATATCTAGGAGTTCCTCGGTAGAAGTCTATACGGGTAGTGATTAAGTGATAAAGCTGGAAAAACAGGGGTTGTGTCTTGAGTCTTAGAATTAATACTACTTAGTGGATTTCCTTCCTGGATTGGTATCCTCCAGATGTAGGTGAAGTTTGCACCGAACTGGGTTAACAAATAACTGTGTTCTTTATCTTCTGTCTGTTTTATTTTCTGCTTCTGAACTATAGTTTTTCAGACTCTGTTTTTTAGTTCAGAACCAGCACCTGCCAGAATTTCAATTGGTATCAGAGCAGGCACCCTGCCTGTATTTGGGTGAGCTCTAGGGAAGATATTTTCTGGCTTTATGGAGAAAGAAGGAGGATTTGTTAACAGGCTACCTCTGTTGGATGGTTCCAACTATGATTATTGGAAGTCACGCATGAGTGCTTTCCTTAAATCAATTGATAGCAAGACCTGGAAAGCTGTTCTGAAAGGTTGGGAACATCCTGTTGTGCTGGACAAAGAAGGAAAGAAGACATCTGTGTTGAAACTAGATGAAGATTGGTCCAATGATGAAGATGCTTTATCTCTTCCAAACTCCAAAGCCTTGAATGTTATATTCAATGGAGTGGACAAGAATATATTCAGAATGATCAAGCAGTGCACAATAGCTAAGGATGCCTCGGAGATTCTCAAGACTACTCATGAAGGCACATCCAAGGTTAAACTGTCCAGACTTCAGCTTCTGACCACAAAGTTTGAAAATCTCAGAATGTTGGAAGATGAGAACATACAAGACTTTTACATGAATGTTCTGGACATGGCTAACTCTTTTGAATCTCTTGGAGAAAAAGTATATGATGAGAAGCTTGTAAGGAAAATTCTCAGATCCTTACCTAAGAGATTTGATATGAAGGTGACTGCAATTGAAGAAGCACATGACATCTCCAGCATGAAGGTGGAGGAATTGATTGGGTCTCTTCAGAACTTTGAAATAAGAAGAACTGATAAGAAGGGGAAAGGTGTTGCTTTTCTGGCAAATGATGAAAGCTTATCAGAAGATATTGTGTTGCTGAGTAAACAGTTTAAGAAGATTCTGAAGAAGACAAGAACTAATCAACCCAAAGGTGTTCACTGTCATGAGTGTGAAGGATATGGTCACATTAGAACAGAATGTGCCACATACCTCAAGAATCAGAAGAAAGGTTTGGTTGTGTCTTGGTCTGATGAAGATGACTCAGAAGGAGAAGAGGAGCCTGTCACTGCTTTAACTGGTAAATTCTGGTCTGATGATAAAGTTAAGGTTTCTGAAACACTATCAGAGTCTGAAGCATCTTCAGAGTCTGAATGCAGTGATCAAGAACTATCTTACAAAGAACCTGCTGAGTTTTGCAAGAAGTTGCATGTTCAATTTAAAGAAGTGTGCAAGCTGATGGAAGAACAAAAGAGAACTATCAGTCAACTTCAGTCTGAAAGAAGAGACCATTTAGCACAGATTACTGATTTCAAAGATGAGGTAACCCAGCTGAAATCTCAACTTGAAAATATGAAGAAGCAAGTCAGAATGATGAACTCTGCTACTGATGTGCTAGATGAGGTTTTGGAGAATCAGAATCAAGGGAAACCAAATGGCATAGGATTTGTTGATAAGACTCTGAACATCAAACAGCAAAATCCTGCTAAGAGGTTCATACCTGCTGCTGATACTTATGATCCAATGATGAGAAAACCTAAGAACAAACCTCAGGGATCTAAAAGCAAGAAAACATCTCATCCTTGGGTATGTCATCACTGTGGTAAAAAGGGTCACATTAAGCCTTTTTGTTACAAGCTGCATGGATACCCCAAGCACCTTCAACAAAGAAAGTATGAACCAGTTGTTGTCAATATCAAGAAGGTATGGAGACCTAAATGTGCAAGTGTTGCCCTGAATCTGGAAGATAGGAAAGGAAAGGCTGTTGCTGCTGACAGCAGGCCCACTCCTGTAGCAAAAAAGATTTCTATTGCTGGACCATCTAAAGTCTGGAGCAAGGTTTTGGTTCCTGTCCCTGTTCAGAAAGCACTAAAAGGAGAGGAAGTGGTTCCTAGTAAGTCTGAAGATGTTGTTAAGCATGATACCATGCCCTATGTTCAGTGTGCTGAGGATGATGAAGATGTTACTAATATAAAAACCTTAGATGGGAAGCAATTTGAAAATTTGAGGGGCCAACTAGGCAAATTTGTTATGAGCTCTTTCTGATCTTCTGAGGAGACTTTGTGTGGATACTGTGTGATTCTGATCCTGATAATAGTTTTAGTGATGGTTCTGTTCTGTGTGTGGGTACCAAGTTTCTGTGATCCTGTGATAGTTTTGATGCTGATTCTGATGTGGTGTTTGTGTGTTGTTCTGTGTTATGCTGGTTGTTTCTCTGCTCCTGGTGTTTGCTGGTTATTTTGTCAACTTTGTTTGGCTAAAAAGGGGGAGATAAATAATGTGTCTGTTTCAGAAGTTGTTCAACAGTTCAGGGGGAGTTGGAGCTTCTGATTGTCTGTTTCAGGGGGAGTTCCTGAATATATGTTTCAGGGGGAGAAGCTGTACCTCAGAAACTGCTGTTGTATGTTGCAGGGGGAGTTTTTATGTGTTAACATAGCATTTTATCCGCTGCTGACTCTAGTGCTATGTTTAAATATGTGTAGTTCTTCATGGTTGAGTACTTTTGTTGAGTGAAGAACTTGTCTTTATGATCAATTTGATTTTAGCCAAAAATTTGCCAAAGGGGGAGATTGTTGGATATTTGAGTGTTGGCTACATGTTTTGCAAAAATCAAATATACAAACAGTATGTCTTCAGAAGCTAAATATCTCATTTTGTGCATCTTCAGAAGCTGGGTTAGAAGCTACAGTACTTCAGAAAGCTGATAACTTTGCTTTGCGAAGCCACTGCGCTCTGCGAAGGTCTTCAGACGCTAGTACTGTTCTTCAGAAGCTGAACTGGTCATCAGACGCACTGTTCAGGCATTGACTTCTGTTGACCTTCAGAAGCTGCCTTCAGACGCTGACTTTTGTTGACCTTCAGAAGCTGAATTTTGTTGACCTTCAGAAGCTGCATTTCAGAAGCTGAATTTCTGCGTTTGTTCTGTTAATTCTTTCTGTATCTTTTGAAGATTTGTTTTAAGTTTTATTCAGGCTAATGGTTCTAGAAGGTTGAGTAATTTTACGTGAAGATCTTGTTGAAGATTAGTTTCTTTTATTTATGAATATATTTTCAAAGGAATCTTTGCAAAATATATTTCCTTTTATGAGCTTCTAAAGAATTTCAGAACTATATCTTTGAGGATTGTTTTGTTCAGAATTATGTGTGCTGCTGAAGACTATTTAAGGAGGATGATGCATTTGGAGACTTGATTTGAAAAACCTGAAGTTAACATTATAAGAGTCTTAGTGTTTTTGAGTCTGTGAGCTGTTGCTCTGTTTTGTACACCACTCATCTGTTTGAGTTGGTTTAGTTTGTTTTGAGTTGTAATTCACTTAAAGCTTTTAAGCACAAGTGATGTCTTTGATGTTTTGAAGGTTGTCTTCGTACTTGGTTTGTTTTAAGTGTTTGATAATCACTGGGCTGTGATTACGTGAATAGGAAGTAAGTGGGTTCTTATATCTAGGAGTTCCTAGGTAGAAGTCTATACGGGTAGTGATTAAGTGATAAGGCTGGAAAAACATGGGCTGTGTCTTGAGTCTTAGAATTAATACTACTTAATGGATTTCCTTCCTGGATTGGTATCCTCCAGATGTAGGTGAAGTTTGCACCGAACTGGGTTAACAAATAACTGTGTTCTTTATCTTCTGTCTGTTTTATTTTCTGCTTCTGAACTATAGTTTTTCAGACTCTATTTTTTAGTTTAGAACTAGTACCTGCCAGAATTTCAAGTTCTACTTAGTGGATTTCCTTCCTGGATTGGTATGCTCCAGACGTAGGTGAAGTTTGCACCGATCTGGGTTAACAAATATCCTGTGTTCTTTATTTTCTGTCCTTTATTTTGCTGCTTATGAACCTGTGTTTAAGTACTCTGTTTTGCGTGTTTAGTACTCTATTTTACGGTTCTGATTCAGGACCTGCCAGAATTTCAATTGGCATCAGAGCAGGCACCCTGCCTGTTATTGGGTGAGCTCCAGGGAAGGTTTGTCTGGCAAGAATGGACAAGGAAGGAGGATTTGTTAACTGGCCACCTCTGTTGGATGGTTCCAACTATGAGTACTGGAAGTCTCGTATGTGTGCTTTCCTGAAATCCATAGACAGCAGGACCTGGAAAGCAGTGCTGAAGGCTTGAGAACATCCAGTTGTGTTGGAAAAAGATGGAAAGAAGACTGATGTGCTGAAACCAGAGGAAGAATGGTCAAAGGATGAAGATGAATTGGCTCTTGGAAACTCCAAAGCTTTGAATGCTCTATTCAATGGAGTGGACAAGAACATGTTCAAACTGATCAAGCAGTGCACTATAGCCAAGGATGCTTGGGAGATACTCAAGACCACTCAAGAAGGCACTTCAAAGGTTAAGATGTCCAGACTTGAACTACTCACCACAAAATTTGAAAATTTGAAGATGTTGGAGGATGAGAACATACATGACTTTTATATGAATGTTCTGGATATGGCTAATTCTTTTGATTCTCTTGGAGAGAAGATGTCTGATGAGAAGATTGTTAGAAAAATACTCAGGTCACTTCCTAAAAGATTTGACATGAAAGTGACAGCTATTGAGGAAGCTCATGACATATCCAGCATGAAGGTTGAGGAGTTAATAGGATCCTTGCTGAATTTTGAAACAGCTTTTAGTAACCGTACTGAGAAGAAAGGGAAAGGAGTTGCTTTTGCAGTTAATTCTGAAGCTGAGGATCAACAAGAGATTGATGAGAATGATGAAGCCTTATCAGAAGCACTTGTGTTGCTGGGGAGACAGTTTAACAAGATTCTGAAACATGTTGACAGAAGATCCAAGTCAAAAGGTCAGAACATCAGATTCAACAACAGTAAGCCACAAAGTGATTTGAAGAAGACAACGACTGATGAGAAGAGCAATCAATCAAAGGGTGTTCAGTGCTTTGAGTGTGAAGGATATGGTCATATCAAGTCAGAATGTCCTACTTATCTTAAGAAGCAAAAGAAGAGCTTGGCTGTATCCTGGTCTGATGAAGACTCAGAAGAAGATGTAGAGAGTGAATTTGCTAAGTATGTTGTTGCCCTAACTGGAAGATACAAGTCTGATGTTAAGGTTAAGCCCTCAGAAGCTCTTTCAAAGACTGAAGCATGTTTAGAGTCTGAGACATTATCATAGTCTGAAACTCTATCAGAGTCTGAAGCAAAGTCTGAAGTTCCATCAGAGTCTGAAGCTAGAGTTGAAAAATCATCTTATGAAGAACTGGCTGACAATTACAAAAACCTATACATCAGAAGTGTAGAAGTTTGCAAGCAACTAGTGGATCAGAAGAAGACAATCTGCCAAGTGCAGGATGAGAAAAGTGAACTCTTAGTGCAAAATTCTGATCTCAAAGATGAAGTGAGCCAACTGAATTCTCAGCTTGAAAACATGAAAAAGTAAGTCAGAATGATGAATACTGCTACTGATGTGCTGGAGGAGATATTGGAAAATCAGAATCAAGGGAAACAAAATGGCATAGGATTTGTTGATAAGACTTTGAACCTCAAACAGAAAAATCCAGCTAAAAGGTTTGTTCCTGATGTTGAAACTTATGATCCAATGATAGGCACATCTAAGATGGAACAACACAAGCAACCTCAGAAGTCTAAAGGAAAGAGGAGAACTCATCCATAGGTTTATCATCATTGTGGAAAGAAGGGGCACATTAAACCATTCTGTTTCAAGCTATATGGTTATCCTGAGCACTTTCAGCACAGAAAAGTGGAACCTGTTGCAGACAGAATCAATCTCAAGAAGGTATGGAAACCCAAAGCTAATAATGTTGGCCTCATAGCTCATACATCTTTGAGAGCCACTTCTAAGGAAGATTGGTATTTTGATAGTGGTTGTTCCAGACACATGACTGGTGTGAAGAAGTTGTTAAGTAATTTAAAGACATATTCTAGCAGCTATGTAACTTTTGGTGATGGAGCTAAAAGAGAGATTCTTGGAATAGGAGACTTAATCAGTGATGGATTACCTAGACTAGATAATGTGCTACTAGTGAAAGGATTAACTTCAAATTTGATCAGCATAAGCCAGCTGTGTGATCAAGAGTTGAAAGTGAACTTTAACAAGGAAGAGTGTCTGGTAACTAGTAAAGAAGGTGAAGTACTGATGAGGGGCTGCAGATCAAAGGACAACTACTATTTGTGGATGTCTGAAGAAGAAACAAGCCTGTCCACTTGTCTCATAAGTTCAGAAGAAGAAGTCAGACTCTGGCACCAGAAACTGGGTCACTTGAATCTGAAGGGCATGAAGAAAGTCATGAATATGGAAGCTACCAGAGGTCTACCCAAACTGAAGATTAATGAAGACAGTGTTTGTGGTGAATGTCAGATTGGTAAACAAACAAGAAAGTCTCATCCCAGGTTGGAGCACCAGGTAACAACTAAAGTTCTTGAATTGTTACATATGGATTTAATGGGACCTATGCAAGTTGAGAGCATTGGGGGAAAGAAGTATGCCTTTGTGGTTGTTGATGATTATTCAAGATTCACTTGGGTAAGCTTCATTAGAGAAAAATCAGATACTTTTGATGTGTTTAAAGATCTGTGCATTCAGTTACAAAGAGAGAAGGATAGTGTCATTATCAGAATCAGAAGTGATCATGGGAAGGAGTTTGAAAATAAGAAGTTTTCTGAGTTCTGTGCTTCTGAAGGGATCAAGCATGAATTTTCAGCACCTAGAGCATGGTATGAGAGACTCACACAGTTTCTTGTTACTCAAGGATACAGAAAAGGAGGAACTGACAAGACTTTGTTTGTGAAAGAAGAAGATGGAAGTCTGATGATAGCACAAATCTATGTTGATGACATAGTTTTTGGTGGGATGTCAAACAAGATGGTTCAACTATTTGCTCAGCAGATGCAGTCTGAGTTTGAGATGAGTCTTGTGGGTGAACTATCATATTTTCTTGGTCTTCAAGTCAAGCAAATGGAAGACACTATATTCATTTCATAAAGCAAATATGCAAAGAATATTGTCAAGAAGTTTGGGATGGAGAATGCAAGCAATAAGAGAACACCTGCAGCTACTCACTTGAAGTTGACAAAAGATGAACAAGGTGTTGTTGTTGATCAAAGCCAGTATGGAAGCATGATTGAAAGTCTATTATATCTAACTGCAAGCAGACCAGACATTACCTTTGCTGTTGGAGTCTGTGCTAGATATCAAGCTGAGCCAAAAATGAGTCACTTGACTCAGGTGAAGAGGATTCTGAAGTATGTTCACAGTACAAGTGACTATGGTATTATGTACTCACACAGTGGAAGTTCTGTGTTAGTTGGGTATTGTGATGCTGACTGGGCAGGAAGTGCAGATGACAGAAAGAGTACTTCTGATGGATGTTTCTTTCTGGGTAACAATTTGATTTCATGGTTCAGTAAGAAGCAGAATTGTGTATCATTGTCTACAGCTGAAGCTGAGTATATAGCAGCTGGAAGTAGTTGTTCTCAATTAGTGTGGATGAAGCAGATGCTGAAGGAATACAAAATTGAACATGATGTTATGACCTTGTATTGTGATAATTTGAGTGCTATCATCATTTCGAAGAACCCCATACAGCACAGCAGGACTAAGCATATTGATATACGTCATCACTTCAGTAGAAACCTTGTGGAGGAGAAGGTTGTGCAGCTTGAACATGTTGATACTGAAGAACAGATTGCTGATATTTTTACAAAAGCTTTGGATGCTAAGCAATTTGAAAATTTGAGAAGCAAGCTTGGAGTGTGTCTGCATGAGGAGTTATAGCAATTACAAATTACTAAGGGTGAGCAAGCTGGAAGTGAGGGAGATGAAGATGAGTCTGATACTGAGTCTGATATAGTCTGTGTTAACAATTCAGTTTTTGTTCTCTATGTGAAGAATGTGTTTTGTCAAGATTATTTGGCTAAAAAGGGGGAGAAAAACTTGAGTTTGGTTTCAGAATGTGTTTGTTCAGAATGTACTAAGTTTCAGAATTCAGAGTTTATTTTTGGGAAGTTAACAGTTTTCTTCAGAATTCAGAAGCAATACAAAAAGAGCTGTGAAGATATTTTTCAGGGGGAGTCTCTGGCTCAGGGGTAGTGGTTCTGTGTAGTGTTCCTGAGTTGTTATGCTCTGAGTTTATGTGGAGTTTTCTGTCAGAAGCTGATATGTTCAGGGGGAGTGTTGTTGGATGTTGTGCTTCAGGGGGAGAGTTGGTTGTGCCTGAGTATGTGTTGAGGGGGAGTGTTTTTTGTACCAGAAGAATTGTGTGCTTCAGAAACTGAGTTGTTTTTGTGTGCTGTCAGAAGCTGTTGTGTTGTGGTACTTGTGTGCTTCAGAAGGCTGAAGCTGTTTGTGTTAAACATAGCATTTTATCCGCTGCTGACTCTGGTGCTATGTTTAAATATGTGTAGTTTTTCATGGTTGAATATTTTTGTTGAGTGAAGAACTTATCTTTGTGGTCCATTTGATTTTAGCCAAAAATTTGCCAAAGGGGGAGATTGTTGGATATTTGAATGTTGGCTACATGTTTGGTAAAATCAAAATGTGCAAGCAATGCGTCTTCAGAAGCTAAATATCTCATTTTGTGCATCTTCAGAAGCTGGGTCAGAAGCTATAGTACTTCAGAAGCTGATAACTTGGCTCTGCGAAGCCACTGCGCTCTGCGAAGGTCTTCAGACGCTGATACTGTTCATCAGACGCAGAACTGGTCATCAGACGCACTGTTTAGACGTTGACTTCTGTTGACCTTCAGAAGGTGCCTTCAGACGTTGACTTCTGTTGACCTTCAGAAGCTGAATTTTTGAGTTCTTTCTATTAATTCTTTCTGTATCTTTTGAAGATTTGTTTGAAGTTTGAAGTTTTATCCAGTCTAATGGTTCAAGAAGATTGAGTAATTTTACGTGAAGATCTTGTTGAAGATTGGCTTCGTTTATTTATGAATATATTTTCAAAGGAATCTTTGCAAAATATATTTCCTTCTATGAGCTTCTAAAGAATTTCAGAATCATATCTTTGAAGATTATATTGTTCAGAATTATGTGAGCTGCTGAAGACTATTTAAGGAGGACAATGCTATTGAAGATTGATTGACTGAGTCAAAAACAGTTTTCATTATAAGAGTCTTAGTGTTTTTGAGTCTGTGAGATGTTGCTCTGTTTTGTACACCACTCATCTGTTTGAGTTGGTTTAGTTTGTTTTGAGATGTAATTCACTTAAAGTTTTTAAGGACAAGTGATGTCTTTGATGTTTTGAAGGTTGTCTTCGTACTTGGTTTGTTTTAAGTGTCTGATAAATACTAGGCTGTGATTACGTGATTAGGAAGTAAGTGGGTTCTTATATCTAGGGGTTTCCTAGGTAGAAGTCTATACGGGTGGAGATTAAGTGATAAGGCTGGGAACAGGGGCTATGTCTTGAGTCTTTGAATTAGTTCTACTTAGTGGATTTCCTTCCTCGATTGGTTTCCTCCAGACGTAGGTGAAGTTTGCACCGAACTGAGTTAACAAATATCCTGTGTTCTTTATTTTCTGTCCTTTATTTTGCTGCTTCTGAACCTGTGTTTAAGGTCTATGTTTTGCGTGTTTAGTACTCTGTTTTACGGTTCTGATTCAATACCTGCCAGAATTTCATCAATGATAAAGGGAAGGATATTGATGAGGTGGTTGAAGATATTAAACGTCTCTCGTGGTGTTGGTCCCTATAAGTAGATTGAAGATTGCATCTTGCCTTTATTACGAATGGTGTTGGAATCCGAGAGAGTGTCTGAGGAGGTAGTGGTTTTTTCCAGACTTCTTCGGCCTTTTAGAGATGTCCGGATGGAGCTTTGGGGGGTGGAACAGCTGCTGTGGGGTGTGCTTGTAGGCGTGTTTGGTTTGCATAGTTGGTGGTTTGGCTGGGCGCTGTGCAAAGGCTGTCTCAGTGGTGTCTTTTGCACCTGTTTTGCATCTGTTTTGGTGTCTTGCGCAGCTGTTTTGGTGCTTCAGCAGCTGCGTGACAGCAGCTTTTTTGCTGTTGCAGCAGCTTCTGTTTTCTGTTTTTGCTGGTTTGTTTTGTATGCCTACCCATTTAGTACGTCTTGTGCCGGGTGTGTTTCAACAAAATATGCTGATTAAAAAAAAAAACCACTAACACAATCATTTTTGTTGCTTGAAAGACACTTAACCACCATATAAGAATTCAATCGCAACACAATCATTTTTGTTGCTTGAAATCCAATTCAGAACAGTTTGAAAACCATTTCATACAACAGTTTGTAAAACTAGTTCGTTTTGAGGCTTTAAAACTAATGCACTGAACCAATTAAATTGGATTTAGGTTCTTCGGTTCAATTTTTTCAAGGAGAAATAAGCTACAATAATGACATCAAGAAATTAAGGAAGGAAATAAACTTCCACGAGGAGAAATAAGCTGTTACCAAGGGGGGAAATCAAGTTTTTGGGTACCTTGAGAGAATCATAAAACAATTCCTTTTGTGGTAGAAGAATTAATAATTCTTTCATAAAACAGTGGATATTAGCTTACGTTGGATTAATATATATGATCATTGCCTACATTACATGGATATAACGTAGTAATACTATTCCTTTATGCATAGTCAAAGATTACCATTTATGTGGACACATTGTTTTCAAGACATTCAAAGTTGGTAAGGAAAACAACAGAAGAATATGAAACTATTAAATTCAGAACAAAGAGCGTATTAGCAATGCTTTCAATATTGACGCATCCCAACATTGACTAAATCCTTTGTTTAGGATCAACACTGCATGCTTTAAAGAAAGAAATAAAAGTCATATACTAGGAAATATAAATCCTTAAAGAGAATGGAAAAGAAAAAAGAAATAAAAGGGTTGGCAGAGGGTATGCCAAATGGAAGGTGGATGATTTTTGCATGACTCTCCAAATGCTTTCATGTTGAGGTGTAGATAACTTTAAAGCCGTGAAGAAGTCTAATTGAACACACCATTAGCATACAATCAAACATATGTAAGTAAGTATTAAGACAGTGGAATCACCATAAACTTGGTACAAACCATAAAGGATAAGTAACATCACCATGCTTTAATGTCTCCTCAGGGAGGTATATGATGCAGCTTCCATTCAAACAAAACATCCCAAACTCTAAACTTGTCGGTGGATTTATTTTTGGACATGGAAAAGTAATGGCAAAGTAGATGCTATTCCCTCTAATTAAATCTTTATTGTAATTAAGTTCATCTCTTGTCATTACGATGCTGTTCCAATTACTAACAAAAGCCACTCTATCTTCCAGCTTCACATTCTGCCACCCAATAGGACTCTTGTTTGTGTCCAGCTTGAACACTACACAGCTGGTAACCTGAGGTGGCTTAGCAAATGCTGAGACAAAGCTGAAACGGTCAGAGACATGTTGAGTTTCAATCTCACCATTAAAGAACATATAAATGAAGTATAACTCTCTTAACGTTTTATCTTTGGCTAGAAAACTGCTAATAAAACCTGATCCTATTGGCGTTCTTGGAAATTCAGCCAAAACTTCAGCCTTTGGAGGTCCATTAGTGGAGTCTTTAAGATCATAAACCAAAATAGAATCTGAGGATGAGTCTGTTACATACAATTTTGTACCAATAATTTCTATGTCCGAAAAATAAGTCGCTGAATCCTTATATGATTCAACTATAGTCCATGCCTTTTCAAAGAGTTTATAAATTGCAATGTGACAATAATCACTCAAAAGACCGACTAAATAACAATCAGAACCATAGCAATTTGGTTTGGAAGAGGCCACCATTTTTCTCACAGGTAATATTCTATCACCTTGGGCGGAAGAGGGCAAGTACAACTTTAATGGTATCGTGATTCTAACATTAGTCACTGGATTCAAAAAGAAAAACTTTGCAAAACCTTTTTCAGAATTGTCACTCACAATCAACCAGCCTTCAACTGAGCCAATACATGTATTAGCCCTCAACAGTGGTGTCCTAAGGCAATGTAAACTTTTTGTACTCAAGGTAGGCAGTTCAGGTAAAGGGCAGCAATGCTTGTTTTCAATGATTTTGGATACTGTTTTCCTACAAGAACAGCAAATTGCTCTCAATCTAAGGTAATCTTTAAGAGGCAAACGCTTCATAATCTGTTCCAACACATCAAGTGGTAGATTTGTCAATATGTTTTTTTCTTCCATCTCATATTTTTCAGTGAGAGCCACTGCATAATCATTGCCACTTGCAAATATTAGTGGTATAAAAGAAGTATAAGTTTCTTTTGACATAAAAGGCTAATTGATGTATCAAGACATCACTATAACATAAGGAGTTCTAACAACCTTATATATGCAGAGAACATAGCCAGAAACATGTGGAAAGTGGATTTAGCTTAGAAGTATGATTAATTATCACTTTATAATTGTAGGGTTATTAGAATTTTCACAAAGTGAAACCAGAAACATTCACACTAAATCAGCAGCGAATAAAAAGAAACAAATATAAGTGAGAGATTACACATACAAGATTTACGAGGTTCCCTCAATTTGAGTAGCTCCACTATCAATCTGAAAATCAATTTGAGTGGTTCGGCCACTATCAAACCAAAAACAACGAATGGAATAACCATTGATTATGAGAAACGCTAATCCACTGAGATGCTTAAACCTTCACAGTATATATATCTGTTACTACTATATATTAGAAACTGATATCCATTTTTAATCTATTGATGTCACTAATTTGGAAGGCTATAAAGTCATTTTGCAATTAATTATCAATGGTTAGTTTACATAATTATAGGAAGTTGTTGTTTCGTGTGAGAGAAAGTAGGGTTTAGTTTCGGATAGAGAACGTCATAAAAGGAAGCAATGTGAAGACTAATTGGAAGCAATAACAAAACAAGATTCAAGTTCAATTTAAATTACTTAAAAAGTATTTACATGACATTTTCCCTTATTTTGTAAAAAAGTTTACGCATATAGAAGTTCATAATATCATAATATGTCCTCGGTTAATATCTAAATCTCATTAATTTGGAGAACAACATCGTCATTTTGCAAATAATCATCTCCCCCAAAGTTTTCTTTCAAGCTGTTGACTATGATAATATTCCCTCCATTCTTTTTTAAATGTTGTTTTGAACACTACAACAATTTTGCTTATTATTGGCGGAATAAATCCCTCGGTAATACACATTACCTGACGGATTGGTGACAAAAAACTTCCCTCATGACGTCAGTAATGTTACTGCCGGAATTTTCCCTCAGTAAAGGAATGGGTATTACTGAGAGATTTTTTCTTCAGTAATTACTAGCGGAATAATCTGCCAGTAATTACTGACAGAAAAATCAGTCAGTAACGCATAACATGATATTCATCCAATTAATATTGGTCGATTTAATCCGCTAGCAATTATGCGACCATTAATATTGGCTGATAAATCAACCGGTAATTTGGATTCCCATTAATGGTGGCATATAAATCCGCCAGTAATCATTGCGCAGATAAACAATACTGACGGAAATATCTGCTAGTAATACTCTTCCTTTTTTTTACAGAGCACTTCCCACTGTTTTATTAATTAGCCAGAAATAAAATTGATTAGACTGAAATAAATTAAATTTCCACTATTTTTTTGGAGATAGAACTTCCTAATGAAATAAAATTAATTAGACAGAAATAAATTAAAGAAATAATTTTTTTTTGTTGGTTCAACAAATTTTTATTAGCATAGGAAGGTATAAGAACTACCAACTCTCGCAAAATAAAGAAATACAAAGGCACCGATAAAGATGGAACACTTTGAACCCATTCACATCTCATAACAATAAACTAAAAAAATGTCTAAGCACACACAAACAGTCCTTGGGTGCTCCCTGATTTTCCACTGCTGAGACCAAAAAATTGAATAACATATAGGAAGCTAAAGCTAAAAGTTCTAACAACAGCAAAAAAAAAACTAACCAACCAGTTCCAACGCCTAGTTCCTAAGGCCACCACATCACAGAGACAATAGTCCAAACTAATTATCATAGTATTGAGGAAAATTTGATCATGATCTCCCACCCAATGATCTATTTCCTCCTCTCGCCATATTTTGAGGATTTTCTTGTGAAGCATTATCCATATAATTACTAAAGTTTCTCAAAAAACTTTCACCTTCTGGTATGTTGAAATCAGCAGCATTGAAAACGGGTCTCGTTGATGAAGACTTTTGGCGATCGCCTACATGAATATGAGGTCTATGATGCTCATCATGATCACTACGCATATTCCGGTTGTGGGCGAGGGCGTTTGTTTGGTTGCGGCATTATGTACCTGACCATCGACGTTGTTCTGATAATATGAAAAAAAAAATGATTATTTTGGAAATAAAAAAATTCCAATGAAATATTGAATTCATATTTATAAATAGAAATCTTAGTACTAAATTGGTAATAAAACGTAACAAAAAAAAAAGTAATAAAACTAAAAAAATGAATCAGTTATAAGATCATACCCCCAAAGCATCATATTGCAGTGTTATCTCGTGATCATATGGATCATCTTGTGATGTATCCCCACGAGATTGCCGTAGTTGCTCTTGCATCGTTCTTTGCACCAACTCAACAACTCGGCTCTCCATTGATCTTTCCATTTCTTGTTGTGGTTTTATAAGTTCTTCTTGTTGCGCCTTCAATCTTGCATTCTCATCCCTCAATTGCTCAACCTCAGTATAAATGGGATCATCTTGTCTACGAGATGACCGACATGTGCTACCATAAGAGTTGCGGCTAGTATCTATAAATGTGCCAGATGGACCCATCTGATACAATGAAGAGTTACTACTAGCACCAACAATACGACCCTTGTTCTTTCCAACAACAATCTCTATAAATTTGTCATTTATAATTTCATTAGCAGTGATAGGATCAGCTCGCTCAGAAGGGGGAAGACCATCATGCTGCCTTTGAAAAGCTTCAATAAATGCTTGATAAGTGCTAGAAAGAAGTTATCTTTTGATAAATTTTTAGGCACTTATGTTACTTGTTTTGCAAGTTATCATAGGATAAGCTCAGAATTATTGATTGAATGCCAAATTATTGATCCTATGTCTTACCCCATCCATTTGTGCAGGAAATACCATGCTAGGACCTGAAATTGAGCAAAGAAACATGAAGAATTGATAAGGCTTCATCGCTACAGCGGAGGATTGGTCGCTATAGCGCGCCTAGGCAGGGAGAAACTAAGGTTCCATCGCTACAGCGATGGATCTAGTCGCTATAGCGACCAAGGACGGTTTGAACCCCGTTTGCTGACGTGGAGCAAACCCAAAGGCCAAGAAATCTTCCATCGCTACAGCGACCAACTCATCGCTGCAGCGAGCCTTAAAAAAACCAGATAGTATTTAAGCCTTTTAGCTCATTTTCTGAATATTAACATATACTTCCAGAAAGAGAATAGGGCTAAAAAGAGGCATTCTTCATAGAGCAAAAGTGATCTAAGTGTAGATTAACTAAGAATCTTTGAGAAATCAAGTCTTAGCTTTGGATCTCCATCTTTCTTTCCACTTTTGTATTGTTGTCATGAAAATGAACAACTAAATCCCCTTTGTTGGGATTAGAGGTAATCAATCAATATTCTTAGATGTAATCTTTTGATCTTTCAAATATATGATTCTAGCCTTTTATATATCATTGAGTTTATTCTTGTTTTCCATTATTATGTTTGATTTAAATGATATTGAAAAATACTTTTGAATCTAGGTTTAGAATAATATTCTATCAAAATAAGAAATTCTAGACATGAAATTTGGTTTTGATAATCACACAAAGTGTCTGAACGTAAAGCTTTCGAATCGTTTAATAGATTGAGACATCGTCGATTAAATGATATAATCGATCTCACAACGTCATTTGGACACGAATGATGTTGTCGAGTGATACGTGATAATATCGTATATAAGAAAAGCTAGAATCCATATATATGATCATTAGAATATAATTGAGGTTTGATTGATGAACTTTGATCCTAACGCTTTTTACGCCCAATTACTCTCCGTTTTTATTAACGTCTTTAAAGTCGAATAGTTTATAGCAAACACATGATTAAACCCTAACTTAAAATGATAATCGGTGTTGAACGGTTTATGATATCGCATTAGTCCCTGAGGAAACGATATAAAAATATACTTACTTTTGGGAGCAACTGAAGATGAGGAAGAAGCCATATTCATGAGAATGTTTCCTCATTCATTGATTGGAAAAGCTAAAGAATGGTACTTGGACCAACCAACACAAGTAATGACAAATTGGAATACTCTTGAGGAGAAATTTCTCGAAAGATTCTTTCCACAAAACAGATTCATGGAAGCCAAGACTACCATTGCCGTTTTTTCTCAAGGAGCAAGTGAGACACTTTGTGAAGCCTGGGAGCGATACAAGTCAATGTTAAGAAAATGTCCAAACCATGGTTTTGATGATCGTACTCAGATACATCTTTTCCGCAATGGAATGCAACAACAATCAAAGCTTTTACTTGATGCAACCGCAGGTGGTTCACTAATGTCAAAGAGTGCGGAAGATGTCGTAGCAATTATTGAAAAAATTGCACTCAATGATCATCAAGCTCAGCACAGCAGAAATCCCTCACAAAGAAAAGCCGGTATTCTCGACTTGGGAACAAATGATGCCATTCTAGCACAAAACAAGCTGTTAACTCAACAAGTGGAGGAACTCACAAGGAAGATGGCCAACCTTCCATAACAAATGAAAGAGATGCAGTATGAACAAAGAAGACATCAACAAGCCGCATTTTGTGAGCTATGTTCAGGTGATCATCCCACAGGCTATTATCCACTGCCAACCGAAGAAGTAAGCTATGTCGGTAATCAACAAAGACCGAATCAGTATTAAGGACAATATCTGGGCAATAACAACAATTTCCAAAGAGGAAACAACCCGAACTTTGGTCAAGGATCAAGCTATGGCCAACCACGGAGACAAGATGCTGGGCCATCAAACCGACAACCATACAACAATTTCAATCAAATCCACCCCAACATGACCGCAACCAGAAGTTGGAAGACACCTTGAATCAATTTATGCAAATGTCAATGGCTAATCAAAAGAACACCGACACAACCATCAAAAACCTTGAAACACAAGTCGGACAATTAGCAAGACAATTAGCCGATCAACAAGGATGGACATTCACTGCCAACACACAAGCCAATCCTAAAGAACATTGTAAAGTTGTAACAACAAGGAGTGGTGGAGTGGTTGGTAGAGGAATAGGTGATAACCTGGAGGTGGAGAGAAAAGTGATTGAAGAGTATGAAGTTGAGGAGGAGGAAGAAACTAAAGAAGGAAGTGAGAAAGAAGCAGAGGAAGAAAATAAAGAGGATGGATTAGTTGAAAAAAATCAAGAAAAAGAAAAAATGATGAGTTAGTTGAAAATGAGAAGTTGGAGAGAAGGAGTAAAGTTATGGTGAAGGAGAAGAGCAAGAAGCAAGAAGGTGTGCCAAATCAACATTTGCCATACCCACTCAAACCAACCAAGAAGATCAAAGAACAACAATATGCAAGGTTCCTTGATATTTTCAAAAGATTACAAATTAATATCCCATTCTCGGAAGCCTTGGAACAAATGCCGACTTACGCAAAATTTATGAAAGAAATTTTGTCCAAGAAACGAAGGTACAATGATGAAGAAACAATTCAACTTGATGGGAATTGTAGTGTCATCATTCAAAGAACATTGCCAAAGAAGGAGAAAGACCCGGGAAGAGTCACATTACCGGTATCAATAGGCAATGTGAATGTCGGTAAAGCACTTATTGATCTTGGTTCAAGCATCAACCTAATCCCACTTTCTGTTTTCAAAAGGGTTGGTGATTTGAATTTGAAACATACAAGAATGACGTTGCAACTAGCCGACAAATCTGTTACACGTCCGATTGGAATAGCTGAAGATGTCTTGGTAAAAGTAGATAAATTCCTATTTCCAATTGATTTTGTTGTGATGAATATTCCAGAGGATGATGATGTACCACTCATTCTTGGGAGGACCATTATGCAAACAACAAGAATGATGATTGATCTTGACGATGGTTTAATGAAAGTCCGGGTGGACGATGAAGAAGTCAATTTCAACATTAATGAAGCTATAAAGCATCCTCACGATAAAGGGGCATGTTTCAAAATGGATGCAAGTGATGAAGTAATCATGGATACAAGAAAGCAGCTGCATATGCCATCACCCCTTGAAAGAGTTTTAACAGACGCACTTGATGTAATAAGTGCATAAGAGGAGAAAGAAATTGAAGAATGCTTGAAAGAGCTAGATTCATTGAAGGAAGTTTCTCCTCATAAGGCAAAAATCGAAGAATTGAAGGATGAATCCAATGACAAAGAAACAAAGCCGGAGATGAAAGTTTTACCATCTAATTTAAAGTATGTTTTTCTTGAAGAAGATGGTGTAAAACCTGTCATTATCAACAACTCTTTATCAAACAAAGAAGAGAAAAAGTTAATTGAAATTCTGAAAGAAAACAAAGAAGCAATCGGGTGGACATTATCCGACTTGAAAGGGATAAGTCCTTCGTATTGTATGCACAAAATCATGATGGAGGATGATTTCAAGCCAGTCGCATAACCTCAACGCCGCTTAAATCCAAATATGAAGGAGGTAGTGAGAAAAGAAGTAGTGAAGTTACTTGAAGCCGAGATGGTTTACCCGATTTCTGATAGCTCATGGGTGAGTCCGGTTCAAGTGGTTCCGAAGAAAGGCGGCATGACGGTGATAAAGAATGAGAATAGTGAACTAATTCCAACAAGAACCGTCACTGGCTGGAGGATGTGTATTGATTACCGGAAACTTAATCAAGCAACGAGAAAAGACCACTTTCCATTGCCATTCATGGATCAAATGCTTAAGAGATTATCCGGCCAGGCCTTTTATTGCTTCCTTGACGGATATTCCGGCTATAATAAAATATCTGTGAATCCAGAAGACCATGAAAAGACAGCTTTCACTTGTCCTTTCGGGGTTTTTGCTTATAGACGGATGCCTTTTGGTCTTTGTAATGCGCCTGCAACATTTCAAAGATGTATGCAAGCGATTTTCTCTGATTTGATTGAAAAGAGCATTGAAGTGTTCATGGACGATTTCTCTGTCTTTGGATCATCATTTGAATTATGTTTGAAGAATTTGGACACCGTGCTGAAGCGGTGTAGGGAGACTAATCTGGTCCTTAATTGGGAAAAATGCCACTTCATGGTCACCGAGGGTATTGTGCTCGGCCATAAGATTTCTTCCAAAGGAATGCAAGTTGATCAAGCAAAGATTGACGTGATTGCAAAACTACCACCACCAATTAATGTCAAAGGTATAAGGAGTTTTCTTGGTCATGCCGGATTTTATCGGCGCTTCATCAAAGACTTTTCAAAGATCGCAAAGTCTTTGAGCAATTTGCTCAACAAAGATAAGTCCTTTGATTTTGATCAAGGTTGTTTAATTGCTTTTGAAACTCTCAAAGAAAATTTGACATCCGCACCCATAATCACCGCACCGAACTGGGCACTTGACTTTGAATTAATGTGCGATGCTAGTGATTATGCGGTGGGGGCCGTGCTAGGACAACGAAAGAATAAAATTTTTCATGTTATACATTATGCAAGCAAGGTTTTAAACGATGCACAAATCAATTATGCAACAACAGAAAAAGAATTGCTTTCAATAGTGTATGCATTAGAAAAATTCCGTTCTTACCTCATTGGTTCCAAGATTGTTGTGTATACTGACCATGCAGCAATCAAGTACCTTATCACAAAAGCCGATTCGAAGCAGAGGCTCATTCGATGGATGCTCTTATTGCAAGATTTTGACTTAGAGATAAAGGACAAAAGAGGAACTGAAAATTTAGTAGCCGATCATTTGTCAAGGCTAATAAATGAAGAGGTAACAAAGCATGAGCGAGAGGTTGTGGAAGAATTTCCAGATGAAAAGCTGTTTATGGTGCAGGAAAGGCCATGGTTTGCCGACATGGTAAACTATCAAGCAACTGGATTTACCGGAGGATTATGATTGGCAAATGAAAAAGAAGTCCATCCGTGATTCTACTCAATATGTTTGGGATGATCCTTATTTGTTCAAAATTGGATCTGATAATCTATTGAGCAGATGCATTTCAAATGATGAAGCCAAGAGCATCATGTGGCATTGTCATAACTCTCCGTATGGTGGGCATTTCAATGGAGAAAGAACAACAGCTAAAGTTCTTCAATCTAGATTTTATTGGCCTACCCTTTTTAAAGATGCATATGCACATTGTCAATACTGTAAAGAGTGCCAAAAGACCGGAGGAATCTCAAAAAGAAATGAAATGCCGTTAGAAAGCATCCTGGAAGTGGAGGTTTTTGATTGCTGGGGGATTGATTTTGTAGGTCCGTTCCCATCTTCATATTCAAATGAGTACATCATGGTTGCAGTAGATTACGTGTCAAAATGGGTGGAAGCTATAGCATCACCGAAAGCGGATAGCAAGACGGTGATCAAATTTCTGAAGAAAAACATTTTCACCCGATTTGGAACACCAAGAGTCCTGATAAGTGATGGAGGATCACATTTCTGCAATTCACAGCTTGCCAAAGCACTTGATTATTATGGAGTGAAGCATAAGGTAGCAACACCTTACCATCCTCAAACCAATGGCCAAGCTGAAGTCTCGAATCGTGAAGTTAAAAGAATTCTTGAAAAGACAGTGTCGGCATCAAGGAAGGATTGGTCATCAAAGCTGGATGAAGCTTTGTGGGCTTATAGAACAGCATACAAATCACCTATAGGTCTCACTCCATTTCAATGGTTTACGGGAAGGCATGTCATCTACCGGTCGAATTAGAACATAAAGCGTTTTGGGCGCTAAAATTCTTGAATTTTGATCAAGAACAAGTCGGTGATAAAAGAAGAATTCAAATGCATGAGCTAGAGGAAATGAGGAATCAAGCTTATGAATCTTCAAGGCTGTACAAGGAAAAAGTAAAAAAGTATCATGACAGGAGGATTGTGAAAAGAAATTTTCAGCCCGGGCAAATTGTGTTGCTGTTTAACTCAAGGCTGAAGTTATTTCCGGGAAAATTAAAGTCAAAATGGTCCAGCCCTTTCATGATCAAAGAAGTGAAACCATATGGAGCAGTAGAGCTGGAAGACCCAGTCACAAAATCTTCTTGGACTGTTAATGGCCAGAGGTTGAAGCCCTATTTTGGTGGTGAAGTTGATCGTCTCACAACGATAATTTCACTCAATGATCCATAATCAAACATGAAACAGGCGTCGAGCTAATGACGTTAACCAAGCGCTTGTTGGGAGGCACCCCAATTTTGTAAGTATGTTGCTTTTTCAATTGTATTTTAGTCCTTATAATCCATTTTTACATGAAGAGTTAGTGGCACAAGTCAAAATTTTAAATTTTCTGTTTTCTGTCATGGTCGCTATAGCGATCAATCCCATCGCTATAGCGATGAGTCAAAATTTCAGAGTATGAACCTCAGAGTCTGAAGGTCAGAGTCTGAAGCTTCAGACTCTGCGCTCGCTATAGCGACGGGTGGTCGTTGTAGCGATGACAGAAAAATCTATCAGTGCAGAAACCAATGCCACTTACTCTCCTTAACTTCCCCCAACCACCCACTCATCTTCTCTTATCGGTTACATTCCACCAAAACCGCAAACCCTAGTTTCTTACCCTTTTTCATTCCATCTTCCATTTACATTCCATTTCATAGCAAAATTTTTCAATTTTCTTGCATCTCTTGCATTTTTCTTGCATTATACAAGCTTAAGACTGTTTTCAATCTCTTGAATCATCTCTATCAGGTATGAATTCGTAACTTTTTCCTTTCACTTCTCCTGTTTTCAAGTTTTATGATTGATTGTTGCAATTTTCAGAAGTTTGAAATTAGGGTTGTGCTTTTATTTAATCATTTGAAGTTTACCCATTTTAATCTTTGGTTTAGGCTGTTAGAAATGAAATAGAATCACCAAACAAACTTGCCTAACATCTTCATTTCTCTTAAAAGTCGTTTTGTGAAACTTACCCATTTTGTAAAAATTTGAAATAAAAATGGGTATGTGATGATTAGGAAGTTCTGGTGATTATAATTCATTTTTATGAGCTTTACTTTTGATTATTCGTGCCTCAAGTTGTTTTGAAAATGAAAAAAATGAGAAAAATTTTGAAAATCTGTGTTTCATGGCTACAGCACGGTCTCGTCGCTGTAGCCCAGAAACAAGAACAAATTCTGGGTTTCATCGCTAAAGCGACCAGTCTCGTCGCTGTAGCGCGCATGTCTAGAACCTATTTTTTTTCATTCTTATTCTAACTTGCATTCCTATATTTTTGTCTATGTGCTTCTATTTTGTAGGAATGGCACCTAAAACTTCAAGCAAGAGGCAAAGGAATGTGGAGGGTTCATCTTCAAGGGCAAAACCCCAACCAACTACACCTCACGATTCTAGCCGGTTCCTCAGCCCGCGTAACCAGGAACGTTACGAATAGCTAACCAAACGAAGGATTTGGGCAGAAAAGGAATTCAGAATTGCTGTCGAAGGGAAATACCAAGGGATAGCTCAAATCATAAACCACCGCAAGTGGGGCATACTTGTTAACCCTCCTAAAAAAATCAACCATGAAATTGTGCGAGAGTTTTATGCCAATGCCATCCCGGCTGATCCAAGTGATGAATTCACATTCACCACCTTTGTCCGAGGCCGCTGATAATGCCTGAAAGAAGTTATCTTTTGATATATTTTTAGGCACTTATGTTACTTGTTTTGCAAGTTATCATAGGATAAGCTCATAATTATTGATCGAATGTCAAATTATTGATCATATGTCTTACCCCATCTATTTGTGCAGGAAATTTAATGCTAGGACCTGAAACTGAGCAAAGAAACATGAAGAATTGATAAGGCTTCATCGCTACAGCGGAGGATTCATCGCTACAGCGCGCCTAGGTAGGGAGAAACTAAGGTTCCATCGCTACATCGATGGATCTGGTCGCTATAGCGACCAAGGGCGGTTTGAACCCCGTTTGCTGACGTGGAGCAAACCCAAAGGCCAAGAAATCTTCCATCGCTACAGCGACCAACTCATCGCTGTAGCGAGCCATATAAAATTAGATTGTATTTAAGCCTTTTAGCTCATTTTCTGAAGATGAACATATACTTCCAGAAAGAGAATAGGGCTAAAAAGAGGCATTCTTCATAGAGCAAAAGTGATCTAAGTGTAGATTAACTAAGAATCTTTGAGAAATCAAGTCTTAGCTTTGGATCTCCATCTTCCTTTCCACTTTTGTATTGTTGTCATGAAAATGAACAACTAAATCCCCTTTGTTGGGATTAGAGGTAATCAATCAATCTTAGATGTAAACTTTTGATCTTTCAAATATATGATTCTAGCCTTTTATATATCATTGAGTTTATTCTTGTTTTCCATTATTATGTTTGATTTAAATGATATTGAAAAATACTTTTGAATCTAGGTTTAGAATAATATTCTATCAAAATAAGAAATTCTAGACATAGAATTTGGTTTTGATAATCACACAAAGTGTCTGAACGTAAAGCTTTCGAATCGTTTAATAGATTGAGACATTGTCGATTAAACGATACGATCGATCTCACAATGTCACTTGGACACGAATGATGTTGTCGAGTGATACGTGATAATATCGTATATAAGAAAAGCTAGAATCCATATATATGATCATTTGAATATAATCGATGTTCGATTGACGAACTTTGATCCTAACACTTTTTACGCCCTATTACTCTCCGTTTTTATTAATGTCTTTAAAGTCGAATATTTATAGCAAACACTTGATTAAACCCTTAACTTAAACTGATGATTGGTGTTGAACGGTTTATGATATCGCATTAATCCCTGTGGAGACGATATAAAAATATACTTACTTTTGACTAACATCAAAATGGCGCCGTTGCCGGGGATTAACGCTTTGATACCATAATCATTGCAGCTAAAATTATTGTTTTAAGCAATTTTGCAAATATTAATTTTATGTATATAAATATCATTTTTTATCCATCCTGTTGCTAATCTATTTGGTTAGATTTTCGAACTCTGTTTATGCGAGGTAAAACGCAGGAAGATCAACTGCTTTTTGACTCAGAGATAGAGAGAACTGCTCGGAGAAATAATAGTAAAAACCGAAAGAAAAGGCAGCTAGCCAAGAAGAGGCAACAAGAAGGAACCTTTGTTTCCATTCCTTCACCAGTTTCAACACAAGAAAGAGATATGGCAAAAGAAGGAGAAGGAAGTTCAGACTCTGGTGGCAGTGGGATGCCATGTCATAACAGTCCTCGACGTCTCTCTCAACTGGGAAAGTCTCCAAGGACTACTAAACAGACAGAGATGAAGACTGGGATTCTCCAGATTTTATATGCTAACCCTTTTTCAGGTTTAGATCATGAGGACCCCTTTCAACACCTGACCCAGTTTTATGAAATTGCTGGCACCTTGGGAGCAACTGAAGATGAGGAAGAAGCCATATTCATGAGAATGTTTCCTCATTCATTGATTGGAATACTCTTGAGGAGAAATTTCTCGAAAGATTCTTTCCACAAAACAGATTCATGGAAGCCAAGACTACCATTGCCGTTTTTTCTCAAGGAGCAAGTGAGACGCTTTGTGAAGCCTGGGAGCGATACAAGTCAATGTTAAGAAAATGTCCAAACCATGGTTTTGATGATCGTACTCAGATACATCTTTTCCGAAATGGAATGCAACAACAATCAAAGCTTTTACTTGACGCAGCCGCAGGTGGTTCACTGATGGCAAAGAGTGCAGAAGATGCAGTAGCAATTATTGAAAAGATGGCACTCAATGATCATCAAGCTCAACACAACAGAAATCCCTCACAAAGAAAATCCGGTATTCTCGACTTGGGAACAAATGATGCCATTCTAGCACAAAACAAGATGTTAACTCAACAAGTGGAGGAACTCACAAGAAAGATGGCCAACCTTCCACAACAATTGAAAGAGATGCAGAATGAACAAAGAAGGCATCAACAAGTCGCATTTTATGAGCTTTGTTCAGGTGATCATCCCATAGGCTTTTGTCCACCGCCAACAGAAGAAGTGAGCTATGTCGGTAATCAACAAAGACCGAATAAGTATCAAGGACAATATTCAGGAAAGAACGACAATTTCCAAAGAGGAAACAACCCAAACTATGGTCAACCCTGGAGACAAGATGCTGGTCCGTCAAACCGACAACCATACAACAATTTCAATCAATATCCGCCACAGCAAAACCGTTCTCAAAGTATGGATGAAACATTGAATCAATTCATGCAAATGTCCATGGCCAATCAAAAGAACATTGAAGCTTCCATCAAGAATCTTGAAACTCAAGTCGGTCAAATGGCACAACAATTAGCACAAGCCACTCAACAAGGAGGAACCTTCACCACCAACACACAACCTAATCCAAAAGAACATTGCAAGGCAGTGACAACAAGAAGTGGTAAGGTGTCTGGTAAGGGGGTAGGTGATAATCTTGAAGTTGAGAGGAAGGTTGTTGAAGAGCATGAGGGAGATAATAAAGAAGGAAGTGAGAAAGAAGTAGAGGAAGAAAATAAAGAGGATGAATTAGTTGACAAAAATGAGGAGTTAGTTGAAAATGATAAGTTAGAGAAGAAGAGTAAAGATATGGTGAAGGAGAAGGGCAAGAAACAAGAATCTGTGAAGAATACACCAACTCAACATTTGCCATACCCAACTACTCCAGCAAAGAAGGACAAAGAACGACAATATGCAAGGTTCCTTGATATTTTTAAAAGATTGCAAATTAATATACCATTCTCGGAAGCCTTGGAACAAATGCCTACTTATGCAAAATTTATGAAAGAAATTTTGTCCAAGAAAAGAAGGTACAATGATGAGGAGACAATTCAACTTGATGCAAATTGTAAGAGTTGGTATTCCAACGACCAAGTAAGTGGCTTATGAGAACAATAAGCTTAGAACCTTACATTATAGGTTAAGTAACACATGATTATTTATGTAATGAATGCATCAGATATGCATAAATTCAGGCAATGCATCAGATATGCATAAATTCAGAAAATGCATCAGATATGCATATGTTCTGAATGGTGTATCAGATATACACATGCCAGTTAAGTTATGTATCAGATATACATAACGATAAGAGGAGTCCGGTGATTAGCCTCAGATAGGAATTTTCACCGGTTATCAGAGGGATGTGCTTCGGGGTTACTCCACTCGGGGGCATTCCATAAAATGAACTCAGATAATAATGTTTGTTCAACGCTAACTTTCTAACTTTATGTTAAAGCAATATGTATATGTATTTATTACATAAGTTTATGGCAAGTACTGTTCAGATAACAGTTATCAGGAAGTGATCGTAGGATGTCCCCAGATCACTATGAGATTATGACAAAGTAGTCATCAGTTATCAGGTAGATATTACCTATCAGACAGGTATCAGGTGGTGATCTTAGGAGTCCCCTCGATCACCAAGTTATCAGGTTATAGTCTAGATTTCATGGCTATTCTGTTATCAGGCTCAGGCAGTGATCCTAGGTTTCCCCTTGATCACTAGTTTAGTAGGATGTAGTCTAGTTTATGGCTACACAGTTTAGCAGGATCAGGCAGGTAACCCTTTATGGGTAAGGTTAAAGCTTGGCGATCATAGGAATCCCCAAGATTGCCAAAGTAGGCATGGCGACCCTAGGTTCCCCGAGGTTGCCAACAGTAGGATGGGTGGAGCTCACTGAGACATTATGTCTCATCCCATTCTGTAACACCCATACTAATTTAATCTAGAATATTAGCATGTGCGTTAAACTGATACTGGATACATTTAAAATTTTCAATAATAATTTACATCACATCTGAATGAATACAAGTTTACTCGTTTGTACAATTACTCCAATACCATTACAATACTTATACAAATGTCCAATAAGCTCCTGAGCTGGTACACGACGAGCAATTGTACTCCATCCAATACCTCTCTGAAGAACTTCATCACGAACCTCTGGCTTACTTGTAAACCTGCACCAGAAGGAATGGGATGAGACATAATGTCTCAGTGAGCTCCACCCAACCAACTGTTGGCAACCTCAGGGAACCTAGGGTCGCCATGCCTACCTTGGCAATCTTGGGGATTTCCTATGATCGCCAAGTCTTATCTCTATCCACAAAGGATTAAATCTGCCTATGACTATAAGTCTGCCTGTAACTATATCTATAAACTGCCTGTAACTATAACTGTGATCTGCCTATAACTATAACTGTAGTCTACCTATGACGATAACTGTAAACCGCCTATAACTGTAACTGTAACTTGCCTATAACTATAACTGTAACTATAAAACCTAATTCATATAAACATATATTATGTTAGATGTTAGCGTTGAATAAACATTATTATCTGAGTTCATTTTACGGAGTGCAGTCCGGGTGGAGTAACCCCGAAGGACATCTCCCTATGACCCAGTGAAATTCCTATCATATCAGGCTAACACCGGACTCCTCTTTTAAATTGCATGTGGACAACCCTCTCGGTGAAGTCCCATCCGGCGTATCCCGGAGTCTGCTGAACATGCCTATGACTATGAAACGTGTGGACAATCCTCTCGGAGAAGTCCCAGCCGGCGAATCCCGGAGTCTGTGAACACGCCTTTAACTTTAACATATAATTCTTTAACTTTTAATCATATAATAAGAATCGCATAACACTTAACCTATAACTTAAGATTCTTGGCTTATCATTCTCATAAGCCACCTATTAATTGTTGGAGAACCAACACTATAAGCTTATCTGTAACTTTGATTGTCGAAACATTCCTACTACTCTTGTATTCTAAACTGAATACTTCTATAATCTTATTTACCTAATGTAGGTTCTTGACTTATCAAAGTCGTATGCCTTCCTTAAGAGTTATCAACTCACATGTAATGGATTTATCCATCTAATCCTTACCCTCATACTCTTAAATCTTATTCTCCTATCAAAGGATTCGACATATAGTTATCATATGTCGTTCTTAGGGCTTACCTATTCATTTAACCTTTGCTCTTGCATTTCACTCGCCTTGCGTATTCCTTGCTCCTATAATATCTCAACCATTAGAAGCCTTTTGGATGAGGTAAAATGGTGGATAATGTTTCTAAAATGTTTTAGGAGAAAACAGTTGCAAAAAGCCACGCCTACGCGCACCAAAACACCCAGAACAGCTCAACTGTCATGAGCTGTTCTGGTTTGGTCGCTACAAGCGACAGGCTGGTCGCTACAAGCGATGGTGACCAGAACAAAATTGTTGTCTGGTCGCTATAGCGACGGCTGGTCGCTGTAGCGACCATGACAGTACAGAACTTGTCTAAAAACGTGTTTTTCCACCATTTTTGCTCAATCAAAGTTACCCAAGCTTCCCAACCATGTTAGGTATGATTTTCTATTACAAAATGATAGTTTTAAACATATATGAGCAAGGAATTAGCAAGCAAAGGGATTAGGGTAAAACTATAAAACTTTACATATGATGAAATACACATCAAAACTCTCAAAGTGGGTTCTAAAACCCCTAGGGAGCTCACCTTAAACTTGATTACAGCTTGATTGCTAACTTGTCAACTTTTCCTCAAAACTCTAGCTCATAATCCTTTCCTTTCTTCTTGCTTCCTCAAGCTTCCCCACACTTGCTTGCTTGTAATACACTTGATCTAGGGAGAGAATTGATGGATTAGAGCTTGATGATGATGGTGGCCGAGTTACTAGAGAGAGGGAGGAGTGAGATCAGATTTGCTAGAGAGAGAAAGGTGAAGGAAAAATGGTGAAAATATCTTAGCCTCCCTTTTAAATAATTCTTCCTTCCCAATAATTACTACATTGCCATTGCTTTCGTTTTAAACCTCAATTACTGTTAGAAGTCAAGTCTGAGCGGGATATTACACTCTACTCCCCTTAAAAGAAATTTCGTCCTCGAAATTTAGGAAATCCTTCTGAGATCCTGAAAAGGTAAATCCTTTCTATCCCTTTCTATACTTTGCAAATCTCCAATTATTTTTACTTATTGGGATTCCATGGCAACTCTAGGGTCTGACATGTAGATTAATCACGCACCTCGATTAAACCATACTGGTTAAAACTTGCTCTTTAGCCATGATTTCCATCTCTGTAAGTCAAAACATCTGACAATCTCTTTCCAACCGAAAGGTTTGCTGCATGTTACATAACTCTCACCTGTTAGGACGTATGGTTATCTGAACCAACATATCCATCTTATCTGACTATGTTCTCTATTCGACATATTTCTTGCAAATCCAATTTAAAATTATTAAGTCTTGGATTTCCCTTACTGAATTCTATCAGTTCTTCTTTCATTGACCGTTCAATCTTATCCTGAAGACGTCGGGTCGATCTGATTTTCCTCAATTATTCTAACTTTCCGGGCAATCTATTACATTACTTTTAATTCGAAAGAATTCTTGTCTTTGACTTTCGCCTCGTAAGACGACATTTTACCGTTACAGTCGTAACATTCTTTATATAGATTAGTCTTGCACTGAAAAGCATCTGATATTGAGTATTCTCAAACGGAAGTAAAGTCTATTACAACTACCTTCACAATTCAAAAGCAAGGAGGTGGCTGTACTTATGGTATCCTGATGCAACTATTATCACAACCATGAGCATGTTCACATTCCCACTGCGGGAATCCTTAAGGCTCGAGAAATCATATGAGCCACTCGTGCTCTGATTTAATCAATCAACGATAGCGCGTAGCTAAGGTCTTAGGAGCTTTATTCCTTCTAGGACTCTGACAATCTTGCATCATTCAAGATATTCCTTACTCATGGGATTAATACTTTCTTTACCAATAATTTCAAACTTATGAAAGTTTAGTACAAGTGACGTGTGGCATAAGCCATCTCACATAACATCATATAATACAGTCCATAGCACATAGCTTCCATACATGATCGAGTACGTGTACACTAATATCGGGTACACAGTACGCCACATCATCATTGTCCAACTAATGGGACATCATACTTAATCGAAATATACTTGAGACAATGCCACAACAACTAAGGTCACTCTTCTTGCTCTTAACTCATGCTTGTATTCTTTGAGTATCCACAATCCTATAACGTAAATTACGGTTACATTCCATTGGCATTATAAACTTATTTCGTTCAAGGACATCTCTGTCTTCGAAAAGAAACTCTATTCTGATCGCTATCAAAATAGCACTCTTAAACTCTTAATCCTTTATTTCATAACTTGAATTCACGTAGCCCTTTACTGTAAACTATGAGTAATCTTCTGATCCGTGTAAAACATTTCCTTCCTTTAACTGTGAATATTAAGTTCAAGAATTTCTGAATTCCTCAACTAAGATTTGTTCGGTAACAACAAACCTGTTCTGCTTAAGACTTTCCTGTTAAACATTACTGACTGCGTACCACGGTTACTAATACATGTCACATGACTGTAAAAAAATATGTTACACTACTATCTAAGTAGCATAAACTCTGCCTGATCAGTATACATAATACTAATCATAACCTGTTACATGCGACATGCTAGCATAACGTGGGTACGAGGTGGAATAACCTCATAACTAATTCTCTTTGGTTAATCTTACTATTCAAGTCAACTTGAAGTTACTGAGCTAAAACAGCTAGATTACCGTATTAGATGTGGCTTTCTTCGCTATGTATTATTGTGCTAGAAACACATCCTTTAAATTTCTCAAACTGCTTCGATTCTCATTTCTCATGAGTTTTGAGGTCTGAAGCATTCCTCGACTTATCTCTTAAAATTTCCTGTTAGAACTGATGATAAGTTCAAGTCATCACTACTTACTAATATTTTGTAGCTTGAGAACTAATCACTGAATACCTTTCCTGTAATTCATCCGGCAAGGATTTTACAAACATCATTTTTCTCCAAGCTTCAGTTGTGAATTATCTGTTAACTCATTCTTGGATTACTTCTCCGCTGCGCAACTCTGATCTAAACAATTCTCCTTGGGTTAGAAGTAATACACCACTATTACCAAATTAGATCTCCTCGTTAAACTCATTCCTTAATGGCTTAAACCACCTGCTTAACTTATTGATTGATCGTCATCTGACTTTGTGTTTCCTTTCGGACATAAACAATATACTTACTTTCACAAAAATACGCCGAAACCTGTAAACAGTCTTTAGCAATAATTACGAGCCCAACAATGCTCCTGTCAAAACAACTTATACACTAGTTCTAGCTTTACTCTTCATATTCCGAATTCTATAACCATCTCATGGTTGGCTCAACATGTATATTCATTTAAACTTTGCAAAACCCTACTGAAAGTATACCTGAAGCAACTTAAGTTCATACATTATTTACTTGTGGTAACTTCTAGAAGCATTTTATGACTTCTGGAATTCTCATCTTTCATATACTGAATCAAGTTCCGTTCTATAATTATCCGTAAGGATTTCACATTCACAACCTTTTTCCAATACAACTTAGGTCCACATAACTCTATCAAATCTCTTGGTTACTCCTCGGGTTTCTCCGGAAATAATCCGTCTGGATAAGACTCAACTTTTACCGGCTCTCCTGTAAGCCCAAACACATGTTACGCCTCTTCGAGTACCCGATTAATTAATCTTAAACTTCAACACTTATCATTTGAGTAATTCTCCATAGGTCTTTTCATCCATGGCCCTCTTCATATGGTTTCGAGCAATCTAAGGTCTGTATTTCCACCATCTTTAACACATACCAACATAAGGTGATCTTTGTCGGCTTACCCGAATACTTGTGTAAGGAACCCATCAAAGAAAACATAGAACTCCTTAACATTAACCATAGCTTTAACTGTAACTTGTATGTTAGTGACGATCTCCCTGCTGCTAGAGCCTCACAATATTGGCTAATTCCTGCTTAATCCTCGAAACCGGTCTGCTATAATCCGACAACATAAGATTCAATCTTTACTTCATACCCTTACCAGGGTTTTCCTTCACTTATCGCTAAGCTTGCGTTCCTCATACAAAGCATCTTGATGACCCATAATAAAGGAAGGTAATATGTTTCATCTGTCCAATATTTCGCTTAATCCATAAATAAGTCTCTTACCTGTCGGATATTAAAATCTCATCCGGTCCAAGTGCGCAAGTCATTCCATCCTTACACACTATATCCTTACTGGAAGTCCAGAGCTTCCAATAATTAACTGATCATTCCTTATTCCAAGTCGCTGGGTTTGGTACCATAATTCTTTACCTCTGTACCCGGAATAAAAACTCTATCCTACAATTCACTTTAACTTTTCAAATTACGGTTCCCGTTAAGATTCCAAATCATTCCTTAGAGTATTCCATAATTCTTTACTCTACACATCTCCTCGGAGAAGGCATCACTCAATGATGCGCCCCAACTAGTTAAGGTACTTGACCTTACTCTTAGATACTCTTAAATACCTCTTATATTCCTGAGACCTTGCAATTAACAGGCTCAGTTACTTCACTGTTAGAGAACCATCCTTTGGCATTAAATACCTTGCCAATTTCCGTCTTGAAATCTGATGCCTCAACCTTCACCCTTCGTACACTTCTTTCCTCCTTGGTCACATTCAGCTCTCGGATATTTGCCCTAACCGTCATATACTAGATTGAGTTGATCAGGCTCAACTAGATGTGACATGTAGAACAATAACCGGAACCCAATGATTCCACTGCTTTTATTGAATTTTTTAATGACCCATGGCACGGTCTGAATCGACCTGCTCTGATACCAATTGTAACACCCATACTCATTTAATCTAGAATATTAGCATGTGCGTTAAACTGATACTGGATACATTTAAAATTTTCAATAATAATTTACATCACATCTGAATGAATACAAGTTTACTCATTTGTACAATTAATCCAATACCATTACAATACTTATACAAATGTCCAATAAGCTCCTGAGCTGGTACACGACGAGCAATTGTACTCCATCCAGTACCTCTCTGAAGAACATCATCAAGAACCTCTGGCTTACCTGTAAATCTGCACCAGAAGGACATAATGTCTCAGTGAGCTCCACCCAACCAACTGTTGGCAACCTCAGGGAACCTAGGGTCGCCATGCCTACCTTGGCAATCTTGGGGATTTCCTATGATCGCCAAGTCTTATCTCTATCCACAAAGGATTAAATCTGCCTATGACTATAAGTCTGCCTGTAACTATATCTATAAACTGCCTGTAACTATAACTGTGATCTGCCTATAACTATAACTGTAGTCTACCTATGACGATAACTGTAAACCGCCTATAACTGTAACTGTAACTTGCCTATAACTATAACTGTAACTATAAAACATAATTCATATAAACACATATTATGTTAGATGTTAGCGTTGAACAAACATTATTATCTGAGTTCATTTTACGGAGTGCAGTCCGGGTGGAGTAACCCCGAAGTACATCTCCCTATGACCCGGTGAAATTCCTATCATATCAGGCTAAGACCGGACTCCTCTTTTAAATTGCATGTGGACAACCCTCTCGGTGAAGTCCCATCAGGCGTATCCCGGAGTCTGCTGAACATGCTTATGACTATGAAACGTGTGGACAATCCTCTCGGAGAAGTCCCATCCGGCGAATCCCGGAGTCTGCTGAACACGCCTTTAACTTTAACATATAATTCTTTAACTTTTAATCATATAATAATAATCGCATAACACTTAACCTATAACTTAAGATTCTTGGCTTATCGTTCTCATAAGCCACCTATTAATTGTTGGAGAACCAACACTATAAGCTTATCTGTAACTTTGATTGTAGAAACATTCCTATTACTCTTGTATTCTAAACTGAATACTTCTATAATGTTATTTACCTAATGTAGGTTCTTGACTTATCAAAGTCGTATGCCTTCCTTAAGAGTTATCAACTCACATGCAATGGATTTATCCATCTAATCCTTACCCTCATACTCTTAAATCTTATTCTCCTATCAAAGGATTGGACATATCGTTATCATATGCCGTTCTTAGGGCTTACCTATTCATTTAACCTCTGCTGTTGCATATCCCTCGCCTTGCGTATTCCTTGCTCCTATAATATCTCAACCATTGGAAGCCTTTTGGATGAGGTAAAATGGTGGATAATGTTTCTAAAATGTTTTAGGAGAAAACAGTTACAAAAAGCCACGCCTACGCGCAGCAGAACACCCAGAACAGCTCAACTGTCATGAGTTGTTCTGGTTTGGTCGCCACAAGCGACAGGCTGGTCGCTACAAGCGATGGTGACCAGAACAAAATTGCTGTCTGGTCGCTATAGCGACGGCTGGTCGCTGTAGCGACCATGACAGTACAGAACTTGTCTAAAAACATGTTTTTCCACCATTTTTGCTCAATCAAAGTTACCCAAGCTTCCCAACCATGTTAGGAATGATTTTCTATTACAAAATGATAGTTTTAAACATATATGAGCAAGGAATTAGCAAGCAAAGGGATTAAGGTAAAACTATAAAACTTTACATATGATGAAATACACATCAAAACTCTCAAAGTGGGTTCTAAAACCCCTAGGGAGCTCACCTTAAACTTGATTACAGCTTGATTGCTAACTTGTCAAATTTTCCTCAAATCCCTAGCTCATAATCCTTTCCTTTCTTCTTGCTTCCTCAAGCTTCCCCACACTTGCTTGCTTGTAATACACTTGATCTAGGGAGAGAATTGATGGATTAGAGCTTGATGATGATGGTGGCCGAGTTACTAGAGAGAGGGAGGAGTGAAATCAGATTTGTTAGAGAGAGAAAGGTGAAGGAAAAATGGTGAAAATATCTTAGCCTCCCTTTTAAATAATTCTTCCTTCCCAATAATTACTACATTGCCATTGCTTTCGTTTTAAACCTCTATTACTGTTAGAAGTCAAGTCTGAGCGGGATATTACACATTCCTTCTGGTGCATGTTTTCAGGTTAGCAGGATGTTCGTGATGAAGTTCTTCAGGAAGACGCTGGATGGAGTGCAGATGCTCGTCATGTACCATCTCAGGAGTTATCAGATTTTGTATAAGTGTATTTATTATGGTACTTGAAAGGTTGTATAAACGAGCAAAAATAGTGTCCATTCAGTTGTGTTGTAATATATGTAATTATTATTGAAAAGTTTAATGTATCCAGTATCAATTTAATGCACATGCTAATATTCTAGATAACATTAGTATGGGTGTTACAGTTTGATGGGATGACGTTTAAATAGCTAAACGGCTAAGGGCAGGGACCTCTCACTGGGCTTAGCTAAATGGGCCAACCCATCACGGTCCATTTAGAAACAATAGCCCAATCACACATAATCATCAATTGACTAGTGCTTAACACAATAGACCATAATTTATATTAAGATTAACTTATAATAAATGATTATTGTCAATCCATAATTGATTAATTAAATAATTAATCTAACAATCACCCACTTGGATGACAATACTCAATTACTAAAAGAATATAAAATTTCATCTGTCATAAATATTTAAATTTTAAAACTTTTAATTATGGTCAAAGCACTAATCATTAAAAAAGGAGAAGTAAGCTTTAATGCTGTAGAAATTGAATCCGATAGGGAAAACAAATCATACACGTCAAAGACTCACTTTTTCTAACAAATGATGAATTTATAGTGATATATTTGAGTTAAAAAAGAATGTGTCATCAAACAATGGCCCAAGCATTTTTAAAAATGTTATAACAAACTCCCACTGATCCAAAATATCATAGACGTAATCAAATCATTAAGAGTTACAATACTCATATATATATATATATATATATATATATATATATATATATATATATATATATATATATATATATATAAGTTTATTTTTGTTAGTGGTTCTGCCAATTAGTTTTCAATTTTATAAAAGTCATATATCCACATAGGTATAAGAATATAGTAATTACTTATAGGGATAGCTTATTAAGAGAGTGTAATTACATTTAGTCAAAATCAATAAATGTTCTACGACATTCAATTAATCCAATTTTTAGGAAAAGTGTGACTATGAAAATCCATAAAGAAATAGAAAATTCAAGAATCTCCCAAATTAGATTAACATAGACACTTAGTTTAAAGAAAATAAGAAATGGATAAATGTGGCCACTAGAATGTCAATAATGAACGAACATTTATGATTATCTCAGTTTATAAGTACTTCAAAAACACAATATCATACTCGATAGGAGTATTGATATTATACATTGCACTTATTATTTATGATCTCATAAAATGTGGAATGTTGGTAAAAGAGAAGCACAATATATATTTGCATGTTAAGAGGTTATTGTGCATATTCCAACAAAATTAACTTAAGCATCCAATTATAATGCTTACTGAGATTAAAAGAATTTTAATACATATCTCAGTTTAATAGAATGAGACTAAATTTTAAAGTCTCTTAAGCTATGCCATATTTTATAATGTGCACAAGAATATATGACAATGATAAGAATTTTAAATTGTATGTATATAATATTGTGTACACATTTCTCTTGATCTCAGACACACACACACACACACACACACACACACACACACACACACACACACACACACACACATATATATATATATATATATATATATATATAAACAAGAGTGAGATTTCTCATTTGAGCTCATAATATATAGTGTTGTGTACACACTCCCACATATCCCACATATATATAAACAAGAGTGAGTGAGATTCTCATTAGTGATCACTGATATAGAAAAATTATAATAATGTAATATTCAACAGTGGGATACTTAATTGCTAGTGCAAGATTATCATTATAAGTGGTTATATAATAGTTAACTAATAGAGTTTCATGAATTCAACCACATATGTTGCACATGAGTATAGCAGAATTATTATTACAAGTGGTAACTCAATGATAGTATGAACCCCCTGTGCGCTCTCGTTAAAAACACGCAATCTTCCGAGACGTGTACGAACGCTCGAAAGGCTCTGTGAAGTCGCCACCAAAGTTTTTGTTTAAAGGGAACGTTGATAAACCCTTAAGTTTTTGATTTTGAAGGGAAACGATAATAAAACCCTTGACGATGAGGAAAGGATTGGTCATCGCAACCATTATCGGGTTCGGGAGTCGATTACGCAAGGGGAAGGTATTAGCACCCCTTACGTCCGTTGTACTCAACGGGAACCTCCTAGTTAGCTAACGCTTAAAATGTTTTTAAATGTTTTGCGTGCATGCTTGAATATATAAAAGGGAAAAAGAAAATATGATGAAAGGGGAAAAAGTTTGTTTTTTATTATTGTGCTTGACAAGACGACGATCTTGCTCCTACGTATCCCCTGGTGCAATGGGGAATTCAAAGCTACGTAGTTCTTTGGTAGAAAAACGTATATATGTTGGTTATTTTTAATGAACGATGTTTTAACCGAATTCTTGCGATTAAACGTAGCTTCTATGCTCGCGCATGGGAGGCTTAAGCGTTTGTTTAGAATCGCGCTAGAAATGATAAAACATGTCCGTTGGGGAAAAAGGTTCGATTGATCCGACGGGATCAAGAAAGGGTTCAATGGACTCAACCGAGTCGATCATTGACCAAAGTGACTCAAACGAGTCGAGAAAGGGTTCGATTGATCCAACGGGATCAAGAAAGGGTGCAATGGACTCAACCGAGTCGATCATTGACCAAAGTGACTCAAATGAGTCGAGGAAGGGTTCGATTGATCCAACGGGATCAAGAAAGGGTGCAATGGACTCAACCGAGTCGATCATTGACCAAAGTGACTCAAACGAGTCGAGGACATGAATCAAATGGTCACGGGGGACCAAAAGGTTCAAATTGACCACAAAGGGTCAAGAATTGGTTTGGTGTGGTCGGATACGTTGAAAATGGAATGACGATTGTCCGAACGACGAGACATACGTCACGCATTCGTTCAATCGGGGCAATGGAGAGACATACGTCAAACCATCCCTTTTTCATTCAAGTTTTGTTCTAATTTTAAGAAATCCCAAAGTTTAACGAAACACTTGGTTTGAAACTCAAATGAAAAGGTTTTAACAAATGTTCAAATTAGTTGTTGCAACCTAATGAACAAGTTTACCTTGTTTATGCATGAAAATGAGTAAGTTTTGCACCAATTTGAAAAAACGCACAAGTTCGGCTCAATTTTGAAAACGGTTTTGAAAAGTGAACAAATTCGGCTTAAGTTCACGTTTGTTTGAAAATCATGAACAAGGCTTTTGTTCAAGTTTGGTTTTGAAAATGATGAACTTAGCTTATTGCTCAAGTTTGTTTTGAAAGTTTATTGAACGTAACTTGTTTCGCAAGTTATCCAAAAAAGTGTTGCTCGAACTTGTGAATCCTTAATATTATGCAAAATCATTGATATGGTTTGGACAAAATGAGTTTCAATCCTCTTAGGTTCTGAGTTCTAGGGCTAGAACCTCAAAAATTGGCTGTTTGGGAGCCTAAACTCAGATTCTGAGTTCTGTCATGGTCGCACTGCGACCAGAGCTTCGCACTGCGAACAATGCGAAATTTTGAGTTCAGAAGCTGCTTCAGAACTGTTGTTCAGAAGCAACTTCTGAACAATCTCAGAACCTTTAGGGGAGTGAAAAGCTTTGAGATTTGGCAATAAAAAGAGCTGGACAAACCAGTTTAAATGTTTTGCAAACCTTGAGATTTCTTTGAAATTCAAAAGGGGTTTTTTTAGAGCAAAATGGATTTAAACAAAATTAAATATGCAAGCACAACTATAAATGAAAGATAAGGACTTAGAACACTTACAGAACTCCTAGCAAAGCTTGTACTGCAAGGAAATGAAAGGAACCTTGAATGTTTGAAAGTTTTGCAAAAACTTGAATATTTTTGAACAAGAGCAATGAACTTGTGTAATGCTTTGTGTTGGAACTAGTTTTTGCTATGTGTTTAGTGCTGTTTCAAGTGTTTCCAATTGTGTGCAATTGCTGGTTTTTTCTGGTTTTTGTAAGTGTAAGTAAGTAAGTGTTGAAACCTTATGCATATCATTCTATTTATAGGCCAAAACCAAATCAATTGTCATCATGAGAAAATCCTAAAATCCAGCTGATTTGTGGGCTAGGATCAGGCTAAATTGCTTTGCATTTAATGCAAAAGTGAAGAGGTGACCTTGCCTTGCTGCAATGGTCAAGACTTAGCCAAATCCAGCCATAAATGCAATGGATTTTGGATAGAAATGATGATGAAAACAGGGCTGGTTTGCAATTGGTTGTCCCTTGGGATTGGTCCTTGCAATCTTGAGGGTTAAGCAATAAAAACGTGCACTGTGATGTGCAGAGGTTGGGGGAAACAAAAGGGAACACATGGGCTGGTGTGAGGAGGAAGAAAAGCTGCTGAAAACAGGGCAGCACTCATGGCTTTTGGGCAAGCAAAACCAGCTGGGTTTGACTGGTTTTGGGGGAGAAAGCAGGAAGAAAATCAACAAGCTGGTGGCTGGCAACCTTAGGGTCAGTAGCAGGTCCACTGGGAGGGACAAGAGCTGCCCAAGGGCAAGCCAACTTGCTTGGCACATGCTAGGTTGGAAGAAAAAGCTTCTTTCCTTGGCTTTAATGGCAAATGCTCCAATTCTTGCTTTGTTGAGCTCAATTAGCCATGATTGATGATAAAAACAATAATAAAAATGATATGTAATGATAATAATTACAAAAATGAAATAAATCAAAGAGATTAAAAAATCTGCAAAAAATTCGCAGACTTCGCAGAGCGAAGGGGACTTTGCTCTGCGAAGTCCTCATTTCTGAAATGTTGACTTTTTTGTTGACTTTTTGTTGACTTTGACTTTTCTCTTTTTTTTTTTTTTTTGAATTTTTGAAATTTGTTTTGAAAAAAGGCTTGGGACAAAATTAGGGTACAACACCCCCATGAAGATATAATTTTTCAATGGCAGATATATTATCAAGAATTGAGTTTCGTAGTTAACTGATAACACGTAAAATGCACTAATATTTTGACTCGATTTACACATGTTTTAACCTTGATATTTTAGATTTTTTCCAATGTTATGCTAGTATTGTGCGTCCATTTCAGGTATCTATTGATTAAAAGTCCATACGAGTCAAAATGATGAAAAAAGGAAAAAGTCAAAGTCACCAGAAAGTCAACTTTTCAAGGGTGCTGGTCAACGTAACCATGACGGTCGTTACCACCCATGACGGGCTGGTTGTCATGACCCATGATGGGCTACCCGTCACCACCCATGACGCCCGTCATGGTGTCGGGTTGAACATTTCTTCCCCACGATTCAGAAGCAGTTTTCCCCACTTCCTCCATTTTCTCCACCTTTAGGGACACAATTCAGAGGCACTACAGAGCATACTTTGGCCTATAAATAGAGGTTGAAGAATCAGAAAAAAAAAGACCAAGCTTTTTAGAGAGAAATTCAGCAATTTAGAAACAACTTATTTTCATTTAAGAGCTTATTGTAATTTAAGTTTTCAGTACTATATTTCCCTTGCAATTTTCAATTCAGCCGTATAAACTCATATTCATTTCAATAACTATCTCCATATAATTTTGATTACTATTCATCCAAATTCCAATCCTTGTTTTCAGTACTAACTATTTATTTCAATAACAATTCAATTGAATTGTTACTGTGCTCGTGTGTGCTACTCCCCTTTTATTTCACTATTGTTGCGTGTTCCATGCAATTCTAAACACTATGTTGTGGCTGTTCCTTTTTTTTCAATTATATATTGGGATAGTTTCATTGTGGCAGTGGAAATTGTACTCAATTAAAGATTCCAACAGTAGCAGGTTTCATTTCTTTTTACTTACTTTTCAATATGAGTTCATCAATGTTAAGTTTTAAGCATAATTTAATTATGTCCGAGTAGATTTTTATAGAGCCCGGAATATGATGATTGTCGTACCGATGATACTCTGTTAAGCTGTATGATTATAAATTGTAATAGGAATTATTTTTAAGTCTGAAAATTCTGATTTTTAACGATAAATATTTACAGTGAAAACAGGAATATTGCGATACCAGTTTCATATCGAAAGAGTGAAACATGTATCTGACTGTAGAATAGTCAGGAATTGATTTTAAAATTTAGCGACAGCGTTTTTATAATTAATTTAGAAATTACTAATTTTCAAAAACGCTATTTTAAACTCGTAGTCGAATACGCGAAAGTGGGCGTCTGTGAGTTTAAATTACGGTTCCAGCTGTGCAAAAGCAAACAGAACTTTTAAATTAAATTTCTACTAAAAATAACTTTGCGTGCGTAAATTGATTATTTATCAAACAAAGTGTTTGAAGTTGTAAGGCGTACGCGCGGAAGCGGTCGAATAGATTACAACGTCAAAAGTTCGGTGTCATACATGCGAAAGCTGGCGACCCCTTTAATCTAATCCTTTTTACGCGCGAAAATATTTTCCTGTTATAATAATAAAATATAACTTAACAAGTATTCGAGATCGACGCGAATTATATTCTGGTCTCTTGCCATTAAAAATAATTAATAACAACTTATTTTTCCAAATTTGCAACCAAATTAATTAGCATCGCCTTAAATAAACATCATCACAATAGATAACGGTACTTGACGTTGGTCTCTGTGGGATTCGACATCTTTTATACTAAAACCGATATTTCCATGCACTTGCGGACCTATCAAGATTTTGGCGCCGTTGCCGGGGACCAATTTTGGCAATATCGTAACTCCGTTGTCACACCGTCTAGACTAAGGCAAATTTTTTCCTTTAATTTTCCGTCGATTGTATGCCTAGTACTCGCTCTTCTGAGGACGAGTTAGAGCAACCAATCAACGAAATCGAGCGTCTTTTTCGCGTTAGACGCCAAATAGAACGAATACACGCCCAAATGGCCAACGAAAATCGTCCTCTTAAGGACTTTGCCATCCCATCTCAAGATGATCCACAATCAAGTATTGTTAACCCTACGATTCAGGCTAACAACTTCGAGTTGAAACCCTCTCTGCTACAAATTGTGCAGCAGAATCAGTTTTCCGGAAACCCGACGGAAGACCTGAATTTGCACCTCTCCGTTTTTGTGCAATTCGCTGATACGCTTAAATGTAATGGCATCGACCCTAAAGCCATTCGTTTGCGTCTATTTCCTTTCTCCCTAAGAGATAGAGCCAGAGCTTGGCTACAATCTCTGCCGTCAAATTCCATAACGACATGGTATGAGCTGAAAAAGGCATTCCTAGCAAGGTACTTTCCGCCTATCAAAACTGCCTAATTAAGGAACCAGATTACCTGCTTTAGGCAGACGGATGGCGAATCGCTCTTCGAAGCATGGGAAAGATATAAGGAACTAATGAAAGCTTGTCCTCACCATGGGTTAGAGCGGTGGTTGGTCATTCATACATTTTATAATGGTCTTCTCTATAATACGAGAGTGACTATTGATGTCGCAGATGGTGGAGCTCTGATGGACAAGCCTTTCAAAGAAGCCTTTGAACTCATAGAAAACATGGCACAAAACCACTACCAATGGGGGAGTGAACACACTTCGGTAGAAAAGTCACAACCGAAAGGAGGAATGTACGAAGTTAGCAGCCTCGATCATATGAATGCCAAAGTTGACGCTCTCGCTCAAAAGAGTGACAATCTAACTGTTAATCCAGCAGCTACAGTGGCTGCCGTAACTCCAAACTGTGAGATATGTGGAGGTCCTAGACATGTCGCTGCTAACTGTCAATTATTAGTTGAACCCACCCTTGACCAGGTAAATTATGCGCAAGGAAACCCGTATTCCAAGACATACAACCCTGGGTGGAAAAATCATCCAAACCTTTCCTACAAAAATAACAATGCTTTATTTGTGCCTAGCACTCCACCAGGCTATAACCAGAAAGGAACCCCTGTTGTTCATGTTGCTCCTCAAAAGTCTAACCTCGAGCTTATGATGGAGAATTTTGTTTTATGCCAAACTCAGCAAAACAAAGAGTTTATGAATCAAAATATTCATACTAATGAATTGATTAAGCAGTTGGCACACAAAGTTGATGCTATGATAGAGTGTGATGATTATATAAAAGTTCATCATCATATGAATGAGATTAAGTACTCTAATTATATTTGACATAAGTATAAAATAATTAAGGTACATTGAGTAATATCAAAATTATATTAATAACAACACACCGATAGGGTATGATTGTCACCAATATAATGCTAATCTATTTAACAAAATTTGCATAATTGTATCCACGATAGGTGAGATTGCAATTATACAAATCAATAATGTGTATGCTTAAGAGAATATGATAAAATAATATCATGCATAAACAATTGTACTTAATTTCCTCAACTTCAGTCATATTCAAATAATAGAAAGACATGCTTAATATTTTAAATGAGCACACCATAAATATGACTTTAGAATTTAATTATATGAAATAATATAATAGCGAGAGTTATTATTTAAAATAAAATTGTGTCAAATAGTTTTGTATTTTATCGAGAATAGAACTCTTAAAACAAAATTTCAAATACTCCTACTATAGATTAGAAAGAATATAAATATAAAATGGAGTATTATAGTAAGAAAATAATATATAATAATTATAGAGCTCTGTTTAGAATATTCCGAAAAAAGATTTCACTTTTATATAGGATTCCATAGTTGCACAACAAAAGAGAAGAATAATTATTGTTTAATAAATTTCTTCATCTGTTCAATAATATACGATAAGTCACAAGTGGTTAAAAATAATTAAATCATGACTGACCTCGTAAAGTGTGACATTCAATCTTATACTTAGAGTCAATGATTTTTAATGACTTAACGAGAATATATTTTAATATAGTCATCTCAAAATATTCATAAATAGAGAATAAGCCATAATAACTAAACATAAATAAAAAAAACTAAACATAAATAAGACTCTAATTATAAAATCAATATAATTTTTATAAATTTTCGGTTGTAAGGATGATAATTGTTTTAAAAATTGCCTCAATTCTTAATAAGATGTTTTGAGAATATTTAACTGATAAACAACAAAGATGCGTACAAAATTTAATTCATAATTAGAATTATAGCATAAAAAATGCAACAACGCATCATGCACTATATATAAATTACATAGTTTAACATCATTGTCTTGTCAAAAAAACTAGTTTAACATCATTGTGATCCCAATATAATTGTGACAAGACACGTAATTAGTGAGTTAATAGTATTTGTCACAAAATTTAGAGTAATAAATTACGGGTATAATTAGAAAGTAACTAGTAGAAAGTATAATGTATATCAAAGAGGAAATATGCTAAATTTAGATTCTTTTAATATAAATGGCATATATAATATACAATTGACTTCGCTCATTTTTAAATAAAATATTATTATAACCCTTTAAATTAATTTGTCACAAAGATTTGAGAAAGTGTCAAGATTTATATATGTCGTAGAAGATTGAACAACTAGAAAACTTTGGATCTTTATGCTTAGATAATATGAATTAAAGAATATATTATATAAAATTGAGCCATCTATAAATTCATAATTGTAACACCCATATAAAGATTGATTATGATCTTATACGAGTATTAAATTTCGTATTGGATGCATTAATTTACAATACAAAAAGTTTAACTGAATAAGATACATAACATAATGTATTAATACATCCATCTGATAATACAAAACATCTCCGGTATTATACATCATAATACAACATCTGAATACAGGTTAACTGAAACAAATAGAAAACCAGCACGATCAGTCCAAAGCTTTCTCCTTACCCTTGTTACGTGCTACCTGTGAACCTGCATCAGAAGGAATGGGATGAGACATAATGTCTCAGTGAGCTCCAGCCAACCTACTGTGGCAACCTCGGGGAACCTAGGGTCGCCATGCCTACTTTGGCAATCTTGGGGATTCCTATGATCGCCAAGTCTTAACCTTACCCATAAAGGGTTTATACTTGCCTGAACCTGATAACTGCATAGTCATAAAAAATAGACTATAACCTGATAACTTGGTGATCAAGGGGACATCTAAGATCACCACCTGATACCTGCCTGATAGGTATTTTCTGCCTGATAACATAATAAAGTATAAACTGATACATATTATGTTAGATGTTAGCGTGTAACAAACATTATTATCTGAGTTCATTTTATGGAATGCCCCCGAGTGGAGTAACCCCGAAGCACATTCCCCTGATAACAGGTGAAAATTCCTATAATAGGCTAATCACCAGACTCCTCTTGCCTGTGTGTGTGGTTGTCCTCACGGAAAGTTCCTCCCATTCCAGATATACTGGAACCCCCTGCTCTCTCTAACTGCGAGAACCCAGAAGACACAAAGTTTATAATAATAATTAATATTATTCCTGGTATATAAAATATACATTATCCTGATATTTCCTAAACATATATGTGAGTCGTCATGTAGGGTCCCTAACGGGCTGACATATTTAGAATAAATTTGAAGCGTACCTGTGCCATGACTTATCAACATACACACACACACACACACACACACACACACACACAATATGTATATTTCCTGATAAAAACCTTGTACCATATCTAGGGTACATTCTATCCTGAACTGATGCGTGTACCCTCAGTGTCACTCTGACGTGAACAACTTAGGCACGCCCTGATGTACATATAAATGCACCTGCTTGGTTAAGGGTATCCTGAAACTATCCCTTAACTAACCTGAAATCCTATGGATATAAAATACCCATCTCTCTGTATGATACCTATCTTTATCTTATATTAATCCTTGAAGGTTCATAAGTATCTTTACCCCAAAGCATATCAAAGATCATTGGCATGGTACAGTAGTTTGAAAATAAAATGCCATTCTGGGAAACTTCGCTTTGCGACCCTAGGCGTCGCTCTGCGATCACCAGCGTCTGAACCTTCAGACTCAGAACATTCAGAACCTTCAGAACCTGGTAATCCTGAGTCTGAAGCTTCGCAAAGCGTCTGAAAGTTTTGCTCTGCGAACTCAGCTTCTGATTACTTTGCAGAGCAAAGTCTAGGCGATGGCTAGGCAAAGATAGGCAGTAGAAAAACTCTGCTACTTCGTAGAGCAAACTCCTGGTCGCTCTGCGACTGTAGCAAGACTTAGAATTTTTCTGAAAACGTGTTTCAATTTAAAACTTTGATACCCAAATGCCCAGTGATCTTTGAAAACATGCCATGGACTCATTTTTGAACTTTAAAACATGTTGTAATCAAGGATTAAACAGTATCAAGCATAGAATCAAAAATAGGGGAAAACTATCCTTTTTCCTACAATCTTACAAATTGATTTGCAATCCTCACACAATATAACCTAGAAAGGATATGTTACTCTAAAGAACTCACTTAGAATTATGCTGATCTTTGACAAGCTTCCTTTACCAAAAAACCCTAGCTCGGCTTTTTCTTAACTTTCCCAAAGCTTCCACTTACTTCAACTTTTCCCAAAACTTGCTTGTTGACAGCTCCAGAAATCAGGGAAGAAAACTGGTAGATCATAGCTGCTGATCCTCTTGACCGAATTCTTGAGAGAGAGGGAGAGAAAATCTATTTTTTAGTGAGAGAAGGAAATGGCAATAATGAAGAATTATTCATACTTATCTGTATTAATAACCCTTCCTCTCATAATTACAATTCTGCCACTACTCTCTCTTAATTCCTCTAATATCGATAAAAGTTACATCTGAGCGGGATATTACAACCCCCCTTAAAGAAATTTTGTCCTCGAAATTAGCATTTACCTGAAAATTGATGTGGATAGCTCCTTCGCATTTCTGAATCTAGCTCCCAAGTAGCTTCACCGTCGGGATAACCTTTCCACACAGCCTTAACAATTTGAATTTCCTTGTTCCTTAAGGATTTGACATCACGATCAACAATCTGTTCTGGTTCTCGCTGAAATGTTAAATCTGATCTCAAATCGATAGTTTCCAATTCTACCGGTTGAAAAGGATCTGGAATGTATTTCCTTAGCTGAGAGACGTGAAAAACATCATGCAATCCTGACATAGCCGGTGGCAGCGCCAACTGATAAGCTGCTGGACCGACTCGTTTAAGTATCTGAAATGGCCCAATAAATCTTGGACACAATTTCTTTGTCCTGAAAACGCCATGTAAACCCAACTTAGGTGTAACCTTCAAGAATACGTGATCTCCCACTTCAAATTCTAAGGGCCTTCGCCTCTTATCCGCATAGCTTTTCTGACGACTCTGAGCAGTTCTCATCTTATCCTGGATAGATTTAATTTTCAGACTGGTCTCCTGAATAATTTCGGGTCCCAGAATACTCTTATCTCCAACCTCTGCCCAACAAAGTGGCGTCCTACACTTTCTGCCATACAATGCTTCATAAGGGGACATCCCTATACTGGAGTGATAACTATTATTGTAGGAGAATTCAATCAAAGGCAGATGATTATTCCAACTTCCTCCATCTTCTAAGATGCATGCACGTAGCATATCCTCTAACGTCTGAATAGTTCTCTCGGATTGACCATCCGTTTGAGGATGATGGGACATACACATCTTTAACCTCGTTCCTAAAGCCCTCTGAAAAACTTTCCAAAAGTGAGAGGTAAAGATTGGATCTCTATCTGAGACAATTCCAGTCGGAACACCATGTAGTTTCACAATCTCTGCAATGAATAACTCTGCATATTAAGAAGCCTTGTATGCAACCCTTACCGGTAAAAAGTGAGCAGACTTGGTTAACCGGTCTACAACTACCCAAATTGAATCATGCCCTCGCTAAGTTCGAGGTAATCCACTTACAAAATCCATAGATATCTCTTCCCATTTCCACTGAGGAATTTCCAATGGTACTAGCATCCCTGCTGACCTTTGATGTCCAATCTTTACCTGTTGACACACTATACAGCGTGACACAAATTCCGCAATGTCGGTTTTCATGCCTGGCCACCAATAGTCCTTTTTCAAAACTTGATACATTTTAGTGGTACCTGGATGGATACTGAAACTACTCTTATGGGCTTCTTCTAGAATCAGCCTCCTCAATTCAGCATCGTTTGGAACACAGATCCTACCATCAAACAGCAGTGTGCCATCTGATGCCCTTGAAAACTCTGATTGACCGACCCTTCTCTGGAGGTCCATATCCAATCCCTGAGCCTGTGCGATTCTGGAGCGCAAATCACAAGTGATTTCTAGTTTATGCAACATAATGCCATTATCCACTTTGGTGACATCGAGATTAAGATCTCTGAACTTTTTATACAGACCACAAGTATGCATCATCACTTCTGCTCTAACCAAGGACTTCCTGCTCAAGGCGTCAGCAACTACGTTCGCCTTTCCTCGATGGTACTTTAAATCAAAATCCTTCAAGTATTCCATCCATCTCCTCTGTCTCATGTTCAATTCCCGTTGATCAAATAAATACTTTAAGCTTTTATGGTCACTGAACAAGTCAAATTGCGCACCATATAAATGATGTCTCCACACTTTAAAAGCAAAAACTATAGCTGCTAGCTCAAGGTCATGAGTGGGGTAATTCTCCTCATGAGACTTAAGTTGTCTTGAAGCATAAGCTATTACATTCCCTTCCTGCATGAGTACACTACCAAGTCCCTTGGAGGACGCATCACAGAAAACAACATATCTCTTGTCGGGATCCGGTATTGCTAAAATTGGGGCCTTAGATAATTTCTTTCTCAAAGTTCTGAATCTCTCTTCACACTCCTCGTCCCACACAAAGGGAATATCTTTTCTAGTGAGACGTGTCAAAGGCAAAGCAATCTGAGAAAACCTCAAAATAAATCTTCTGTAGTAACCTGTTAAGCCCAAGAAACTTCTAACTTCAGCCACATTCTTAGGTCTGGCCCAATTAACTTCAACTTTCGATGAGTCTACTGACACTCCTCCTTTAGAGATGACATGACCCAAAAATTTAATTTCCGACAACCAGAATTCACACTTACTGAATTTGGCATACAACTGCTTTTCTCTGAGAATATCCAAAACAATCCCCAGATGCTAGGCTTGTTCCTGAGAGTCCTTTGAATAAATCAAAATATCATCAATGAAAATCACCACAAATTGATCCAGATAAGGCTGAAAAATCATGTTCATGTAGTCCATAAACACTGCTGGGGCATTAGTCACTCCAAAAGGCATAACTAGGAATTCATAATGTCCGTAACGTGTTCTGAACGCAGTCTTAGACACATCTGATGATTTGATGCGAATCTGGTGATAACCGGATCTAAGGTCAATCTTAGAAAATATTGTTGCTCCCTTGAGTTGATCTAAAAGATCGTCAATCCTTGGAAGAGGATACTTGTTCTTAATAGTTACCTTATTCAATTGTCGGTAGTCTATGCACAATCTCATGCTACCATCCTTCTTCTTAACCAACAAAACTGGTGCACCCCAAGGTGACACACTAGGCCTGATAAAATGTTTCTGAATAAGTCCTCTAACTGGGACTTCAATTCCTTTAGCTCTGATGGTGACATCCTATACGGTGCCACAGATACTGGCTCCGATCCTGGAATGAGGTCAATAGAGAACTCAACTTCACGTTCTGGGGGTAAATTGATTATCTCAGAAGGAAAAACATCTGGATATTCATTAACAATTGGAATGTCACTGGGACTCAGTTCTGATTCTGGAGTCACAGTATCCATTACATAAAAACCCCTATCCTGAGCACAAATAAACTGAATTAACTAATGGGTACGATTAATCAATTCGGATAAAGCCACACCTTCAGTTGTATCACTTGTAGGCATAAAGATACTCTTTTCAGCACATTCGATATACACATGATTAATGGAGAGCCAATCCATTCCTAGAATCACGTCAAGTTGTACCATGGGAAGACACACCAAATCTATATAGTATGTCTTACTGGATACCGTGATAGGACAATTTCACATACATAACTTGTTGCGACTCCGCCTTCTATAGCGGTGGTTACCGTCATAGGAGGATTCAATGGTGACAAAGGTAACTGTAGTGTTTCTACACACTTATATGAAATAAAAGAACACGATGGACCACAATCAAAAAGAACTTTAACTGGATTCTGACCAAGATAACACATAGCAACAATTAAATCCTCATTAGCCAGAGCTTTCCGACCATCAAGGGAATACACTCTACCTTTACTGGTTGTAGTTCCTTCAGCTGCTCCCTTACCATGTTTGTTGGGACATTCACGCAAGAAGTGCCCAGGTTGCTTGCACCCGTAACACATTAGCACCCTCCATACATTCTCCCTTATGTGATTTTCCACATGTCTTACAATTAGGATTAGGCCATGGAGAGTATGACTACTTCCCTCTCTGAGGAGAACCTTTTGGCTTCAACTTGTCATGATGCTTATCTTGAAACTTGCCCTTTCGCTTTTCAAACGCGGCAGCTTTCTCTTTAGTGGTCTTGGCAAAACCCGCTTCAGCAATTAAACTATCATGAACTAATTCATCATAATTTGTATTTCTCTGGAGGTTCACTGCAATATCAATTCCACCTCTTAAGCCTCGCTTGTATTGATTCATTTTCCAATTGTCATTTCCGGCATATTCATTATGGCTGGAATAGTATGACTTCAAATTTCTTAGTAAAATTTGTGACTGACATGCCACCCTGTTTTAGTTCAAGGAACTCCTGTTCTTTCTTCACTTTAAAAGACAAAGGCAAAAACTTCTCAAGCATTGCTTCCTTGAAGTTCATCCAATTTACCTCAACATCATTTGCTATCATTCTGCGCTGAGTGGATTCCCACCAATCTTCTGCTGCGCCTCTAAACTGATTAGTGGCAAACAATACCTTATCAGCTTTCGAACACTCAGTCATCCAGAAGATCTTTTCCATCTGTTTAAGCCACCTCTTGGCTTCCTAAGGATCGCCCTCTCCATTAAACTCGGGAGGGTGACTCCTATTAAATTCCTGGAAAGTTGGATTTCCAACAACTGGAGGCGGTGGAGCTGCTGATGGAAACCTTGCCCCTGGTGCATCATTTCCATCCATTGATGATGAGATTGGTTCTGCTGTAGAACTTGTTGTTGCATCATCTGCATCATCTGCTGATGCTGTAATGCATTATGAGCCTGTTGCTCCTGATATTATTGTTGCAACGCTTGCTGCTGTTGCATCATCTGAGCCCAAAAATTCATGTTAGGGTCTCCACCTGCTTCCTCATTAGCCTGATTAGCTCTAGGCCTTCCCGGTCCTCTTCTTCTCCCAGTCATCTTATCCTAGCTGTCATATACAAGTCAAAGTGATCAGTTTCAACCAGATATAACATTTAGAATAATGTCCTGGATCCAAAAGGTCCACATACTTGGATTGTATTTTAATGACCCAAGGCACGATCTGAATCGACCAGCTCTAATACCAAATGTAACACCCATATAAAGATTGCCTAGGATCTTATACGAGTATTAAATTTTGTACTGGATGCATTAATTTACAATACAAAAAGTTTAACTGAATAAGATACATAACATAATGTATTAATACATCCATCTGATAATAAAAAACATCTCTGGTATTATACATCATAATACAACATCTGAATACAGGTTAACTGAAACAAATAGAAAACCAGCACGATCAGTCCAAAGCTTTCTCCATACCCTTGCTGCGTGTTACTTGTGAACCTGCATCAGAAGGAATGTGATGAGACATAATGTCTCATTGAGCTTCACCCAACCTATTGTGGCAACCTCGGGGAACCTAGGGTCGCCATGCCTACTTTGGCAATCTTTGGGATTCCTATGATCGCCAAGTCTTAACCTTACCCATAAAGGGTTTATACTTGCCTGAACCTGATAACTGCATAGTCATAAAAACTAGACTATAACCTGATAACTTGGTGATCAAGGGGACACCTAAGATCACCACCTGATACCTGCCTGATAGGTATTTTCTGCCTGATAACATAATAAAGTATAAACTGATACATATTATGTTAGATGTTAGCGTGTAACAAACATTATTATCCGAGTTCATTTTATGGAATGCCCCGAGTGGAGTAACCCCGAAGCACACTCCCCTGATAACCGGTGAAAATTCTTATAATAGGCTAATCACCAGACTCCTCTTGCCTGTGTGTGTGGTTATCCTCACGGAAAGTTTCTCCCATTCCAGATATACTGGAACACCCTGCACTCTCTAACTGCGAGAACCCAGAAGACACACTAAACTTATGTGTGGTTATCCTCGCGGAAAGTTCCTCCCATTCCAGCAATGACTGGAACCCCCTGCGCTCTCTAACTGCGAGAACCCAGAAGACACAAAGTTTATAATAATAATTAATATTATTCCTGGTATATAAAATATACATTATCCTGATATTTCCTGAACATATATGTGAGTCGTCATGTAGGCTCCCTAACGGGCTGACCTATTCAGAATAAATCTGAAGCATACCTGTGCCATGACTTATCAACATATATATATATATATATATATATATATATATATATATATATATATATATACAATATGTATATTTCCTGATAAAAACCTTGTACCATATCTAGGGTACATTCTATCCTGAACTGATGCGTGTACCCTCAGTGTCACTTTGACGTGAACAACTAAGGCACGCCCTGATGTACATATAAATGCACCTGCCTGGTTAAGGGTATCCTGAAACTATCGCTTAACTAACCTGAAATCCTATGGATATAAAATACCCATCTCTCTGTATGATACCTATCCTTATCCTATATTAATCCTTGAAGGTTCATAAGTATCTTTACCCCAAAGCATATCAAAGATCATTGGCATGGAACAGTAGTTTGAAAATAAAATGCCATTATGGGCAACTTTGCTTTGCGACCCTGGGTGTCGCTCTGCGATCACCTGCGTCTGAACCTTCAGACGCTGAACATTCAGAGTCTGAACCTTCAGAACCTGGTAATCCTGAGTCTGAAGCTTCACAGAGCGTCTGAAAGCTTTGCTCTGTGAACTCAACTTCTGATTACTTTGCAGAGCGAAGTCTAGGCGATGGCTAGGCGAAGATAGGCAGTAGCAAAACTCTGCTACTTCGCAGAGCAAACTCCTGGTCGCTCTGCGACTGTAGCAGGACTTAGAATTTTTCTGAAAACATGTTTCAATCTTAAAACTTTGATACCCAAATGCCCAGTGATCTTTGAAAACATGCCAGGGACTCATTTTTGAACTTTAAAACATGCTGTAATCAAGGATTAAACAGGATCAAACATAGGGGAAAACTATCCTTTTTCCTACAATCTTACAAATTGATTTGCAATCCTCACACAATATAACCCAGAAAGGATATTGCTACTCTAAGGAACTCACTTAGAATTATGCTGATCTTTGACAAGATTCCTTTACCAAAAAAACCCTAGCTTGGCTTTTTCTTAACTTTCCTTAAGCTTCCACTTACTTCAACTTTTCCCAAGACTTGCTTGCTGACAGTTCCAGAAATCAGGGAAGGAAACTGGTAGATCACAGCTGTTGATCCTCTTGACTGAATTCTAGAGAGAGAGGGAGAGAAAATCTGTTTTTTAGTGAGAGAAGGAAATGGCAATAATGAAGAATTATTCATACTTATCTCTATTAATACCCCTTCCTTTCATAATTACAATTCTGCCACTACTCTCTCTTAATTCCTCTAATATTGATAAAAGTTACATCTGAGCGGGATATTACAATAATAGTAACATTTTGATTGATTAAATAGTTAGTGTTACTAATATAAGAGAGAATTTTCATGTTTAGGCTCAAATATTGAGAATATATGATTTTGAAAGAGATTATTCTCAGTTTAATTGATAAGGTCTTTTCAAGTGTTGGCAAAATAATGAAACTCACGAATCAAGAATATATATAATATAATAGTCAAATTATTCATGATCATAACACTTTAAAAGAATATTTTAAATAATTGTTATCACTATAAAAAGTATTTTCACATAGAATATTTTAGACTCAAATATAGATAATATATAATTTAAAAGGGTATATGACTCTCATATTAATTTACATCAAATACTTAGAGATTTCATAAATTAATTTAAATCCCAAAATTAAGGGTATAGAATAAATCAAATCTTCTTAAGAATATTTTAGGTGCAAAAGAAATTATATGTTTATCCCAAAATAATATAACATTACTGATTAATTGGGGATACCAAATTCCTCATTGATACGTCAATCTCAATTTTAGAAGAGTGAGATTTCTCATAAATGTCATAAAGAGTAAGGAATCTTCACAAAGAATATGATATTGTAGAAAACAATTTGTTCCCCAAATAATAATATATAAAATATCTATAGTTGTCAAAATAGTTCCGAAATTTATGCCAAATTGAACAGAATAATAATTAATATTTAATTGACATAAAAATAATAAATTTTGGGAATATTTGGCTCAACAATGTTATTTAGTACGGGTGAAGAAGCAACGAAAATCGACGACAGAGAAACTTGCGGTCACAATTTTTTAATTTTAAAATCACAATTATATAATATTGGCTTTTAGTGGAAATAATGGTGTAATGGTAGTGTAATTTGTTTGTTTTCGTTGGTTCCCTCTCGTACTAAGTAGTGTTTTACTATTTGGCTTTGACCCGGATCGGCATCCATCGGTCTGTCGCTTCTTGACCTAAGGCAATAGTTTTGATTTGGTTTTTGATCGCCCACTAGTACAAAAAACACTTTTTAACACAAGGATATTAAATAGGTTGCTATCCACCTGACTTAAAAACTACATCCGGGGATAAGGTTTTAATTAAGATAGTTTTTAAATCGGCTCACTTGACATAAAAAAAGTTTTAAAAAATTTAAACTAAAATAAAAGGCTTAATTGCACTTTTTCCCCCTATATTTTGCCAATTGTGCGATTTTGCACCCCATCTTTTTTTTTGAGCGATTTTGCACCCTATCATTTACCCCTTTTCTGATTTTGTAGCCCCTCATGTGTTTTTTTGCACCCTATCGCAGAGCGAAGTCAAGGCGAAGGCAAAAAAACACACGAGGGGGCTACAAAATCAGAAAGGGGGTAAATGATAGGGTGCAAAATCGCTCAAAAAAAATGATGGGGTGCAAAATCGCACAATTGACAAAATATTGGGGGGAAAAGTGCAATTAAGCCAAAATATAACAAAAAAAACACCAAACCCACTCTTTTTTTTTTTGAACAAGCAAAAATGGGATATATATAACTAGATGAAGAGCCTCTAAATTAGCACAAGGTGTGCCAACCCAGAGCTCCACCAAAAATCAAATACACAGTTCACGAAAGCATCCAAGAGTCGGTTAGCCAACGCCCATACAAACAAAGGGGCTCGACCACCCACAATGAGAATTATTACGAACATTAATATTACAAGTTTTCACCCACCAAAAAGTATGAACTTTTACTTTTGAAATTCTGGCTGGACACAAACAAAACACGATGCAGGACACAACAAGTTGCAAAAACAGAGCACTGTAGTACCCCAATTTTGTCTTAAGCCTTTTCAAAACAATTTTCAAAAATCAAAAAAAAAAAGAGGAGAAAAGTCAAAGTCAACAAAAGTCAACCAAAAAAGTCAACATTTCAAAAATGGTGACTTCGCAGTGCGAAGTACACTTCCTTGCAGCAGGAGCTTTGCTAGGATCTCTGTAAGTGTTTTAAGTCCTTATCTTTCATTTAGATTTGTGCTTGCATCCTTAATTTTGTCCAAATCCTTTTTGTTCTAAAAAACCCCTTTTGAATTTCAAAAGAAATCCTAAGGTTTGCAAAACATCAAAACTGGTTTGTCCAGCTCTTTTCATTGCCAAATCTCAAAGCTTTTCACTCCCCTAAAGGTTCTGAGATTGTTCAGAAGTTGTTTCTGAACAACAGTTCAGAAACAGCTTCTGAACTCAAAAATTCGCATTGTTCGCAGTGCAAAGTCATGGTCGCAGTGCAACCATGACAGAACTCAGAATTTGAGTTTAGGCTCCCAAATGGCCAATTTTTGATTCTAGCCCAAGGGCTCAGAACCTAGGAGGTTTGAAACTCATTTTATCCAAACCTTATCAAGGATTTAGCATAATTTTTAAGGATTCGCAAGTTCGAGCCACTTTGTGTGGATAACTTGCAAAACAAGTTACGCTCACAAACTTTCAAAATAAACTTGAACAAATAAGCTATGTTCACCATTTTCAAAACCAAACTTGAACAAAAACCTTGTTCATAATTTTCAAACCAAACGTGAACTTAAGCCGAATTTGTTCGCTTTTCAAAACCGTTTGCAAAATGAGCCGAACTTGTGCGTTTTTCACAAAATTGTTAAAACTTTCTCATTTTGGGTTCCAAACCAAGTGTTTCGATAAACTTTGGGATTTCTAAGAAATTCAACCAAAAACTTGAATGAAAAAGGGATGTTTTGACGTATGTCTCTCCATTGCCCCGATTGAACGAATGCGTGACGTAGGTCTCGTCGTTCGGACAATCGTCATTCCTTTTTCAACGTATCCGACCATACCAAACCAATTCTTGGCCCCTTGTGGTCAATCCGAACCTTTTGGTCTCCCGTGGCCACTAGATTCAATCCCTCGACTCGTTTGAGTCACTCCGGTCAATGTTCGACTCCATCGAGTCCATTGTACCCGTTCTTGATCCCGTTGGATCAATCGAACCTTTTCTCGACTCGTTTGAGTCACTCCGGTCAATGATCGACTCGTTTGAGTCCATTGCACCCCTCTTTGGTCCCATAGCGACCAATTCGAACCCTTTTACCCAACGGACATGTTTTACCTCTTCTAAGCGCGATTCGTAAACAAACGCTTAAGCCTCCCATGCGCGAGCATACAAGCTATACGCTTAAGTCTCCCATCTGCGAGCATACAAGCTACGTTTAATCGCAAGAATACGGTCAAAACATCGTTCATTTAAAAATAACCAACATATGTACGTTTTTCTACCAAAGAACTACGTACGCTTTGAATTCTCCGACTACCGGGAGATACGTAGGAGCAAGATCGACATCTTGTCAAGCACAATAATAAAAACTTCTTTTTTCCCTTTTATCATATTTTCTCTTTTTCCTTTTTACATAGATAAGCATGCGCGCAAAACATTTAAAAAAACATTTTCAGCTTTAGCCAAATAGAAGGTTCACGTTGAGTACAACGGACGTGAGGGGTCCTAATACCTTCCCCTTGCGTAATCGACTCCCGAACCCGACAATGGTTGCGTTGACCAGTCCTTTTCCTCATCGTCAAGGGTTTTATTATCGTTTCCCTTCATAAAAAAAACCTAAGGGTTTATCAACGTTCCCTTTAAACAAAAACTTTGGTGGCGACTTCACAAAAGCCTTCCGAGCGTTCGTACACGTCTCGGAGGATTGCGCGTTTTTAAACGAGTGCGCACAGCTGGCGACTTCACTGGGGATACTTTTCCCACTAGCGAGTCAAGCCTATCCTATTTGGCTTTTAAGCTAAATGTTTTTATCTCTTTTTGTGTGCATGCTTTTATTTTTATTTATTTATGTCATCCTCTTGTTTTATGTTATAAATGTTTTATATTGCCTTATATTCATATCATATATATCAAATGCGGGGATGTTACTTGAGCGATGTTACTCCACATTGTTCGGGTTAATGCCGAACGTGTGAGGCTCTCTACCCGAGCTCGAGAGAAAACTAAGTTAGAATGGTGGTTGTGAGCGGAAGCCCGCGTTGACGTATGTCCGTGAGGTAGGATGCCCAGCCCCGCTTAGAGGAGATTTTCACGTGGAATGAATTGAAGTCATGTGACGTATGTCCATCGACAACCTTAATTCCATGTGAGATCTATGACTCTAGGGACCTTTTTTAGGAAATCTCATAGAGCCTACACGTGAGGATGGGGGGAAATTCCGAACCTCCGCATACCGTACTTTTGCGTATCCCCAATCACATTCATTCATGATTGTTGCATTTTGTTTCATTTTGTCAGGGGCAATCAATAATTTTTGTTTATTACTGCTTTTTTTTAACCATGGTTGGAGATGTAAAGGACCCATTTGTTGGAAGATAGTAATTTTGAAAATTTCAGAACCTGATAACTTCGTAGAGCAAAGGTAACTTCGCACTGCGAAGTTAACTCTGAGGTTCGCAGAGCAAACTTACTTCGCAGTGCGAAGTATGCGAATTTTGTCAGCTCAGTTTTCAAAACTGCTGACCTTCCATAACTCCACCCAACCACCCATTTTCCCTCTCTCTTACTTATCCAACCGTTTTTTATTATTAAACATCTAACACTTAAAACTTTTCATTTTCTTTTCTCAAAAACTCTTCAAAAAAAAAAAAACATACCCATTCCACTTTTTCTTCATAAATCTTTCTTTCTTAGTAATTTCAAGTTTTAATCTCCCATTTCTGCAAGCAGCAAGGTATGATTTCTTCCTCTTTATCCTTTTTTACTTCTGATTCGTGTTTTGGGTCTTAGGTTTTTTTTTAATTTCTGAAGCTTCCATTTTTAGGGTTTAAGGTTATGATTAGCTTCTCTTCTTTCTTGTCTTGCTATGATAAGATGTAATTTAGTAAATGTACATTATGGGTAGTTGAGATAGGCCCATTTCCTTTCCATTTTTAGTGATTTTACACGAATTATATTTTTACCCATTTTGGAGAAATTGAACCAAAACTAGTTGCTATGTTAATTGTTTCCATACCCATTCATTTATTCTCAATCATCCATCTAAACATGCATTGTATGAAGTTTAGCTTGGGAGTTTAGGGTAGATTTCTGGGGTTTTTGATTTTTTCTGTCAGGGTCGTAGAGCAAAGATGAACTTCGCACTGCGACCCCTTTTTCTGGGCAACCAAGATTTTCACGAACAGCTTCGCACTGCGACCATGCATTCGCAGTGCGAAATTAGCAGAACAGAACCTTTGTTTTTTTCATGTTTCCTTTCCAATTCCATTGATTTCACCCCACATCACTTGTAATCATGAATGCTGTTTACTGACTTTGCCTTTTTTCTTGTAGATGGCACCAAGACCAACCGGAAAACGATCGAGGGGTGAAGCATCAGGATCAAGACCCAAAGGGGCATACGACGCCTCCCGCTTCCTCAGCCTCAGAAATCAGAAGAGGTACGAGGAGCTTCTCAGCAGAACGTTCTGGGCTGAAAGGCAGTTCATCATAAGCGAGCGGGGCACCTATCGAGAGTTGGCACGGCTGATTGATCACCGCCGTTGGGGAGTTTGGGTGAACCCTCCGCTAAACCTTAATTATGACATATCTGGGAGTTTTATGCAAACGCCATTCCCGTGGATCCGGAAGGAGAGTTCACCTACCAAACCATGGTGCGTGGTCGGGTCATTAGATTCGATCGCGACGCCATCAACACTTATCTCCGCAACCCCTTCCAACTTGAGAATGATGAACTTTGTGCTTTCCATAAGCACCAAAACCGTGGCAATTGGAACCACGACCTCTACGCCCAGACCATCTTCCAATCCGGGAGGGGCTATTAACTCAATGCAGCGGGGCAACCTACCAAAGCCCTCAAAAACAACCTCACTACCTATGCTCAAGTCATCTTCCACCTCATTGTTCACAATATAAAACCGAAAAGCCATACCTCCTCCACCACTTTAGACGTCACTCCCCTAATCTACTATATCCTCACCCATAAGCAAGTAGATGTGGCCAGGGTGATTTGTCAAGAGCTTAAGATAGTGGTCGAGAGTGGCATTAAGCCACCGGCCAAGAAGATGTGCCCGCTCGCTTTCCCGGGTCTGATTATGGGACTCTGCCGGGAGGCGCGAGTAGCGATTCCTCCTCATGTTTCCGAGACCATAAAGAATCCGATCATGGATGAGTACATCGCGAGACACTGCACAGGGAGGAGAGCGGCCAGGGCACAGCAGCCACGGCCCAGACCCCCACCGGCATCACAGGGTCATCACACTTGTACCTTCACCTGGGAGCAGAATGCTTCCAGTCATAGATACATGACCATGATGCACGATTCCATGTATCGCCTTCAGATACAGTTGGGTAGGCCGACAGATCCCGCCATTCAGATACCGACACCAGAGATGTTCGCAGCTCATGGTGCTTGGCCCGGGGATAGGCCAGAGTATTCAGAGGGTGGAGGCAGTGGTGCAGCGGCCGGAGGCCAGGGAGGTGGTGATGGAGGAGAGGATGATGATGAGGACGAGGAGGAGGAGGATGAGGAGACTGAGGATGATGAGGCTCTCACTCCTTGAGTGGCCCCCCTTTTTTTGATGTTTTCTTATGCTTTTGTTTATGTTATGTTATTTTCTCGTACACTCTTTAGAAGCTTCCTATGTTTAATACTTTGTATCTATATTCGTACTCTTGTTTTGTTATTATTTGAGTACTTTTTCTTTTATTATCTGGCCTTTGCATAATCATCATGCCTGTTTAATTTTAATATGCGTAAATGTCGAAATTTCTTGCTATGGATCATTGGTAATGTGAATTTGACAAATCTTCCCGCAACGGATTAAGCCAAAGTTAATTTGATTTAGCCATAGACGATTGGTAATGATAAAATTTGGTTAATTTTCGCAAAGCTAAAATGCATGTTTCCTATTTTTCCATGATTAAACTTGAAAGGAGAATATGTATTCAATACCAAGTTTGTAACACCCATAATAAGATTGCCTAGGATCTTATACGAGTATTAAAATTTCGTACTGGATACATTAATTTACAATATAAAAGTTCATACAAATATTACAACACACTGTAATATTACATCCAAGGTTAAAACAATTCTCTTGTTACTTGTACAACATGTATCACAATCATATAATACATCCATATAATACAATCATTCAATCATATAACAACAGCACGATCAGTCCGTAGCCTTCTCCTTACCCTTGTTGCGTGCTGATTGCGATCCTGCCTGTGAACCTGCACCAGAAGGAATGGGATGAGACATAATGTCTCAGTGAGCTCTACCCAACCTACTGTTTGGCAACCACAGGGAACCTAGGGTCGCCATGCCTACCTTGGCAATTTAGGGGAATTCTAGAATCGCCAAGTCTTTAATCTGCCTATGACTTTAACTATAATCTATCTTTAACTGTGAACTTTCTATAACTGTAACTATAACTATGAATCATAAAACAAATAAAGTGTTTTATGTTAGCTGTTAGCGTTGAACAAACAATTATCTGAGTTCATTTTACGGAGGGCACCCCGGGTGGAGCAACCCCGAGATACGTCTCCCTATGAACCGGTGAAACTCCTATCATATCAGGCTATCACCGGACTCCCTATGAAATTGCATGTGGATAACCCTCTCGGAGAAATCCCATCCGGCGTATCCCGGAGTCTGCTGAACATGCCTATGACTTTGAGTTATTATTATTCTTTGACTTTGATCTATGAGTGTATAACTACATATACATGACTATTACTTTGAACATATAAACATTTCCTGTAATTCTTAACCTATGACATCGGGTACGTGGCCTATCGTTCTCATAAGCCTACTATGACTGTTAAGCATTTCCTATTACATTATATCCTTAAGTGGATAAACTATAAATGGGTCTTCAACCAATAACCCTCATCTCCTAACAAGGAACTCAATGTAACACTATCATATGCCGTCTTAGGCTTGTCTATTCCTTTAACCTTTATACTCATCATGCGTTACCAATCCCGTGTTCTTTTATTCCGTATACGTTATATGCCCTCGGATATGCCCATAATGGTGTTTTCTCTCATAAAATAAGGTTTTCATTGAAAAAGGTTGTTAAAAGCCTTGCCTAACACGTAAACAGTGCACAGAACGAAGCAGAACAGCCTTGAAATGTCTGTTCAACTTCGCTCTGCGAAGTCTACTTCGCTTTGCGAAGGTAGGCAGTGATGCCTCGCCAAACAGTAACCCTGAGTTCGCACTGCGAACGTGTCAGCACAGGAATGGTTCAAAACTTGCTTCTTTTCACCATTTTTGACATAATAAGGCATACCCAAGCATCATAACAGTATAAGGAACGAATTACAACTATAAATTGAATGATTAACAAGTGATTGAACAAGGAATTAGCAAACACATGGAATTAGGGTAAAAACTCTAAAACTCTATAACTGACCCATGATGCAAAACACATGAAAACCACTCTAAGAGGGTTCTAACAACCCAAGAGAGCTCACCTATTTTCTGGTTTGGTGTTGGCTAAGCTTCAAACCCTAAGATTCCACTTGTGAAATTCTCCTTCTCTTGATCTTTACCTAGCTTCTCTTGCTCCTAGTTTAACCAAGACTTTGATTGCTTAACATACAAGATTAATGGAAGAAGTTTGATGGTTCAAAGGTGATGATGATGAGAAGGGCGAAAATGAAAGAAGAAGGGAGAAAGGTTTTCAGATTTGTGCACAAGAAAAATGAGTAGAAACCTCATAAATTTCATATTTATCCTTTAAGCATTTTCCCCTTATTTACAATTCTGCCACTCCTTCCTTTTAAATCCTATAACTCTGATACATGCCTTGCTTAAGCGGGATATTACACTCTACCCCCCTTAAAGAAATTTCGTCCTCGAAATTTAGAAATTACCTGTAAAAAGATGCGGGTAGCTCTCCATCATCTCTGATTCCAATTCCCATGTAGCTTCACCATAGGGAGAACCTTTCCATATGACTTTAACAATTGGAATCTCTTTATTCCTCAATGCTTTAACATCACGCTCAACAATCCGTTCCGGTTCAGGCCGAAAAGTCAAATCCGATCTCAAGTCGATAGTTTCCAACTCTACTGGTTGGTGAGGATCAGGAATAAACTTCCTTAACTGTGAAACATGGAAAACATCATGCAATCCTGACATCGCCGGTGGCAGAGCCAATTGATAAGCTGCTGGTCCGACTCGTTTAAGTATCTCAAATGGCCCAATAAATCTTGGACTCAATTTCTTGGTTCTGAAAACACCTCGTAATCCTAGCTTAGGGGTAACTCTCAGGAAAACATGATCTCCCACTTCGAACTCTAGAGGTCTTCGCCTCTTGTCCGCATAACTCTTCTGTCGACTTTGAGCAGTTCTAATCTTATCCTGAATGGATTTAATCTTCAAAGTGGTTTCCTGGATAATCTCAGGTCCCAAAATACTTTTATCTCCAACCTCTGACCAACAAAGCGGTGTCCTACACCTCCTGCCATACAGTGCCTCATATGGCGCCATCCCGATGCTAGAATGGTAACTGTTATTATAAGAAAATTCAATCAACGGCAAATGGTGATTCCAATTTCCTCCATCCTCTAAAATGCATGCACGTAACATATCCTCCAATGTCTGTATAGTTCTCTCTGATTGTCCATCTGTTTGAGGATGATGAGACGTACTCAACTTTAATCTTGTTCCCAAAGCCTTCCAAAAGTGAGAAGTAAAGATAGGATCTCTATCTGACACAATGCTGGTTGGAACACCATGTAGTTTCACAATCTCCGCTATGAACAATTCTGCGTACTGAGCAGCCCTGTAAGTAGTCCTAACCGGTAAAAAGTGAGCAGACTTTGTTAACCGATCGACAACTACCCAAATTGAATCATGTCCCCGTTGAGTCCGAGGTAACCCTGTCACAAAATCCATAGAGATTTCTTCCCATTTCCACTGAGGGATCTCCAATGGTACAAGCATCCCTGCAGGTCTCTGATGTTCAATTTTCACTTGTTGACACACAATACAACGTGATACGAATTCCGCAATATCAGTCTTCATCCCTGGCCACCAGTAATCCTTCTTTAAATCTTGGTACATTTTAGTGGTACCCGGATGAATACTGAAACTACTCTTGTGTGCCTCTTCTAAAATCAACCTCTTTAAACTAGCATCATCGGGAACACAAACTCTACCTTCAAACAGCAGAATACCATCCGAAGCCCTTGAAAATTCTGTCTGACCAATCCTCCTCTGAAGATTCACATCTGACTCTTGAGCTTGCGCGATTCGGGACCGCAAATCACAAGTAACCTCTAATCTTTGTAATAAGACGCCATCATCCAATTCTGTAACGCTGAGATTAAGATCTCGAAATTTCTCATACAATCCACAGGTATGCATCAGTACTTCTGCTTTAATCAAAGATTTCCTGCTCAAGGCGTCAGCAACTACATTCGCCTTTCCAGGGTGGTACTTTAACTCAAAATCAAAATCCTTTAAATATTCCATCCATCTTCTCTGTCTCATATTCAGTTCCCGCTGATCGAACAAATACTTTAAACTCTTGTGGTCGCTGAACAAGTCAAATTGTGCTCCATATAGATGGTGCCTCCACACTTTCAAAGCAAAAACTATTGCCGCCAACTCAAGGTCGTGAGTGGGGTAATTCTCCTCATGAGACTTAAGCTGCCGAGAAGCATAAGCTATCACATTACCTTCTTGCATGAGCACACTGCCCAGTCCTTTAGAGGACGCATCACAATAAACCACGTATTTCTTTTCAGGGTCAGGTATTGCTAATACTGGAGCCTTGGATAATTTCTTCCTCAAAGTCCGGAAACTTTTCTCACAATCTTCGTCCCAGACGAAAGGCACATCTTTCCTTGTGAGGCGTGTCAATGGCAAAGCAATCTGTGAAAATCTCATAATAAATCTCCGGTAGTAACCTGCTAAACCCAGGAAACTCCGAACCTCTGTTACATTCGTTGGTCTGGCCCAATTAAGGACAGCTTCAACCTTTGATGAATCAACTGACACTCCTCCTTTAGAAATAACATGCCCCAAAAACTGGATTTCTGATAACCAAAATTCACATTTGCTGAATTTTGCATATAATTGATTTTCTCTGAGAATATCCAAAACAATCCCTAGATGCTGAGCATGTTCCTGTGAGTCCTTTGAATAAATCAAAATATCGTCTATGAAGATCACAACAAACTGATCCAGGTAAGGCTGGAAAATCCTATTCATATAGTCCATGAATACTGCTGGAGCATTAGTCACTCCAAACGGCATAACCAGAAATTCATAATGTCTGTAACGTGTTCTGAACGTCGTCTTGGACACATCTGACGATTTGATACGAATCTGGTGGTATCCTGATCTGAGATCAATCTTTGAAAACACTGCAGCTCCTTTGAGTTGATCCAAAAGATCATCTATCCTCGGTAACGGATATTTGTTCTTAATAGTTACTTTATTCAACCGACGGTAGTCAATGCACAATCTCATGCTACCATCCTTCTTCTTAACCAACAATACTGGTGCACCCCAAGGTGACACACTGGGCCTGATGAAATGTTTCTGAATCAAGTCTTCTAACTGAGACTTCAGTTCCTTTAACTCTGATGGTGACATTCTATAAGGCGCCACTGATACTGGTTCTGATCCTGGAATGAGATCAATAGAAAATTCGACTTCCCGTTCAGGGGGTAAATTACTTATCTCTGAAGGGAAAACATCCAAATAGTCACTGACAACAGGAATGTCACTGGGACTCAGTTCTGATTCCGAAGTCACAGTAACCATCACATAAAAACCATTATCCTGGGCACACATAAGCTGAGTAAGCTGATGCGTGCGGTTGATTAACTCTGATAAAGCCACACCTTCGGTCGTATCATCTGTAGGCATAAAGATACACTTCTCCGCACATCCAATATACACATGATTGGCAGATAACCAATCCATCCCTAAGATCACGTCAAGTTGTATCATGGGAAGACACACCAAATCTATATAGTATGTCTTACTAGATACAGTAATCGGGCAATTTTCACAGATAAAACTAGCTACAACTCCGCCCTCAGTAGCGGTAGATACCGTCATAGGAGGTATCAACGGTGACATAGACAATTGTAATGCTTCTACACACTTGTAAGAAATAAAGGAACATGTTGCACCACAATCAAAAAGCACTTTAATTGGAGTTTGGCCTAAGTAACACATACCGGCAATTAAATCTTCATTTGCCAAAGCCTTCTGGCCATCAAGGGAGTACACTCTGCCCTTACTTGTTGTAGTACCTTCAGCTCCACTTTTACCTCTTCTTTCTGGACAATTTGCTAAAAAGTGCCCCGGCTGTCTACACCCGAAACACACACCTGTTTGCTTCATGCATTCACCGTGATGCATTTTTCCACAATATTTACAAGCAGGACTCGCCTGGTATTGAAACGTCTGCTTACCCCTCTTAGGGGAACCCTTTGGCTTGTTCTCTTGATACCGATCTGGAAATTTACCTTTTCTCTTTTCATATGCTGCAGCTTTTTCTTTCGCGGTCTTGGCAAAACCCGCCTCCGCAACCAAACTATCATGAACCATCTCGTCATAGCTAGTATTCCTTTGTAGACTCACTGCTGTATCAATCTCACCTCTCAGCCCACGCCTATACTGATTCATCTTCCAATTCTCATTAGCGGCATACTCATTGTGAGAGGAGTAATACGACAATTCTTCAAACTTCTTTGTAAATTCGGTGACTGACATGCCACCTTGCTTCAGCTCAAGAAATTCCTGTTCTTTCTTCACCTTATAAGACATCGGGATATACTTCTCTATCATAGCTTCCTTGAAGTTATCCCAGTTAACCTCAACATCGTTTGCTATCATTCGGCGTTGAGCGGATTCCCACCAATCTTCCGCTGCGCCTCTGAACTGGTTAGTGGCCAACAAAACTTTACTTTCCTCAGGGCAATCCACCATCCGGAACACTTTCTCTATCTGTTTCAACCATCTCTTGGCCTCTGGAGGTTCACCTTCTCCATTGAACTCAGGAGGGTGATTTCTGTTAAATTCCCGGTAGGACGGATTCGCCACTGCTGGTGGGGGTGTCTGTTGCTGAGCACCTTGTCCATGGTGCATCATTCCCATCCACTCTTGCTGAGCCTGAGCCTGCTGCTGGGCTTGCTGCTGCATCATGAGCATCATCTGCTGATGCTGTAACGCAGCCTGAGCTTGCTGCTCTTGATACTGTTGCTGCAACGCCTGTTGCTGTTGCATCATTTGCGCCCAAAATTGCATATTAGGGTCTCCTCCGACTTCCTCAGCATTAGCCTGATTTGATCTAGGCCTGCCAGGACCTCTTCTCCTCCCAGACATATTATCCTAACTGTCATACACAAGTCAAAGTGATCAGTTTCAACAAGATATAACATTTAGAATAATGTCCCGGATCCAAGAGATCCACAAACTTGCATTGTACTTTAATGACCCAAGGCACGGTCTGAATCGACCTGCTCTGATACCAAATTGTAACACCCATAATAAGATTGCCTAGGATCTTATACGAGTATTAAAATTTCGTACTGGATACATTAATTTACAATATAAAAGTTCATACAAATATTACAACACACTGTAATATTACATCCAAGGTTAAAACAATTCTCTTGTTACTTGTACAACATGTATCACAATCATATAATACATCCATATAATACAATCATTCAATCATATAACAACAGCACGATCAGTCCGTAGCCTTCTCCTTACCCTTGTTGCGTGCTGATTGCGATCCTGCCTGTGAACCTGCACCAGAAGGAATGGGATGAGACATAATGTCTCAGTGAGCTCTACCCAACCTACTGTTTGGCAACCACAGGGAACCTAGGGTCGCCATGCCTACCTTGGCAATTTAGGGGAATTCTAGAATCGCCAAGTCTTTAATCTGCCTATGACTTTAACTATAATCTATCTTTAACTGTGAACTTTCTATAACTGTAACTATAACTATGAATCATAAAACAAATAAAGTGTTTTATGTTAGCTGTTAGCGTTGAACAAACAATTATCTGAGTTCATTTTACGGAGGGCACCCCGGGTGGAGCAACCCCGAGATACGTCTCCCTATGAACCGGTGAAACTCCTATCATATCAGGCTATCACCGGACTCCCTATGAAATTGCATGTGGATAACCCTCTCGGAGAAATCCCATCCGGCGTATCCCGGAGTCTGCTGAACATGCCTATGACTTTGAGTTATTATTATTCTTTGACTTTGATCTATGAGTGTATAACTACATATACATGACTATTACTTTGAACATATAAACATTTCCTGTAATTCTTAACCTATGACATCGGGTACGTGGCCTATCGTTCTCATAAGCCTACTATGACTGTTAAGCATTTCCTATTACATTATATCCTTAAGTGGATAAACTATAAATGGGTCTTCAACCAATAACCCTCATCTCCTAACAAGGAACTCAATGTAACACTATCATATGCCGTCTTAGGCTTGTCTATTCCTTTAACCTTTATACTCATCATGCGTTACCAATCCCGTGTTCTTTTATTCCGTATACGTTATATGCCCTCGGATATGCCCATAATGGTGTTTTCTCTCATAAAATAAGGTTTTCATTGAAAAAGGTTGTTAAAAGCCTTGCCTAACACGTAAACAGTGCACAGAACGAAGCAGAACAGCCTTGAAATGTCTGTTCAACTTCGCTCTGCGAAGTCTACTTCGCTTTGCGAAGGTAGGCAGTGATGCCTCGCCAAACAGTAACCCTGAGTTCGCACTGCGAACGTGTCAGCACAGGAATGGTTCAAAACTTGCTTCTTTTCACCATTTTTGACATAATAAGGCATACCCAAGCATCATAACAGTATAAGGAACGAATTACAACTATAAATTGAATGATTAACAAGTGATTGAACAAGGAATTAGCAAACACATGGAATTAGGGTAAAAACTCTAAAACTCTATAACTGACCCATGATGCAAAACACATGAAAACCACTCTAAGAGGGTTCTAACAACCCAAGAGAGCTCACCTATTTTCTGGTTTGGTGTTGGCTAAGCTTCAAACCCTAAGATTCCACTTGTGAAATTCTCCTTCTCTTGATCTTTACCTAGCTTCTCTTGCTCCTAGTTTAACCAAGACTTTGATTGCTTAACATACAAGATTAATGGAAGAAGTTTGATGGTTCAAAGGTGATGATGATGAGAAGGGCGAAAATGAAAGAAGAAGGGAGAAAGGTTTTCAGATTTGTGCACAAGAAAAATGAGTAGAAACCTCATAAATTTCATATTTATCCTTTAAGCATTTTCCCCTTATTTACAATTCTGCCACTCCTTCCTTTTAAATCCTATAACTCTGATACATGCCTTGCTTAAGCGGGATATTACAAAGTTATACCATACAATTTACGTTATTAATATGTTTGTTCTATGAACCATTTAGAACCAGCCAAATGTGAGGAATCCTCAAAGTCATCATAATACATATGCAGGAGACCGACATTTTTGTTTAACTCGATTTTTTAATGTTAAATCTGAATTTTCTTTTTTAATTTTATAAAGGCATTGACATGATCAAGGCATTTGTTTGAATATGAGTAAAAACAATTGACCACAAATAGCCCACCCTGTGAGAAGTGAGTATTTGTTAACCCCTTTGAGCCTAACAAATCAGAATTGTTAACTATGAACTGCCAACTTTCATAAGCTCAACTGCTTAATGAGATTGCCGGAGTTTGTAAATTTTTTTTTTTTCAGTTCATGGTTAAATTATCATAGAATTCTGATAATTTTTTTCAATTTTTGAACCCTTAACCGTCATGATTTTTGTCCCTTGCCAAAAGAGGAAGGAACATTCAATTAGGGTATCATCTTGAAATAAGTTGGGGAGAAAAGGGAGGTTGTGAAAGTCAAGAAACGGTGAATTTCTTAATTGATCTTGACAACCAAAGGAAAGAAAGAAAGAAAGAAAGAAAGAAAGAAAGAAAGAAAAGCAAACCAAGAAAAAGAAAAGAGAAAAGAAAAGGAAAGATCGATAAAGTCCAAGAGTTGTCGAGATCAAAGAGAGAGCATTTATAAATCACCAAAAGTTGTGATTTGAACAAGGAAAGGTATAAGTTAGAAAGAATGTTCCTTCTTGCTTGGCCATTTGAGTTCAATTTCCCCACATATGACATTTCTTTTGTAACCCAGCCAAATTACAACCCTCAAAGACCTTTTGATCAATGCTTTTATGTTTTTAAGAAACAATGATTAGATGGACACATAACTCGATCGGAATGTTAGCAACTTGCCGGATGAGTGTTCAATACCCCTCACATTAATATTCAATTTGTTCATTTATTTAAATGAGTGATAGGTTGGTTCATTGATAAACATGTTATTAACTTGAACTGCACGATATATTTTTGTTTGGTATTTGTTTCGAATCTTTCAGTACAATCTCGGAATAATGGGGGCATTAAAATTGCATGCGCAAATTTCATATGAATCATACCAATCATACAAGCCCGACCTCGCTCGGCACCCAACCAAAGCCCAATATTCATTGGCACTCCAACAAAAAGCCCAATTTGCATCAGCACCCACAATTTTAAACCAAAACCCGATTATACCCGGTGCACAAATCATTCAAAAAGCCCAACCATGCTTGGCACTCTCCCTACAATTCACAAAGAGCCCAGTTGTCATTGACATTCCTCAATCACCCAATAAAAGGCCCAATTGTCATCAGCAATCCCAAACATGATCAAAGAAGCCACACCTTTGGGGCATGTCACCACCCCATTAACAAAATTCTTCCCAAGCGAAGTCTTTTACTTTTGTCAAAATTTCCCATTTTTATGATAGTGCTTAAAACAAAATCTTCCAAAAAAAAACTTACTTATGTGGAATCTTTTATAAATAATAACAAACGCATTTTCTCTGAACTGTGAGTACTTAAAACATGCGTCAATATCTATCCATAGAGCAGATAAACCTCGCAGGCCGAGTATGGTCAATTGCTAAAAGGATTTCCCCAGCAAGGTTATCAGTGAATCAAAAGAAATATCCCCAATGAATCGAGAACCTGAAGGGACGATTCAAGCAAGATTGGCCAACCAAAGCACAAACATCCCCGGCGGAATCATCAGCAGATTAGCACGATTTGCCCAGCGGATTAACGATCCCCCACGAGGTATTTATTTTTCATCGATTATCACGGCTTTGCCCCGTCAATATTCAGATATATCCCCTGAGACATCATCCCCTTTGAAGATTACCGAGTGTTTATAATGCAATACCGGTCCACTTTTTATCTTGCCGGTCTAATCTTGTCTCATCAAGTTTATCGGTCATACAAGTCGAACAAAATTCCCCAGTCAAAACACCCCAAACATCTCTTCCATCAACCAAGGCTAAATATCGATCATGCTTCAAAAATGATCCTTATATCCCCATAAAGCCCAATTTTTATTGACATTCCCCAGGGAGTCTCAACCCATGAAACCCAATCATCATTGGCAATCACAAACACAAATCCCCAAAGGTCCAATCATCATCGGCAATCACAAATACAAATTCCATCCAAAGCCCGACCTTTCTCGGCATCCAATCATAACTTCCAGCATCCAACATGCATCCCACATATCATGCATTCATATACATGCATCATGTCAAACTCATTCATGCATGCATATCCAAATCATTCATATACATGCATTTCATATTCACGTCATGCATCCCCAACCAGGATTCTCCAGTGAGTATCACATATTCACCAGCATCTTTCAATCATCTCTAGTGTTCCCTAGTGAACCTCGGTCAAGAGCTTCCTAAGTAAGTTCTTCTAGAGAATAATTTTTAGGTATCCACCTCTAGTGTTAACGGCTAGATAAGATCACCTTTGTCTTTAGGTATCCACCTCTAGTGTTAGCGGCTAGATAAGATCACCTTTGCCCTGGGTATCCACCTCTAGTGTTAGCGGCTAGATAAGATCACCTTTGCCCTGGGTATCCACCTCTAGTGTTAGCGGCTAGATAAGATCACCTTTGCCTTTAGGTATCCACCTCTAGTGTTAGCGGCTAGATAAGATCACCTTTGCCCTGGGTATCCACCTCTAGTGTTAGCGGCTAGATAAGATCACCTTTGCCCTAGGTATCCACCTCTAATGTTAGCGGCTAGATAAGATCACCTTTGCCCTAGGTGTCCACCTCTAGTGTTAGCGGCTAGATAAGATCACCTTTGCCCTAGGTATCCACCTCTAGTGCTAGCGGCTAGATAAGATCACCTTTGCCTTCAGGTATCCACCTCTAGTGCTAGCGGCTAGATAAGATTACCTATTCCCAGTGTTTCAACCTTCAGTGTAAGCGGCTGAATAAGATCACCTTTATCCCTAGGTATCCACCTCTAGTGTCAGCGGCTAGATAAGATCACCTTCCTCAGTGTTTCAACCTTCAGTGTAAGCGGCTGAATAAGATCACTTTATCCCCAGGTATCCACCTCTAGTGTTAGGGGCTAGATAAGATTACCTATCCCCAGTGAATCTACCTTCAGTGTAAGCGGCTGGATACGATCAACCTTTATCTCCAGTGGATCGACCTTCAGTGTAAGCGGCTGAATAAAACCACTCCATCCTTAGGAATCTACCTCCAGTGTAAACGGCTGGATATGATCAACCTTTTACCTTTGTCCACTTTTACATTTGCATAGCAATATTTTCATTTCACTGCAATCTTTTCGTACCGCGAAGGACAAAATTCGAGTCCTTCTTTTACTTAATTGATCTTCGCAAAGAGTTCATGAGATGCCCTGGGCACTCACACACTCTATGCAAAGACACAATTAAGTAGGGGCAGCTGTAGTACCCCAAGTTTGTCCTAAGCCTTTTCAAAACAATTTTCAAAAATCAAAAAAAAAAAGAGGAGAAAAGTCAAAGTCAACAAAAGTCAACCAAAAAAGTCAACATTTCAAAAATGGTGACTTCGCAGTGCGAAGTCTGCGAATTTTTTGCAGATTTTTGGTTTCTTTGATTTAATTCCAGTTTTTGATACATATTATTTTCATTATTATTTTCATCATCATTCATGGCCAATTGGGCTCAGCAAAGCCAGAGTTGAAGGACTTGTCATTAATGCCAAGGAAAGAAGCTTTTTCTTCCAACCTAGCATGTGCCAAGCAAGTTGGCTTGCCCTTGGGCAGCTCTTGTCCCTCCCAAGTGACCTGCTACTGACCCTAGGGTTGCCAGCCACCAGCTTGCGGACTTTCTTCCTGCTTTCTCCCCCCAAAACCAGTCAAACCCAGCTGGTTTTCACTTGCAAAAAACCATGATTGCTGCCCTGTTTTTCAGCAGCTTTTCCTCCCCCTCACACCAGCCCACATGTTGCCTTTTGTTTCCCCCAACCTATGCACATCACAGTGCACGTTTTTATTGCTTAACCATCAAGATTGCAAGGATCAATCCCCAAGCACAGCCAATTGCAAACCAGCCCTATTTCATCATCATTTCTATCCAAAAACCATTGAATTAGTGGCTGGATTTGGCTGAGTCTTGACCCTTGGCACAAGGCAAGGTTACCTCTTCACTTTTGCATTAAATGCAAAGTGATTTAGCCTGATCCTAGCGCACAAATCAGCTGGATTTTGGGGATTTCTAATGATGAAATTGATTTGGTTTTAGCCTATAAATAGGAAGCAATGCCCAAGGTTACAAGCACTACTACTCATCCATTATTCTAACTTGCAAACACTTACCAACAACCAGAGAAAACCAGCACTAAACACTAGCAAAAATCAGTTCCAATACAAAGCAATTGCACGAAGTTCATTGCTCCAAATCAACAACATTCAAAACCTTACAAAGAACCTCAACAATCCAAGTTCCTTTCACTTCCTTGCAGCAGGAGCTTTGCTAGGATCTCTGTAAGTGTTCTAAGTACTGATATTTCACTTATATTTGTGTTTGCATCTTAATTTTGGTTCAAAACCTTTTGCTCTAAAAAACCCATTTTGAATTTCAAAAGAAATCCAAAGGTTTGCAAAACATCAAAACTGGTTTGTCCAGCTCTTTTCTTTGCCCAAAACTCAAAGCTTTTCACTCTCCTAAAAGGTTCTGAGATTGTTCAGAAGTTGTTTCTGAACAACAGTTCAGAAACAGCTTCTGAACTCAAAATTCGCATTGTTCGCAGTGCGAAGTCATGGTCGCAGTGCGACCATGACAGAACTCAGAATATGAGTTTAGGCTCCCAAATGGCCAATTTTTGAGGTTCTAGCCCAAGGGCTCAGAACCTAGGAGGTTTGAAACTCATTTTATCCAAACCTTATCAAGGATTTAGCATAATTTTGAAGGATTCGCAAGTTCGAGCCACTTTGTGTGGATAACTTGCAAAACAAGTTACGCTCACAAACTTTCAAAATAAACTTGAACAAATAAGCTATGTTCACCATTTTCAAAACTAAACTTGAACAAAAACCTTGTTCATGATTTTCAAACCAAACGTGAACTTAAGCCGAATTTGTTCACTTTTCAAAACCGTTTGCAAAATGAGCCGAACTTGTGCGTTTTTCACAAAATTGTTAAAACTTTCTCATTTTGGGTTCCAAACCAAGTGTTTCGATAAACTTTGGGATTTCTAAGAAATTCAACCAAAAACTTGAATGAAAAAGGGATGTTTTGACGTATGTCTCTCCATTGCCCCGATTGAACGAATGCGTGACGTATGTCTCGTCGTTCGGACAATCGTCATTCCTTTTTCAACGTATCCGACCATACCAAACCAATTCTTGGCCCCTTGTGGTCAATCCGAAACTTTTGGTCCCCCGTGACCACTAGATTCAATCCCTCGACTCGTTTGAGTCACTCCGGTCAATGTTCGACTCCATCGAGTCCATTGTACCCGTTCTTGATCCCGTTGGATCAATCGAACCTTTTCTCGACTCGTTTGAGTCACTCCGGTCAATGATCGACTCATTTGAGTCCATTGCACCCCTCTTTGGTCCCATAGCGACCAATTCGAACCCTTTTACCCAACGGACATGTTTTACCTCTTCTAAGCGCGATTCGTAAACAAACGCTTAAGCCTCCCATGCGCGAGCATACAAGCTATACGCTTAAGTCTCCCATCTGCGAGCATACAAGCTACGTTTAATCGCAAGAATACGGTCAAAACATCGTTCATTTAAAAATAACCAACATATGTACGTTTTTCTACCAAAGAACTACGTACGCTTTGAATTCCCCGACTACCAGGAGATACGTAGGAGCAAGATCGACATCTTGTCAAGCACAATATTAAAAACTTCTTTTTTCCCTTTTATCATATTTTCTCTTTTTCCTTTTTACATAGATAAGCATGCGTGCAAAACATTTAAAAAAACATTTTCAGCTTTAGCCAAATAGAAGGTTCCCGTTGAGTACAACGGACGTGAGGGGTGCTAATACCTTCCCCTTGCGTAATCGACTCCCGAACCCGACAATGGTTGCGATGACCAGTCCTTTTCCTCATCGTCAAGGGTTTTATTATCGTTTCCCTTCATAAAAAAACCTAAGGGTTTATCAACGTTCCCTTTAAACAAAAACTTTGGTGGCGACTTCACAAAAGCCTTCCGAGCGTTCGTACACGTCTCGGAGGATTGCGCGTTTTTAAATGAGTGCGCACAAGCACAACTAAAAACAGGTTAACAGCAGAAATAAAGGTGCAGGAAAATAAAGAGGCACACAAAATTTGTTAACCCAGTTCGGAGTAAACACCTCCTACTCTGGGGGATACCAATCCAGGAAGGAATTCCACTATAGGAATTAATCCTTATGACTCAAGACACTGACTCCCAGTTTCCAGCCTAAGCAATTAACTTCCTCCTAGTCTTAAATTCTACCCAACACGTTGAGTATTAGAGACCACTAACTTCCTATTCAAGTAACAAACCTGTTACTAAACCCTTTAACAAAAACTACTCTGTTTTGAAGAACAACTTCAATACATCTGACTGCACTCGTACCTACAGGCTTAGAGTGATTACAACTCAATTAAAAACACTAAACCAACTCAATAGAGTGGTGCACAAACAAAGCTTAAAGCTTACAAACACTAAGACTCAATTCTCTGAATTTTTCTCTCTAATTCGTGTGTCTTGAATAATAGCAAAGCACTCCTTTTATAATCTTCAACAAGCAATATAAAACTGGAATCAATCTTCTGAATTGATATGATTCTGAATTAAGAATGATCCAATAAGGAAACAAATAAACCAACAATATATCTTCTAAAAGATTCATTCAGAAAATATGAATAATCATAAAACACGAGCCAATCCTCAAAAGATCTTCTCCAATTTAATCAGGCCTTCTAGAATCAACATGCTTGAATAAATCCTTGTTAAATCTCGCAAAGATTCGCGCCAAAACAATTCAGAAAAACCAGCTTCTGATGAAGTCAACGAAAGTCAACTCTGCTACAGTGCGTCTGATGCTTCAGAAGCACATTTCAGCTTCTGAAGTAACTTTCAGCTTCTGAAGATGATTTCAGCTTCTGAATGACTTCAAAATGAAAAACTTGCAACTGAAGATTTGTTCTACTCATTAAGATGCTTCTATTCAACACATTGGATTTGCCAAAATATGCAGCCAACACCAAAATACTCAACAATCTCCCCCTTTGGCAAATTTTTGGCTAAAACCAATGTTCACACATGACAAGCTCTTCAATCTCCCATAAGACTATCTCAGCAATGAAGAACTCCACAAAAATGTAACATAGCAAACAGATTATCACATATCAGCAGCGGATTTAAGCTATGTTTATACTAAAAACCAAACAGTTTCAGTATCACACCACTGAAACACACTTTGCAGCTTCTGAACAAGTTCAGCACCACTTCAGGATCACTAAAACCACATAAAACACTCCCCCTGAAGCTTCACAAACGTGCAAACACATGTACAACCACTCCAGCATCTGAATTCTCCCCCTTCTGAGCAGGAACATGAACTTTGCTCCAGACTTTGGATGGTCCAGCACCAGAATTCTTCTGTGCTATAGGAATTGGCTTGCTGTCATCAGCAACAACCTTTCCCTTTCCTTTGTTCAGATTCTGAGCAATACCTTCACTCTTAGGTCTCCAAACTTTCTTGATTTTGCTCTTGTTCACAGCTGGTTCAACTTTTCTGTGTTGCAAATGTTTGGGATAACCATGCAATTTGTAACAAAAAGGTTTAATGTGACCCTTTTTACCACAATGATGACAGACCCAAGGTTGATTCCTTCTTTTGTTTCTGTTAAACTTATGGGAATGCATCTGAGCATGCTTCTGAGGCAGCATCTGAACTTGCTTATGAGGTATCATTTGAGCTGGCTTCTGACCTTGCATCTGTGCTTGTTTCTGAGGTCTCCTCTTTGGTGTTCCAACCATAGAATCATGAGTTTGAGTAGCAGGAACAAACTGACTAACATGATTTTTCTCCTTGAGCTTCAGACTCTGATCAACATAACCTAACCCAGTTTTTCCTTGCTTCTGGACATCCAGAATTTCCTCCAACTTATCAGTAGCAGAGTTCATCATCCTAACTTGCTTCTTCATCTGATCAAGTTGGGAATTCAATTGGCTCACTTCATCCTTTAAATCAGAGTTTTGTACCAAAAGTTCACCTTTCTCAGCCTCCAGTTGACAAATGTTCTTCTTCTGATCCACTACTTGATTGCAAACTTCTAAACTTCTGATGTATAGATTCTTGTAATTTTCAGCCAGTTCATCATATGAGAGTTTTGCAACTTCAGACACAGATGAGGCTACAGACTCTGAGTCAGACTCAGAAAATGTCTCAGACTCTGAAAATGCATCAGACTTTGAACCAGTTCCTGAGTTCTGTTTTAACCTTACCATCAGGCCTGTATTAACCTTAGCAGATTCACTCTCAGCATCTTCTTCAAAATCATCATCAGACCATGAAGCAGCTAGGCTCTTCTTCTTCTGCTTCTTAAGAAAAGTAGGACATTCTGTCTTGATATGTCCAAAGCCCTCACACTCAAAGCACTAAACACCTTGTGATTGTTTACTATTTTCTTCAGTCTTGGCCCTTTTTAAATCATTATGAGGCTTGCTATTGTAAAACCTGATGTTCTGACCCTTGGATTTTGACTTTCTATCAACAAGCTTCAGAATCTTATCAAACTGTTTCCCCAGCACCCCAAGTGCTTCTGATAAATCATTATCATCCTCATCTGGTTCTTGTTGATCATCAGCTTTAGAGTTTACAGCAAGAGCTATTCCTTTCCCATTCTTATCAAGCTATTTGCAGAAAGCAGTTTCAAATTTAAGCAATGACCCAATCAGCTCCTCAAGCTTCATAGTGGTAATATCATGAGCCTCTTCAATGGCTGTAACCTTCATATCAAACCTTCTAGGCAGGGACCTGAGGATTTTTCTCACTAGTTTCTCATCAGACATCTTCTCCCCAAGAGAATCAAAGGAATTGGCCATATCCAGCACATTCATGTAGAAATCCTGAATGGATTCATCTTCCATCATCTTCAGGTTCTCAAACTTTGTTGTGAGTAGTTGAAGTCTGGATAGCTTAACCTTAGAGGTTCCTTCATGAGTGGTTTTTAGAATTTCCCAAGCATCCTTTGCCACAGTACATTGCTTGATGAGTCTGAACATGTTTCTATCAACACCATTGAAAATAGCATTCAAAGCCTTTGAGTTTTCATGTGACAGATCATCCTCAGCTTTGGTCCATTCTTCTTCAGGCTTCAAAACACCAGTTTTATTCCCATCTTTGTCTGTAACCACAGGATGTTCCCAGCCTTTAATCACAGTTTTCCAAGTTCTGCTGTCAATAGACTTTAGAAAAGCACACATCCTGGATTTCCAGTACTCATAATTGGTGCCATCAAGAAGGGGTGGTCTGTTGACATAGCCTCCTTCTCTCTCCATAAATCCAGACATAAAAACCTCTGGATCTCACCCAAAATACAGGCAGGGTGCCTGCTCTGATGCCAATTGAAATTCTGGCTGGACACAAACAAAACACGATGCAGGACACAACAAGTTGCAAAAACATAGCACAACTAAAAACAGGTTAACAACAGAAATAAAGGTGCAGGAAAATAAAGAGGCACACAAAATTTGTTAACCCTGTTCGTAGTAAACACCTCCTACTCTAGGGATACCAATCCAGGAAGGAATTCCACTATAGGAATTAATCCTTATGACTCAAGACACTGACTCCCAGTTCCCAGCCTAAGCAATTAACTTCCTCCTAGTCTTGAATTCTACCCAACACGTTGAGTATTAGAGACCACTAACTTCCTATTCAAGTAACAAACCTGTTACTAAACCCTTTAACAAAAACTACTTTGTTTTGAAGAACAACTTCAATACATCTGACTGCACTCGTACCTACAGGCTTAGAGTGATTACAACTCAATTAAAAACACTAAACCAACTCAATAGAGTGGTGCACAAACAAAGCTTAAAGCTTACAAACACTAAGACTCAATTCTCTGAATTTTTCTCTCTAATTCGTGTGTCTTGAATAATAGCAAAGCACTCCTTTTATAATCTTCAACAAGCAATATAAAACTGGAATCAATCTTCTGAATTGATATGATTCTGAATTAAGAATGATCCAATAAGGAAACAAATAAACCACCAATATATCTTCTAAAAGATTCATTCAGAAAATATGGATAATCATAAAACACGAGCCAATCTTCAAAAGATCTTCTCCAATTTAACCAGGCCTTCTAGAATCAACATGCTTGAATAAATCCTTGTTAAATCTCGCAAAGATTCGCGCCAAAACAATTCAGAAAAACCAGCTTCTGATGAAGTCAATGAAAGTCAACTCTGCTACAGTGCGTCTGATGCTTCAGAAGCACATTTCAGCTTCTGAAGTAACTTTCAGCTTCTGAAGATGATTTCAGCTTCTGAATGACTTCAAAATGAAAAACTTGCAACTGAAGATTTGTTCTACTCATTAAGATGCTTCTATTCAACACATTGGATTTGCCAAAATATGCAGCCAACACCAAAATACTCAACAATCTCCCCCTTTGGCAAATTTTTGGCTAAAACCAATGTTCACACATGACAAGCTCTTCAATCTCCCATAAGACTATCTCAGCAATGAAGAACTCCACAAAAATGTAACATAGCAAACAGATTATCACATATCAGCAGTGGATTTAAGCTATGTTTATACTAAAAACCAAACAGTTTCAGTATCACACCACTGAAACACACTTTGCAGCTTCTGAACAAGTTCAGCACCACTTCAGGATCACTAAAACCACATAAAACACTCCCCCTGAAGCTTCACAAACGTGCAAACACATGTACAACCACTCCAGCATCTGAATTCTCCCCCTTCTGAGCAGGAACATGAACTTTGCTCCAGACTTTGGATGGTCCAGCACCAGAATTCTTCTGTGCTATAGGAATTGGCTTGCTGTCATCAGTAACAACCTTTCCCTTTCCTTTGTTCAGATTCTGATCAATACCTTCACTCTTAGGTCTCCAAACTTTCTTGATTTTGCTCTTGTTCACAGCTGGTTAAACTTTTCTGTGTTGCAAATGTTTGGATAACCATGCAATTTGTAACAAAAAGGTTTAATGTGACCCTTTTTACCACAATGATGACAGACCCAAGGTTGATTCCTTCTTTTGTTTCTGTTAAACTTATGGGAATGCATCTGAGCATGCTTCTGAGGCAGCATCTGAACTTGCTTATGAGGTATCATTTGAGCTGGCTTCTGACCTTGCATCTATGCTTGTTTCTGAGGTCTCCTCTTTGGTGTTCCAACCATAGAATCATGAGTTTGAGTAGCAGGAACAAACTGACTAACATGATTTTTCTCCTTGAGCTTCAGACTCTGATCAACATAACCTAACCCAGTTTTTCCTTGCTTCTGGACATCCAGAATTTCCTCCAACTTATCAGTAGCAGAGTTCATCATCCTAACTTGCTTCTTCATCTGATCAAGTTGGGAATTCAATTGGCTCACTTCATCCTTTAAATCAGAGTTTTGTACCAAAAGTTCACCTTTCTCAGCCTCCAGTTGACAAATGTTCTTCTTCTGATCCACTACTTGATTGCAAACTTCTAAACTTCTGATGTATAGATTCTTGTAATTTTCAGCCAGTTCATCATATGAGAGTTTTGCAACTTCAGACACAGATGAGGCTACAGACTCTGAGTCAGACTCAGAAAATGTCTCAGACTCTGAAAATGCATCAGACTTTGAACCAGTTCCTGAGTTCTGTTTTAACCTTACCATCAGGCCTGTATTAACCTTAGCAGATTCACTCTCAGCATCTTCTTCAAAATCATCATCAGACCATGAAGCAGCTAGGCTCTTCTTCTTCTGCTTCTTAAGAAAAGTAGGACATTCTGTCTTGATATGTCCAAAGCCCTCACACTCAAAGCACTAAACACCTTGTGATTGTTTACTATTTTCTTCAGTCTTGGCCCTTTTTAAATCATTATGAGGCTTGCTATTGTAAAACCTGATGTTCTGACCCTTGGATTTTGACTTTCTATCAACAAGCTTCAGAATCTTATCAAACTGTTTCCCCAGCACCCCAAGTGCTTCTGATAAATCATTATCATCCTCATCTGGTTCTTGTTGATCATCAGCTTTAGAGTTTACAGCAAGAGCTATTCCTTTCCCATTCTTATCAAGCTATTTGCAGAAAGCAGTTTCAAATTTAAGCAATGACCCAATCAGCTCCTCAAGCTTCATAGTGGTAATATCATGAGCCTCTTCAATGGCTGTAACCTTCATATCAAACCTTCTAGGCAGGGACCTGAGGATTTTTCTCACTAGTTTCTCATCAGACATATTCTCCCCAAGAGAATCAAAGGAATTGGCCATATCCAGCACATTCATGTAGAAATCCTGAATGGATTCATCTTCCATCATCTTCAGGTTCTCAAACTTTGTTGTGAGTAGTTGAAGTCTGGATAGCTTAACCTTAGAGGTTCCTTCATGAGTGGTTTTCAGAATTTCCCAAGCATCCTTTGCCACAGTACATTGCTTGATGAGTCTGAACATGTTTCTATCAACACCATTGAAAATAGCATTCAAAGCCTTTGAGTTTTCATGTGACAGATCATCCTCAGCTTTGGTCCATTCTTCTTCAGGCTTCAAAACACCAGTTTTATTCCCATCTTTGTCTGTAACCACAGGATGTTCCCAGCCTTTAATCACAGTTTTCCAAGTTCTGCTGTCAATAGACTTTAGAAAAGCACACATCCTGGATTTCCAGTACTCATAATTGGTGCCATCAAGAAGGGGTGGTCTGTTGACATAGCCTCCTTCTCTCTCCATAAATCCAGACATAAAAACCTCTGGATCTCACCCAAAATACAGGCAGGGTGCCTGCTCTGATGCCAATTGAAATTCTGGCTGGACACAAACAAAACACGATGCAGGACACAACAAGTTGCAAAAACATAGCACAACTAAAAACAGGTTAACAACAGAAATAAAGGTGCAGGAAAATAAAGAGGCACACAAAATTTGTTAACCCTGTTCGGAGTAAACACCTCCTACTCTAGGGATACCAATCCAGGAAGGAATTCCACTATAGGAATTAATCCTTATGACTCAAGACACTGACTCCCAGTTCCCAGCCTAAGCAATTAACTTCCTCCTAGTCTTGAATTCTACCCAACACGTTGAGTATTAGAGACCACTAACTTCCTATTCAAGTAACAAACCTGTTACTAAACCCTTTAACAAAAACTACTTTGTTTTGAAGAACAACTTCAATACATCTGACTGCACTCGTACCTACAGGCTTAGAGTGATTACAACTCAATTAAAAACACTAAACCAACTCAATAGAGTGGTGCACAAACAAAGCTTAAAGCTTACAAACACTAAGACTCAATTCTCTGAATTTTTCTCTCTAATTCGTGTGTCTTGAATAATAGCAAAGCACTCCTTTTATAATCTTCAACAAGCAATATAAAACTGGAATCAATCTTCTGAATTGATATGATTCTGAATTAAGAATGATCCAATAAGGAAACAAATAAACCACCAATATATCTTCTAAAAGATTCATTCAGAAAATATGAATAATCATAAAACACGAGCCAATCTTCAAAAGATCTTCTCCAATTTAACCAGGCCTTCTAGAATCAACATGCTTGAATAAATCCTTGTTAAATCTCGCAAAGATTCGCGCCAAAACAATTCAGAAAAACCAGCTTCTGATGAAGTCAATGAAAGTCAACTCTGCTACAGTGCGTCTGATGCTTCAGAAGCACATTTCAGCTTCTGAAGTAACTTTCAGCTTCTGAAGATGATTTCAGCTTCTGAATGACTTCAAAATGAAAAACTTGCAACTGAAGATTTGTTCTACTCATTAAGATGCTTCTATTCAACACATTGGATTTGCCAAAATATGCAGCCAACACCAAAATACTCAACAATCTCCCCCTTTGGCAAATTTTTGGCTAAAACCAATGTTCACACATGACAAGCTCTTCAATCTCCCATAAGACTATCTCAGCAATGAAGAACTCCACAAAAATGTAACATAGCAAACAGATTATCACATATCAGCAGTGGATTTAAGCTATGTTTATACTAAAAACCAAACAGTTTCAGTATCACACCACTGAAACACACTTTGCAGCTTCTGAACAAGTTCAGCACCACTTCAGGATCACTAAAACCACATAAAACACTCCCCCTGAAGCTTCACAAACGTGCAAACACATGTACAACCACTCCAGCATCTGAATTCTCCCCCTTCTGAGCAGGAACATGAACTTTGCTCCAGACTTTGGATGGTCCAGCACCAGAATTCTTCTGTGCTATAGGAATTGGCTTGCTGTCATCAGCAACAACCTTTCCCTTTCCTTTGTTCAGATTCTGATCAATACCTTCACTCTTAGGTCTCCAAACTTTCTTGATTTTGCTCTTGTTCACAGCTGGTTAAACTTTTCTGTGTTGCAAATGTTTGGATAACCATGCAATTTGTAACAAAAAGGTTTAATGTGACCCTTTTTACCACAATGATGACAGACCCAAGGTTGATTCCTTCTTTTGTTTCTGTTAAGCTTATGGGAATGCATCTGAGCATGCTTCTGAGGCAGCATCTGAACTTGCTTATGAGGTATCATTTGAGCTGGCTTCTGACCTTGCATCTATGCTTGTTTCTGAGGTCTCCTCTTTGGTGTTCCAACCATAGAATCATGAGTTTGAGTAGCAGGAACAAACTGACTAACATGATTTTTCTCCTTGAGCTTCAGACTCTGATCAACATAACCTAACCCAGTTTTTCCTTGCTTCTGGACATCCAGAATTTCCTCCAACTTATCAGTAGCAGAGTTCATCATCCTAACTTGCTTCTTCATCTGATCAAGTTGGGAATTCAATTGGCTCACTTCATCCTTTAAATCAGAGTTTTGTACCAAAAGTTCACCTTTCTCAGCCTCCAGTTGACAAATGTTCTTCTTCTGATCCACTACTTGATTGCAAACTTCTAAACTTCTGATGTATAGATTCTTGTAATTTTCAGCCAGTTCATCATATGAGAGTTTTGCAACTTCAGACACAGATGAGGCTACAGACTCTGAGTCAGACTCAGAAAATGTCTCAGACTCTGAAAATGCATCAGACTTTGAACCAGTTCCTGAGTTCTGTTTTAACCTTACCATCAGGCCTGTATTAACCTTAGCAGATTCACTCTCAGCATCTTCTTCAAAATCATCATCAGACCATGAAGCAGCTAGGCTCTTCTTCTTCTGCTTCTTAAGAAAAGTAGGACATTCTGTCTTGATATGTCCAAAGCCCTCACACTCAAAGCACTAAACACCTTGTGATTGTTTACTATTTTCTTCAGTCTTGGCCCTTTTTAAATCATTATGAGGCTTGCTATTGTAAAACCTGATGTTCTGACCCTTGGATTTTGACTTTCTATCAACAAGCTTCAGAATCTTATCAAACTGTTTCCCCAGCACCCCAAGTGCTTCTGATAAATCATTATCATCCTCATCTGGTTCTTGTTGATCATCAGCTTTAGAGTTTACAGCAAGAGCTATTCCTTTCCCATTCTTATCAAGCTGTTTGCAGAAAGCAGTTTCAAAATTAAGCAATGACCCAATCAGCTCCTCAAGCTTCATAGTGGTAATATCATGAGCCTCTTCAATGGCTGTAACCTTCATATCAAACCTTCTAGGCAGGGACCTGAGGATTTTTCTCACTAGCTTCTCATCAGACATCTTCTCCCCAAGAGAATCAAAGGAATTGGCCATATCCAGCACATTCATGTAGAAATCCTGAATGGATTCATCTTCCATCATCTTCAGGTTCTCAAACTTTGTTGTGAGTAGTTGAAGTCTGGATAGCTTAACCTTAGAGGTTCCTTCATGAGTGGTTTTCAGAATTTCCCAAGCATCCTTTGCCACAGTACATTGCTTGATGAGTCTGAACATGTTTCTATCAACACCATTGAAAATAGCATTCAAAGCCTTTGAGTTTTCATGTGACAGATCATCCTCAGCTTTGGTCCATTCTTCTTCAGGCTTCAAAACACCAGTTTTATTCCCATCTTTGTCTGTAACCACAGGATGTTCCCAGCCTTTAATCACAGTTTTCCAAGTTCTGCTGTCAATAGACTTTAGAAAAGCACACATCCTGGATTTCCAGTACTCATAATTGGTGCCATCAAGAAGGGGTGGTCTGTTGACATAGCCTCCTTCTCTCTCCATAAATCCAGACATAAAAACCTCTGGATCTCACCCAAAATACAGGCAGGGTGCCTACTCTGATGCCAATTGAAATTCTGGCTGGACACAAACAAAACACGATGCAGGACACAACAAGTTGCAAAAACATAGCACAACTAAAAACAGGTTAACAACAGAAATAAAGGTGCAGGAAAATAAAGAGGCACACAAAATTTGTTAACCCTGTTCGGAGTAAACACCTCCTACTCTGGGGATACCAATCCAGGAAGGAATTCCACTATAGGAATTAATCCTTATGACTCAAGACACTGACTCCCAGTTCCCAGCCTAAGCAATTAACTTCCTCCTAGTCTTGAATTCTACCCAACACGTTGAGTATTAGAGACCACTAACTTCCTATTCAAGTAACAAACCTGTTACTAAACCCTTTAACAAAAACTACTTTGTTTTGAAGAACAACTTCAATACATCTGACTGCACTCGTACCTACAGGCTTAGAGTGATTACAACTCAATTAAAAACACTAAACCAACTCAATAGAGTGGTGCACAAACAAAGCTTAAAGCTTACAAACACTAAGACTCAATTCTCTGAATTTTTCTCTCTAATTCGTGTGTCTTGAATAATAGCAAAGCACTCCTTTTATAATCTTCAACAAGCAATATAAAACTGGAATCAATCTTCTGAATTGATATGATTCTGAATTAAGAATGATCCAATAAGGAAACAAATAAACCACCAATATATCTTCTAAAAGATTCATTCAGAAAATATGAATAATCATAAAACACGAGCCAATCTTCAAAAGATCTTCTCCAATTTAACCAGGCCTTCTAGAATCAACATGCTTGAATAAATCCTTGTTAAATCTCGCAAAGATTCGCGCCAAAACAATTCAGAAAAACCAGCTTCTGATGAAGTCAATGAAAGTCAACTCTGCTACAGTGCGTCTGATGCTTCAGAAGCACATTTCAGCTTCTGAAGTAACTTTCAGCTTCTGAAGATGATTTCAGCTTCTGAATGACTTCAAAATGAAAAACTTGCAACTGAAGATTTGTTCTACTCATTAAGATGCTTCTATTCAACACATTGGATTTGCCAAAATATGCAGCCAACACCAAAATACTCAACAATCTCCCCCTTTGGCAAATTTTTGGCTAAAACCAATGTTCACACATGACAAGCTCTTCAATCTCCCATAAGACTATCTCAGCAATGAAGAACTCCACAAAAATGTAACATAGCAAACAGATTATCACATATCAGCAGTGGATTTAAGCTATGTTTATACTAAAAACCAAACAGTTTCAGTATCACACCACTGAAACACACTTTGCAGCTTCTGAACAAGTTCAGCACCACTTCAGGATCACTAAAACCACATAAAACACTCCCCCTGAAGCTTCACAAACGTGCAAACACATGTACAACCACTCCAGCATCTGAATTCTCCCCCTTCTGAGCAGGAACATGAACTTTGCTCCAGACTTTGGATGGTCCAGCACCAGAATTCTTCTGTGCTATAGGAATTGGCTTGCTGTCATCAGCAACAACCTTTCCCTTTCCTTTGTTCAGATTCTGATCAATACCTTCACTCTTAGGTCTCCAAACTTTCTTGATTTTGCTCTTGTTCACAGCTGGTTAAACTTTTCTGTGTTGCAAATGTTTGGATAACCATGCAATTTGTAACAAAAAGGTTTAATGTGACCCTTTTTACCACAATGATGACAGACCCAAGGTTGATTCCTTCTTTTGTTTCTGTTAAGCTTATGGGAATGCATCTGAGCATGCTTCTGAGGCAGCATCTGAACTTGCTTATGAGGTATCATTTGAGCTGGCTTCTGACCTTGCATCTATGCTTGTTTCTGAGGTCTCCTCTTTGGTGTTCCAACCATAGAATCATGAGTTTGAGTAGCAGGAACAAACTGACTAACATGATTTTTCTCCTTGAGCTTCAGACTCTGATCAACATAACCTAACCCAGTTTTTCCTTGCTTCTGGACATCCAGAATTTCCTCCAACTTATCAGTAGCAGAGTTCATCATCCTAACTTGCTTCTTCATCTGATCAAGTTGGGAATTCAATTGGCTCACTTCATCCTTTAAATCAGAGTTTTGTACCAAAAGTTCACCTTTCTCAGCCTCCAGTTGACAAATGTTCTTCTTCTGATCCACTACTTGATTGCAAACTTCTAAACTTCTGATGTATAGATTCTTGTAATTTTCAGCCAGTTCATCATATGAGAGTTTTGCAACTTCAGACACAGATGAGGCTACAGACTCTGAGTCAGACTCAGAAAATGTCTCAGACTCTGAAAATGCATCAGACTTTGAACCAGTTCCTGAGTTCTGTTTTAACCTTACCATCAGGCCTGTATTAACCTTAGCAGATTCACTCTCAGCATCTTCTTCAAAATCATCATCAGACCATGAAGCAGCTAGGCTCTTCTTCTTCTGCTTCTTAAGAAAAGTAGGACATTCTGTCTTGATATGTCCAAAGCCCTCACACTCAAAGCACTAAACACCTTGTGATTGTTTACTATTTTCTTCAGTCTTGGCCCTTTTTAAATCATTATGAGGCTTGCTATTGTAAAACCTGATGTTCTGACCCTTGGATTTTGACTTTCTATCAACAAGCTTCAGAATCTTATCAAACTGTTTCCCCAGCACCCCAAGTGCTTCTGATAAATCATTATCATCCTCATCTGGTTCTTGTTGATCATCAGCTTTAGAGTTTACAGCAAGAGCTATTCCTTTCCCATTCTTATCAAGCTGTTTGCAGAAAGCAGTTTCAAAATTAAGCAATGACCCAATCAGCTCCTCAAGCTTCATAGTGGTAATATCATGAGCCTCTTCAATGGCTGTAACCTTCATATCAAACCTTCTAGGCAGGGACCTGAGGATTTTTCTCACTAGCTTCTCATCAGACATCTTCTCCCCAAGAGAATCAAAGGAATTGGCCATATCCAGCACATTCATGTAGAAATCCTGAATGGATTCATCTTCCATCATCTTCAGGTTCTCAAACTTTGTTGTGAGTAGTTGAAGTCTGGATAGCTTAACCTTAGAGGTTCCTTCATGAGTGGTTTTCAGAATTTCCCAAGCATCCTTTGCCACAGTACATTGCTTGATGAGTCTGAACATGTTTCTATCAACACCATTGAAAATAGCATTCAAAGCCTTTGAGTTTTCATGTGACAGATCATCCTCAGCTTTGGTCCATTCTTCTTCAGGCTTCAAAACACCAGTTTTATTCCCATCTTTGTCTGTAACCACAGGATGTTCCCAGCCTTTAATCACAGTTTTCCAAGTTCTGCTGTCAATAGACTTTAGAAAAGCACACATCCTGGATTTCCAGTACTCATAATTGGTGCCATCAAGAAGGGGTGGTCTGTTGACATAGCCTCCTTCTCTCTCCATAAATCCAGACATAAAAACCTCTGGATCTCACCCAAAATACAGGCAGGGTGCCTGCTCTGATGCCAATTGAAATTCTGGCTGGACACAAACAAAACACGATGCAGGACACAACAAGTTGCAAAAACATAGCACAACTAAAAACAGGTTAACAACAGAAATAAAGGTGCAGGAAAATAAAGAGGCACACAAAATTTGTTAACCCTGTTCGGAGTAAACACCTCCTACTCTGGGGATACCAATCCAGGAAGGAATTCCACTATAGGAATTAATCCTTATGACTCAAGACACTGACTCCCAGTTCCCAGCCTAAGCAATTAACTTCCTCCTAGTCTTGAATTCTACCCAACACGTTGAGTATTAGAGACCACTAACTTCCTATTCAAGTAACAAACCTGTTACTAAACCCTTTAACAAAAACTACTCTGTTTTGAAGAACAACTTCAATACATCTGACTGCACTCGTACCTACAGGCTTAGAGTGATTACAACTCAATTAAAAACACTAAACCAACTCAATAGAGTGGTGCACAAACAAAGCTTAAAGCTTACAAACACTAAGACTCAATTCTCTGAATTTTTCTCTCTAATTCGTGTGTCTTGAATAATAGCAAAGCACTCCTTTTATAATCTTCAGCAAGCAATATAAAACTGGAATCAATCTTCTGAATTGATATGATTCTGAATTAAGAATGATCCAATAAGGAAACAAATAAACCAGCAATATATCTTCTAAAAGATTCATTCAGAAAATATGAATAATCATAAAACACGAGCCAATCTTCAAAAGATCTTCTCCAATTTAATCAGGCATTCTAGAATCAACATGCTTGAATAAATCCTTGTTAAATCTCGCAAAGATTCGCGCCAAAACAATTCAGAAAAACCAGCTTCTGATGAAGTCAACGAAAGTCAACTCAGCTACAGTGCGTCTGATGCTTCAGAAGCACATTTCAGCTTCTGAAGTAACTTTCAGCTTCTGAAGATGATTTCAGCTTCTGAATGACTTCAAAATGAAAAACTTGCAACTGAAGATTTGTTCTACTCATTAAGATGCTTCTATTCAACACATTGGATTTGCCAAAATATGCAGCCAACACCAAAATACTCAACAACTTTATCTAATAGCTGGTAGATGGTGCTCTCCTTATTGTTGAAAAGTCGGTTGTTCCTCTTAGTCCAAATGACCCACACAGTACAAAGCCACACGAGCTGCAAAAAAGAACGGCTAGATCGCAAACCACCGGCTAAAGAAACAAACTGAATAAAATGATCCTTAACATTGGACGGATCAACCGATGAAACACCAATCCAGCCCCGAACCAGACTCCATAAAGGGCCAAGACACGAACAATTGAGAAATAAGTGCTCAGCCGATTCGATGCCCCCACGCCCAGTCACACAAGATTGATCTTCAAAAGAAATTATACCACGAGCCAACAGATTATCATTAGATGGCAAGTGATTCTGAACCAGCCGCCAAGCCAAGATAGACACCTTCAAGGGTACCTGTTTGTGCCAAGTAAGATCCAAAACATCGTCAACCGGAGGAGACTCCTGTTTAGAGAGCATCTGGTACACACCACGAACGGAATACCCCCCCACTAGAGTCAAGCTTCCACCTCCACTGATCTGGAACATTATGCTGCAAAGAAATGTCAAGCAATAAAACCCTAAGCTCTGCTAACAACTCCTCCTCCCACACCCACAACCGTCTACTCCACTGCCAAGCCTCCCCTGCTACACCAAACCCACTCTTCCTTTCCTAACGCAAGTTCAGTAGCTTTCTCACACTGTTCAGTAGCTTTCTCAACCAGATCCAACCACCACGTGATGAGATCGGAGAGAAAGAGACGTTATTCGAGCTCCCCATCACGAGATCTATCTTTTGGTCCGATTAGTTTTTGGAGAACATTCACCTCTTGCCGCCGAACTGAGCCTTGTAGGAAAACATATCGTTTCTTCTTTGTCTCTCATGTCGACAGGTTCTGATTCTCTGGTACTCTTCTTAGATCTAAGATTTATTTGTTCTTTTGTTTTTTTTTCACTTTTTTCAACTTCAATTTGCTTTAGATCTGAACTATACATGAATTTATCTAGTGACATGCTTCTTTTGGTTAAGGGGTTTTGTATTGATAATTTTTTTCCCTATAAGTTTATGATTTCTCAATGTTCAGTAACCTGTGATTCTGTTTTCCTATAATTGTGTATAAATTTTATGCTAATGTATGTGTTGCACACCAATTGTTAAGCATTTGAAAATTTAGTTTGAAGTTTGCCATTTGAAAAGGCCTTTACGAATTTTTTGACTTTGGTGCCACTAGTTTTTTTAGTATTTTTTTGATTGTTATTAACGATTATTACCATCCTTTTTGTCTCATTTCATTTTTAGGGTCAATTCGAATTTATAGTATGACTAAGTCTGTCGATCTTCCTCCCAAAGTTTGGTTCAGTTTTGATCTCTATAGGAGAAATGATTTTCTGGAAAAGAAGGGTCTTAAACTCCCTTCTTATTTCAAGATTGGAACCACTATTGTTGTTTTAGTTTTTCAGGTCTGAATAATTTTGGTTTTAATTACTTTCATGTTATTTTTATGCCATTTTCTGAAGTATGTCTTTTTAGTTTTTACTCATTTGCTTGCCTCTTTATGATGAGTTCATGAAGCGGGATTCCTTGAAATGTTGTATCCAAATAGTATGTGAAGTTTAGTCTTAGATTGGACTCTAAATTGACTTGATATATGCTTTGTTATTTTTACTTCATGGCATTCTAATGATTCTGTGTATTTCACAAGGAAAGTCTAACATTGTAGAAAGTTAAGTTAATTTGAGTATTAGTGGTAAGGAGATTTGCTTATATTAAGATGATAATGCAATGTCTAGCTGTAACATTATGCATTATGTCATTTATAATAAAGAAGGGGGACGGGAGTGAGAATATGATAAATATCTTCCACAACAACTTGTTGGATTCAATTACTATTTGTGAATTAGGACACTATGTGACACCATATGATATAATAACTTATTAAATTTAGTTTTAAAACATATGAAGGATATATTTTCTTTTCTGCTTGTCCTTTAGAGAAAACTAGAGATAAATGGAGTTGTAAAACTCATACATATAGATTTATAAATAGCATGATCAATAATTGGCTAGTTCTAGAACTGCTTATTATAATTGGGTAAGCCCTCGCCTGCCTTTTACTATTTTTTTTTTATTTTTCCTTTGTTTACTGATTTTTTATTAACTCTTGAATTCAATCCTAATTGCTTCTTAGTAATATATGATGTTGATAAATTTTGTATTTGTTAGCTTCACTGTTATATCAGTATTGATTTTGCATTTAATTCTTTGGTTTATTCTGAATAGCTAAGAAAGTGATGGGCTGATTTCACACAACAAATTATCAATGCATTGTTGGTCACATATTTGTGATTTCTCTATCTGCTATCCCAAATAGTTCTCTGCTGTGTGTTATTGTCAAGCAGCACATCACTTTTGTACACGTTAGTATTGAGAGGCTCGAATAAGGGTCCAACATCGAAGAGCTTAGTCCATGATTCCTTCATACCGAACTCACCCAAAATTGATATTGATATATGGTAAGAAGTAGTGGTCTCTACATAGTGACTTGAGATCATAGCAACATGTCCATTTAAACTAAGAGAATGAACACAAAAGAAGATCTAAAAACTATGGCACTTGGCACGTCCAAGATAAACTACCTAGATCCCAAGATATCAATTGCTTCAAGCGGCATGAGGTTCCTATTGAAAAGGTCTGGACTTCTTCACTTGTTATCATTATAGTATTTTTCTCTTAATCATATATGATAAAGAATGAGCATGAAGAAGTATATTTATTTTCATCCATTGATGAAAAACAATTAGCAGTTGAGCTTCTATTGGACTTTCCCTTGTATGTATGCTCTTTGCTTAAAGGCCGGAAGCTATGTTGCTTCCCACCAGAATTGGACTAGTAATCTAAATAGGCATTAACATGTTTTTGAGGAACAAATGTTTCCACACACTTGCTTATGACTAACATACTCTTGTTGTTTGGGACTTGAAATCCTCAGATTTTCACACACTTTTCTTTGTTGAATAATTAATACTTTGAAGATTCGAAAATCTGTAATACAAGAATATGGCATCAGTTTTGAGTGTTGATCGTAATCACTGATTTATGTAACAAAAAAAGAAACTCGCTGATTTATTTTTTTTTTCTTTCTTTTTAGGATTTGAATCCGAAAGAAATGAAGGCAAGACAGATCCCCAAATATTGCTGGTTGTGGTATGTTGATACAACTTCTGAAGTTACCTTCTCTACCACTTTAGTTCTTGGCTTTGAGGGCAGGACTGCTTCTGGCTTCTGAGTAGCTGCTTCTGAAGGTGTATTAGAGTTGAAGTCTTAGAGACTTTCTTCTCAGCTTTTATCTTCTTGGAAGGTTCTGACCTCCAGCATCTGAAGTCCTCTTCTTTTCCTGAAATGATACTCACTCTGCTGCTACCCAGATCCTTATCAGAAACTAGACCCACAAAACCATTCCACTTATAAACCTATCAGAAGCAACTAATCCAGGTTCTGGACTTCAGAGTCTGATGACTTCAGAAGCATGGATTCTGCAAGGGATGTGGGTGGTGTTGTTGCAGTAGGGACAGTGCTGATTCCAATGCTGTTTGTGTGAGTGGTTTATCTGAGTGGTTCTTTCACAAGGTATTACTCTTTAATTCTAAAAGTTATGAATTGATTAATTAAATCTTTGGTTTTAAGTTGTTTCTATCATTGGTTTTTGTTAGCGAGAAATTGAAACTGTGATGCTCATATTTTGTGTACTGTTAATGTTAATTTTGTTTCAATTCACTTTTTCTAACTTGATTACAAAATACAAATGAACTGCAATAAAGTGATTCAGATTCAAAGTGATATTGAATCAACTATTTATAAAAATAGCAATTGGCAATACAACTAATTCTCTCAACTAGAAACAATTAGCCATAAACCAAGTAACTACAATAAAGTTATAGTTACATTTTGTTGACTGGACCAATATGTCACAATATAATAAATATAGCTACTAATTGATGAGTGATTGCAGCCATTGACAAGATGGGATCAGTGAAACAACAGAAGTAAGAACAACCCCAGATTGTGATGTTTACTGATAAAATTGAATCTGAGTTGTTAGAGCAGAAGATGAAACAACATGCTATGCAAGAACAACTTCAGAAGCCGAGTGAGAATCAAGCTGCAATGATTAGAAGACAAGAAGAAATGGCAAAGACTCAAGCTAATATGGTCAAGAAGCAAGATGAAATGAGCTCAGGGATCAATGCCATTCTAGGCATGTTGCAACAACAACAGAAACCTTAGGATTTTTTGTTTTTGCACACCCTTGTCTATGTTTTACTTCTGATACATTTTTATTTTGTGCTTCTGACAAGTTAAATTGCTTCTGATACTTATGTTAAATGATTTATGCTATGCTTGCTTCTGATGATATTTTGCATGTGTTTTTTTCATAAGTGCGTTTATTTTTTTTATGTCACTCTTATGTTTTAAATTATGTATATTAAAACCCTGATTTTTTTTTACCCTTTTTAACATTTTTTAAATGGGTTAACCCGATTTAATTAGAAGATTTTAAATCGGTTGAACCAATCTAAATTATGTTTATTAAATGGGATGAGTGATCAGATTTAAAAACTTGATTTTTGTTTACCCTTTTTAACATTTTTTAAATGGGTTAATCCGATTTAATTAGAAGCTTTTAAATCGGGTGAACCGAATTAATAAAAGATTTTAAATCGGGTAAGGGGGACGACTTAAAATCAAAACAATTTTTTAAGTCGACCACCTATAAATCGGACCCAGAACCGATTTGAAAAGTCATTTTCACCCGATTTAAAAAATGTTTTCTGTACTAGTGGCCGTTGATAGAGAAAAGAAACCACATATTAAATTAGAGGATTATGAGGCTAATAGAGAGAAATCTTAGATTGAAAACTTAGGGATTCCTTAGATAAAAAAAATAAAAAAAGAAAATCAATTTCTCACTATCTAGTCATCGTAACACTAGGATATCATATGGATTTTAATGGCAATTCAGTGACAAAGCAAAGCCATAGACCAACTTTAAGAATCAATTGCTTGTTCATGGATTTTAATTTTTACAATGTACACAGTATTAGAATCGTATAAGGACACTTGTATGTTGATTCATATATTAGGATTAAGTGATAATAAAATCAACATACAATAATATACGATCAACAACAATTATGATTGGTAGAAATAGGAATTCGACATTTGCCTACATCAAGGATCATGTGTGGCAGAAAATCAATTCCTGGAGTAGTAAATGTTTGTCTAAAGTTGGACGTGAAGTGATGATTAAGTTCATCTTACAAGCTATTATGTCGTATGTGATGAGTATCTTTCAGCTCCCTACTACACTTCTTACCACGATTGAACGTATGATGAATTCATTCTGGTGGGGTCACGGTCGCACAAATCAGCGAGGTATTAACTGGTTAAGCTGGGAGAAATTATCTATGCATACGGTACATGGAGGTATGGGGTTTAAAGACCTCTCTGCCTTTAATCTCGCTATGCTAGGCAAGCAAGGCTGGAAATTCTTAACGGAGCCGGACTCTCTGGTCTCCCGCCTTTTCAAACCACGCTACTTCCCTCATAATTCTTACCTCACATCCAATATAGGTCACAATCCTAGTTTTGTGTGGCGGAGCATTCTCCACGCACGCTTCATTGTACGTGGCGGAGCAACATGTAGCATTGGCGCGGGCACGACCATCCCTATCTTGAGGGAGCCTTGGTTACTGAATGGTGGGTGTATTGCTGATACTATTGCAGGTGCAGATCATGTTCGTCATTTTACTATTGATAACCTGATGCTTCCGCATGAGAAACATTGGAATGAGGTAACTGTCCGTCAGGTTTTTAGTACTGATCTCACAAATAAAATCATGAGCACGCCCCTTATTGCTCATGTGCAAACTGACCGTTTGATTTGGAAGGAGGAAAGGCATGGTAAGTATTCTCTTAAGAGCGCGTATAGATTGCGTGTCGAAGAGCTTATAGATTCATCTCATCTCATCGTCCTGGTTCTTGGTCCGTTATTTGGAAACTCAAAGTACCACCTATGGTCCGTAACTTAGTTTGGCAAATGTGTAGGGGATGTCTGCCTACGAGGGTCCGTCTCCAGGACAAAGGGGTGCAGTGCCCTACAGTGTAATATCCCGCTCATGACTCGAATATTTATAAATGTCGAGACGACGTATCAGAGACATATCATAAGGAGTGGCATTTTGGTAAATTACCACTCATGGGTTATAAATATGACAAAAGTCATATTTCTACTTCATTCTACATTCTTCTTTCTCCTTCTATCATCATCCTCTCTCTTCTCCTTCCCTAACCTCACGCCATCCCCTCCCCTCCTCACTTCAATCTTCATTAATCCTCCTTCCATAAGGACATGTTTGTGGGCAAGTACCAATTTTGGGAACACTTAAGCCATTGGAGGTCAAGAAAACAAGAGAAAAGGAAAGGAATTGGAAGCTAGGGTTCCAAGTTCTGAAATTGTCAAGCAACAATCAAGTTTGAGGTGAGCTCCTAGGGGTTCTAGAACCCCCTTTGTGAGTTTTGATGAGTTTTATGTTTTATGAGCAAAGTTTGTATTTTGGTACCCTAACCCCTTTTGCTGCTAATTCCTTGTTCAAACCTGTTTTAATCAATCAATACATAGTTGTAAATCATTCCTTAAGATGTTATGGTGCTTGGGTATGCTTATATATGTCGAAAATGGTGGAAAAATCATGTTTTGAACTAGTATTGAACTGTCAATTTCGCTGAGCGAACTCGGGGCGATCGTGCAGTTACTGTTTGGCAAGTCTTCACTGCCTACCTTCGCCCAGCGAAGTGGATTTCGCCCAGCGAAATTTAGCAGACATTTCATGTCTTTTCTGCTTCGTTCTGTGGCCTGTGTACGCGTCAGGCGAGGCTTTTGGTAACCATTTTCAAAGAAAACCTTGTTTTATAAGAAAAACACCATTGTGACATATCCGAAGGCACATAACATATACGGAATGAATGAACAAGGGTTTAGTGACGCAATAGGAGTATAAGGGTTAATTGAATAGACAATCCTAAGATGGCAAAGCAATAGAGATGCAAGAATAGAAGTTATTTAAGCTATGGAACATTTCCAACAATTAAGTGATGGCTTATGATAATGATAAGCCTATGATCATGGATTCACAAGTTATAGAGTGGGAGATTAGTTTCCTTAAGAAATGCATTAAATATGCATAAGCTCATAGCAAATTATTAGACGTACTTTCAAGTACATAAGTTAAGAAATTATAGGAATGAGAATTATGAGAGAGATTTAATACTCTAAGTTAAGAACCTTTTATAGGTTAAGAGTTCAAGGATTAGTAAGATTAAGCCGTGGCCTTCGATGTTCACGCCAGTGGAACACGAATGGTTCGCGTAGAGTAAAGACTAAGATTATTACCTTTAAGTCGTGACTTTCGTCGTACACGCCAGAGGAACATGAAAGGTTCATGCATAAGCTTAAAGATTACCTATTTGCGTCTTCCGTCGTTCACGCCAGTGGGACACGGGAGGTATACGCATCAGTTAAGATTAATATTAAGCCGTGACTTTCGTTGTTCACGCCAGTGGGACACGAAAGGTTCATGTATAAGTTAAGACTAATAATGAAGTATATTAATTCGCGTCTTCCGTCGTTCACGCCAGTGGGACACGGGGGGGTATACGCGTAAGTTAAGTCGTGTCTTCTGCTGTTCACGCCAGTGGGACACAGGAGGTTCACGCCAGTGGGATGTGTTATTCCGCAAGGATAACCGCACGACGACAAGAGGAGTCCGGTGTTAGCCTGATATGATAGGAATTTTCACCGGTTATCAGGGGAATGTGCTTCGGGGATACTCCACCCGGGGGCATTCCGTAAAATGAACTCAGATAACATTGTTTGTTCAACGCTAACAGCTAACATAAAGACATGTAACAGTTAATATTTATTCATGTTATCAGACAGAGAATAATTATCAGACAGGTATCAGATTCAGGTATCAGTTATCAGGCGGTGATCCTAGGTTTCCCCTCGATCACCCAGTTATCAGGATATAGTCTAGATCTCAGGACTATTCAGTATCAGATTCAGACAGTGATCCTAGGTTTTCCCCTTGATCACTAGTTTAGCAGGATGTAGTTCAGTTTATAACTACACAGTTTAGCAGGAACAGTCAGGTAACCCTCTATGGGTAAGAATTAAGACTTGGCGATCATAGGTATCCCCAAGACCGCCGAGGTAGGCACGGCGACCCTAGGTTCCCCGAGGTTGCCAACAGTAGGTAGGGTAGGAGCTCACTGAGACATTATGTCTCATCCCTATCCTTCTGGTGCAGGTTTTTTTTTCAGGTAGCCAAGTGGCTTTCAAATGAAGATCTTCAGGAAGATGCTGGATGGAGTGCAGTTGCTCGTCAAGGACACGTTCAGGAGGCTGACAGATTGTATATGTATATAGAAGAGTATGTTATGATATTTGAATATTTGTATAACGAGCAAATTTGTACTCATTCAGTTGTATGTATTATTGTTATTATTATTGAAAATTTTAATGTACCCAGTATCAGATTAATACACATACTAAATATTCTAGATAATTTAGTGTGGGTGTTACATACAGAGTGTGTCAGTTGTACCTCCAATCAAGAGGATCTTGCACATCTGTTGTTTGAATGCTCTTTTGCTACCCAAGTGTGGAACATGGCAGGTATTGGGACTCAAATCCATGATGCGTGTCAAGCTACTGCTTCTGCTGTTGAGGCTATATTCTGACTGTTTGATGTTTTTTTCTGTTGAGCAGAAACAATTCTTTGCAGTGACTTTGTGGAGTTTGTGGAAGCATAGGAATTTAAAAGTGTGGGAGGATGTTGCTGAAGGGTGTGCAGCAGTTGTTGATCGTGCACGTGTGATGGTGACTGATTGGCTACTCACTAAGGTCAGTTTCCCGGCAACACCTAGAGATGGCCCTGGCGCACAACCATCACACGGGGCTTCCTCTTCAGGGACGGCTAGCATGTCCGCTAGTCCCCAGGTTTGTTGGCAAAAACCGGCCCCCGAGCGTTATAAGTATAATATTGATGTTGCCTTCTCTTCCACTCATAATCGCACCGAGATTGGCATTTGTATTCGCACTACAAGAAAAAAGGCATTTTGCGACTTCTGAAATCATGGATTGCGACTGTTAGAAGGGTCGCAGATATCCCTTTGCGATTGTTCCCCAACAGACACAGAAATTGGGGTCGCAAAGGGTATTTTGCGACTGTTCAACCAACAGTCGCACCAACAGTCGCAAAGGCTATTGCGACTGTTAGGAACAGTCGCAAAGGAAGAGCATTCACATGGTTTTGAAGGGACTTGCGACCCCTCACAACAGTCGCAAATGTTTAGTTTTTTTAAAAAAAAAAATTGGTTGGAGCAATTTTTATTGACAATTTAAATAAATATATTAATAAATACTTAAAATACAGAAATATATAACTAAAAATATCTAAATCTCATTCATTTTTATAAACATTGTATAATAAGTATCAAAAATATACTTATACATTATCAAAAAGAACAAACTAAAAAAATTCTAATTTTAAATGATTCTAAAGGTAACAAGATGGAGACCAATAAATTTCCCTTCCGTTTGGATCCACATAGTCCATACCTGAAAGACAAAAACTTAAATAAGAACAAATATAGCTTAAACCTTCAACATTTCAATACAAGACAAGGTATCCTATACAATTCCTAAAGAAGTTTAAAATGAAAAGCCCACACAATATCATGAGCACGGTTGATGAAATTCCCCACAACAAAGTCCTCAAAATTCTGAAACCAAAAATAACGCTTAAAACAGCTAAATTTTAAACCTCAAAAAGGGATAAACACAAGTAATATGCTCCTAATCTGCTTCAGAAAGGACTAAAATGAAACCATTTAGCATTTTCATATATGTAATATGCTCAGCCTATATTCCTAAAATTTTACATTTGTTTCATGCATTAACCAACAATTTTTTGTTATTTACAAGAGGACATGGCAAAACAAACTTGCAAGAGATATAAAGGAATTTAACCAAGACTAGAATAAACCTTTGGAGGCCTTCTGATCATCTGCTGCATTAACCACAGTGATTTAATAAATTTAGTCTTATTGCGAATCTGGGTCCTAGCTTTGGCGTACACTGCAGCTTGTGTTCCAGGTTCATTAGGTGAAAACATATTTTTATCCAAGAATAGACCTTGCATAGAGACTAGAACATCTAGAATTGTTGACCGGCATCGATTTTGTAATCACCCGGAAGCTCATCAGGAATTTGAGATCTTCTTATCAATACCTTAAGGATGCATAAAGTCGTATAAAACCATCAGAAACTATAAAATTAGTCAAAGATATTTCACTAGTCAGTTCCAATAAAGTATAGAAGACTAAAACGTACAGCTATATCTAGAGAGGTTTTGTGTAAGACTTTGTTGGAAATTCAACTGAGTGATGAAGTTTGACATTGGTTAATAATAGGTTTAATAAAAACAATCTAAGTCTAAAGGCCCATACACTAAACTACCAATTGCCTTAAGGTTTGGAGTCAAGTTATGGTGTCAAGTCTATTATTGCAGTCTGTCACTTAGGCCTATGATATGTTTCTCGTAAACAGAACCAGTAATTTCAATGAAGGTAGTAACATATGTAATCAAAGAAGATCAAAAAGGAATAATTCTCAGAAACTACTGGAATTTAGAAATTCCAGCAATCAGGATCATTATATCAGCAAATGTTACTTTCAAAGTTTAAAAAATAAAAAATAAAACTGTTTGTCATATCGGAAGTTTTGCCTATCAAGCATAACCTATACATAAGTTTAGATCTTTCATACACAAAAGATAACAAAAAATATTTTCAAACTCAAAGACATCCATACTGTAAATTGTTGTAAGTAACCTACAGGAGGATGTGGATAAAGTCGGAGTGACTCGATAATACAGCGATTCAAGAACTTAAGATCTTTAATATCTTCATAGGTAGGATGCCTTCCCTGTAAAACTCTGTCTACCTCTTCTTGAGCTTTCGCCAATGAGGAAGAATCCTGCATAAATAGAGATAATAATTCACAGGGGGAAGACCATAATGGAGCTCTTGTTCTGTGTTTGCTCAATGCTAATCAGTTTCCATGTTACGCCATAAAAACAAAATATACAACAGCAAATTCTTAACGTTATTGAAAAATTGAAAGAGGTTTTAGTCAAATCGTGTTGGAACTTTTAAATATTGTTCCAACAAATCGTAGGATGAAATTATGACAGCGTTGTCATTTAGAAAGAAAACTAAATACACCGAAGAAGAGTAAAATCGTACCTTACTTAGAAGATAAAGTGTCCAAGTCAGCACCGAACCGGTGGTCTCATGACCAGCAACTAACATCGACAAAAGATCATCCCTTAATTGCACACTAGAAACCTGACATGTAGAACCACCGAGTAAGAATAAATACATGTAGAATGGATCAAAAGAAAGCAAAAGTAAAGTATAAAACTCAGAAGATGAATAAAAAATTCTATACTGAAATGGCATGTTCCAGGATGGAAGTTATGGTGGTGTGGACCTTCATATTTGTAATTAACGAAGCAGTGCAACTAAATGAACCAAAGCTCAACAATTGAGAAATAAGCACAGCAACACTACAACAACATGAAAAGCCACAATTTGTGTCCTTATGGAAAACTTACACAACTAGAAGTTCCAAAATCAGAAAACTAGATGGTTGACCCCTTTTAAAAAATTTAACATAATGTTCAGAAAAACAAATGTGTTCATCTATACCACTGCCTATCAACATTCAGAAAAAGTCAAGACTCGAGATATATAATCCAACAGAAAAGGGAAACTTTATATATCATCTAATATCAAACATATATTATAATACATTCTGAATATACAGCCAGTTGCCAAAGAACACGACGATAAAAGCAAAGTATACTTTTGGAATAGACATACATCATACCTCTTCTCTGCTGGCAAGCAAAAATCGAAGAATACTAGGATCAGCGTCATTCACATATTCATCAGCATCAATTCTTTCACCCTCGGACTCTACAATCTCTTTAAATTTTTCAATAAGGTCTTCTACAGTTTTCCTGATAACACTAACAGCATTTCCAGCCTTTATTTGTCTTGGGATTATCTTACAAAGAAAATCAATCTGCAGCAAAAATAAAACAAGGACAAAAAAGGTGTGATGAACACAGAAAGAAAATCCAAACTCTCATATAACAAATGGGATATGAGAAAAGAACTTGCCTTCCAATAGGGTAAAAGATCGGTTGACCGAGCCTCCGCCTCTTTCAGTGCAGTGTAAACGGCTTCAATAACAGGACTGTCTGAATTCAGTGCGTCAAAGTTGTAGTTGAATACGGATAAACCAATAACATCAAGGGTTAACTGAGAAAACTTGTCTTCCATGTTAACAACAGTTCCATTAACTGCATCAGCTTGTAGCTTCTCTACTAATCTCTCTGCACATTTACAGAACACCCTATCCACCATAATAGACAAGTACCGTTTGTGAAGAGATGGAACCACAGCCCTGCGCCTTGCCTAATAAATATAAGAAAATAACTGTAACAAAATTGATGGTTGCCCAAAATAACCTGTAAAATCATTATTAAATTGATTTTTATACCCCAAGAGAACCAACTACAAAGTGAGGTTTAATTACTCCATTCAAGATCTCATTTTTTACATTAAGTTTTGCCAATTCAACCATTGAATTAAGTTCTTATGGAGTAGATCAAGTACACACAAATTTGTAAAATTTCAAAACCAAGTTATTATCCAAGCATCTGGTCAGATTTTCGATTTTATTATAATTTGTAACTGATAATCATTAATAATCATTAACACCATAAAGCACAAAAAAAAAACACATAATTTCCAGCAATACACATAGCCATTGTCCATTAATTCAAATCAAGTTTTGTTTTTTACCACTGTCCTTAGACTCAAATTAAGCTTAATTTCATGGGCGATCAAGCAAATTTGACATGAACTGAAGGTTGAAATGAATAAGGGTTAGAGTAAAACAAAGTATTTACCATCAGAAAGTGAAGTAGTAGAGAAGTGCGAAGGACGGCGAAACCCTACGGTGAAACCCAATTGCACAGAACTGAGAAATTAACAAAATCAAGAAATTAACAAAACAAATCACTGAAATAAAAAAAAAAGCTCAAGATTCTTAAAAAAAACAAAAACAAACACAAGAAATTAACCTCCAGAGTTTGGGTACTGATACGCGAGATTGAGAAGGCGAGATTGAGGAGGATGGTACTGAAACGATTGAGAACAGCGAGATTAAGGGTGAGGTTGAGGGAACCGAGAGTGAGAGCGGTGAGATTGAGGGTAACAGCGAGATTTGATGAGAACCGAGAGTGAGGAGTGCGAGATTGAGTTGCGAGACTGAGATGAAAAGAAAATGGAGATAGGTTTCCAGAAATTGGATATTAGAGAGAGAGAGTGAGATTTTGGGTTTTGGAGTTGTGGGAGAGTGAGATAGAGAAAGCTAGATTTGATGAAAAAATTTGTGCCAAAAGCGGGAGTGTGAAAATGAGGAGGCGCCTTGTAAAATTTTCCTTAAAACTTGCGACCGTTGAGCCTACCAGTCGCAAAAAGCCAAAAAACCTACGACCGTTGAGCCTAACAGTCGCAAAAAGCCAAAAAACCTGCGACCGTTGAGCCTAACAGTCGCAAAAAGCCAAAAAACCTGCGACTGTTGAGCCTAACAGTCGCAGTAACTGTTGCAAAAGTGTACTTTGCGACGGTTTTGAGACAAGGGTCGCAAAGCAGGTGTCGCAAAATGACTTTTTTCTTGTAGTGTCGTGATGAGGACGGTACCTTTGTTTTAGCTAAAATGGTCAGTTTTCCCATTGTTCATCAGGTTGATATTGGTGAAGCTATGGGTCTGTTTGAAGCTCTTCAGTGGCTTAGTGATATGTCTTTCAACAATGTTGATTTTGAGATTGATTCTAAAATTACCCTTGATGCTTTCCATTCCCGTCGAGACGATGTCTCCGAGTTTGGGCACATCATCACATCTTGTAAATCTCTGTTTTCTGCTTTATTTACAAACTCTCGGGTGGAGTTCACTAGGCGACCAGCAAACGGAGCTGCTCACGTGTTGGTAGGAGAAGCTGTTTTTCTAGCTAGTCCCGTTATCTATTTTCATATCCCCTATTGTATTGAATCTCTTATTATAAATGAAATACAATGAGCATGTTTCCTTAAAAAAAACAGTTATGATGAATCATATGAAGACAACAATCATCCACGGATTCAATTCAAGAATATATGATTAAAAAATAGCCATATATGTATCTATTTGGCTCTGATACCAATTGATAAATATTAATACTTAGCCATAGGTTAATAGATACAAATTATAGCATATAATTAGTAACAAAGAAGGAATAAGAAATTGTGTACCTTTATATTTAGGTTCATGAAGGACAACCGTCAACGAGTATGAGAGGGATAACTACCCTCATCGCCGTTTAGGTTTAGGTTTTCACCATACTGTTTAGAATGATTACCGTCTGATGGGATGACGTTTAAATAGCTAAACTGCTGAGGGCAGTGACCTCTCATTGGGCTTAGCTAAATGGGCAAACTCATTGCGGTCCATTTAGAAACAATAGTTCAATCACACATATTCATCAATTGACTAGTGCTCAACACAATAGATCATAATTTATATTAAGATTAACTTATAATAATTGATTATTGTCGATCAATAATTGATTAATTAAATAATTAATCTAACAAGTTGGCCACTTGTTGTTATATAAACTAATGTGCAGTATACTTTGAATCTTATAGAAAAGTCCCAACCAATGACCTTTGACGAGATCTATTAATATTTGTAGTAAAAAATATTGACAATGTAGATAGGTCATTTGTGTCAAAGGAAATGCTAAATCAGTCCCTTGTGAATGATTTCTCTCTACCTCATTATCTTCATCCAAGCAATTTTGCTATTCTGCCAATTTGCTTCCTGTTTTTACCTATTCTGATAAATAAACATTCAAAAGCGCCCTATAACTCGGCCTCAAAATAAAATTATCATAGTCCAAATATTGAAGGATGTTACGTAGTTAGATTACCATTTATGGAACAATGTTTCCACCAATTTATGTGGACACTTTGTCTTCAAAACATTCAAAGTTGGTAAGAAAAAAACAGAAGAATATTAAACTAGTAAATCCATAGGAAAAAACGTATTAGCAATGCATGCTTTAAAGAAAGAAATAAAAAGGGTTGATCCGCAACATGAATGCATATTCCAACCAATTCATTGTAGACACCATTGGCATACAATAAAACATATGAAAGTGTCACCACAGTGGAATTACCATAAACTTGGTACAAACCATGAAGCATAATACGGATCATCACCATACTTTGATGTGTCCTCAGGGAAGTATTTGATACTGCTATCATTCAAACAAAACATCCCAAACTCTAAACTTGTCGATGGATTTAATCTTGGACATGGAAAAGTAACGGCAAAGTAGATACTATTCCTTCTAACTAACTCTTCACTGTAATTAAGTTCATCCCTTGACATTACCATGCTTTTGCATTTACTAACAAAAGCCACTTTATCTTCCAGCTTCACATTTTGCCACTCAATAGGACTCTTGTTCATGTCCAGCTTGAACACTTCAAAGCTGGTAACCTGAGGTGGTTTAGCAAATGCTGAGACAACACTGAAACGGTCAGAGACATGTTGTTGAGTTTCAATCTCACCATTAAAGAACAAATAAATGGAGTATAACTCTCTTAACGTTTTATCTTTGGCTAGGAAAATCCTAACTGTACTTGATCCTGCTGGCCTTAATGGAAATACAGCCAACACTTCAGCCTTTGGAGGTCCATTAGTGGAGTCTTTAAGATCATAAACCAATATAGAATGTGAGAATGAGTCTTGCACATACAATTTTGTACCAATAATTTCTATGTCCGTAAAATAAGTCCCTGAATCCTTATCTGACTCAACTATAGTCCATGCCTTTTCAAAGAGTTTATAAATTGCAATGTGACAAAAATCACTCAAAAGACCGACTAAATAACAATCAGAACCATCACAATTTGGTTTGGAAGAGGCCATCATTTTTATCACACATAACATTGTATCACCTTGGATGGAAAACGGAAAATACAACTTTGATGGTATCGCGATTCTAACATCCATCACAGGATTCAAAAAGAAAATTTTTACAAAACCTTCTTCAGAATTGTCACTCACAATCAACCAGCCTTCAACTGAGCCAATACATGTATTAGATTTCAACAGTGGTGTCCTAAGGCAATGTAAACTTTTTGTACTCAAGGTAGGCAGTTCAGGTAAAGGGCAGCAATGCTTCTTTTCAATGATATTGGAAACTGTTTTCCGACAAGAACGGCAAATTTCTTTCAATCCAAGGTAATCTTTAAGAGGCAAACGCTTCATAATCAGTTCCAACACATCCACCGGTAGATTTGTCAATATATTTTTTTCTTCTATTTGATACCTTTCAGTGAGAGCCACTGCATAATCATTGCCACATGCAAATATTAGTGGTATAAAAGAAGTATAAGTCTCTTTTGACATAAAAGGCTAATTGATGTGTCATGACATCACTATAACATAAGGAATTCCAACTATAGGTTAACACTTCCAAACCTATAACAACCATATGCAGAAGTATATAGATAATATAATAGTAATTGGGTAGACAAAACACTATCAATAGTTGATTACAGATATATACAAGATCTACTAGATCCTGTCAATTTGAGTAGCTCCACATAAATACAAAAATTTAGACAAACGATTTTGCGCACGACGAAACACAGTTTGAGTCGCGACCTAAATCCTTTCATAGTTAATTTTATTATTAGAAGAAATACAAATTCATTAAAAAAATATGAAAAGAAGTCTAGTAATAAAATTATGAGGAATAATGAGTAATTGAGTTATTATACATTATAGTATGATAGTAAATTTCAAATTTTGTGCAATTTTTTTTTTGAAAGAAAAGTTTGTGCAATATTGTGATTAATCCTCATTGGAATGACCACAATTCCAACCACAATCCGTAACGGAATCATAACAATCAAAATCACAAAATCCTTGACTCCAAATATTTAAAACCTTAGTTGTCGAGACATCACTATAAGAACCAACTACGTAGACACTTCAAAACTCAATAATCATAAAAAAAAAAAAAACTCAACAATCATATGCAGAGGTATAAATAATATTATAGTAATTAAGAGAACAAATACAAGTCAGAAGACTAAGAAGAAGAAAATGTGAAAAGTGGATTAAGCTTAGAAGTATGATTAATTATTGCTTTATGCTTTTAGGGTTATTAGAATTTTCACAAAGTAAAAGCAGAAACGTAATAACGTATAAGTTAGAGATTACACGTACAAGATTTAGGACGTTTCATCAATTTGAGTAGCTGCACTATCAATCTGAAAATCAATTTGAGTGGTTCGGCCCCTATCATACCGATAACTCTGAAGATCATGAGAAGCCTAGTCTTTTTTTTTAGGAGCAGAAACCCTAGTCCATTGAGACGCTTAAACTTTCACACTATATATATATATATATATATATATATATATATATATATATATATATATATATTAGTATGTTACTAATCTATTTTTTGAAAGAATATGTTACTAATCCATTAAAAACTCTCTTGATGTAACTAATTTTAAAGGCTATATGGTCATTTTGCAATTAATTATAAAGGAAACGGTTGTTACGTGTCAGAGAAAGTAGGGGTTGGTTTCGGATAGAGAACATAATAAAAGGAAACAATAATTTTTAGAAAGGGATTGTTTCGTGAGAAATCAGGAAGTACGGATTAATGGTTATTGATGTGGTAACAACATTTTTATTTTATTTTTTACTTAAATTTTTTTTTTTGAAGGAGGTAACAACATTTTTATTATCATCCTTCAATAAAAAACATTTTTATTATCAACTACTAATATAAAAACTACTAAAATTTAAATTACTTACAAAATCATTTCATGACATTTTGCTTTATTTTACATCAACTTTATCATATCACTAGCGTTTAGTCCCTTTTTTAATTGTGCTAATGTGTATAAATTACGAACATTAGTTTTTATGAAATTTTTATTAAAATTATTTTGATTTTGATTAAAATTATTGTTATAGATAACATATATTTTTCACTTCCATATTGTAACAAACTATACTTATCTTTTTCAATGATACCAACAATATAACAAATATAATATAAATTTTTATATTTTTGAACGATACCAAGAAAATAACATTCTTATAGTCAAATTTAAATTTCTTTAAGGGTATAATTGGAAGTGAAAAAATCAGTCCAAAATGATATATTTCCTTTATATCTACTATCGAAAAGACGGGCACTCGCGTGCTCGTCTTTCCGCTCTTTTTATTGCGCCAACGTTTGAAAATTATGAACGATGTTTTTTATGAAATTTTGATTAAAAGTATAAATATAAATGCTTGTTACTTTCAAATTATAACAAACCAAACTAATCATGTTTATCTATTTGAATAACACCGACAATATAACAAAAAAATATAATATAAATTCTTATCTTTTTAATGACACCAACAACAATTATTATTATAGAAAAAATTGTCTAAGGGTATAATTGAGATAATGAAAAAGTCAGCCCAAAATATCATATTTTCTTTATATATAGTATAGATAATATTATTGATCTAGTTTGTTACACTTTTTTTAAGGATAAAGGAAAAATATTGGACATATACTCATATCATGTTTGTTATAAAATATATTTTGTGTGGTAACCAAAAAATAAATATTGTGTTTGTTACACCTTTTTTAATATCTGAATTCACTCTCATCCATTATTTTTTTTAAACGATAAGAAAAAAATCTGACATATACAGTTTGTTACATTTTGTTTTAATATTTGAATTTACTCTTATATATTTGTTATATGTGTTATTTGTATTGAAAGTTGAGGGTAATTTTGAAAAGAGAAAAAGCCAGCACAAAAGAGTCGAAAGGTGTTATTTTCTTTATATATAGTATAAATACTTTTCTTTATATATAGTATAGATACTATATATAAAGAAAATATGCTTAAAATACATGAGTTTGAGCTGTCTTTTTCATTACCTATTTTACCCTTCATTTAAATTATTTTATTTACTATTTTATCCTTAAATAATATTATTTTAAATTTTATTTAAAAAAAATTAAATCTCATTAAAATAGGAAATATCTCACTACAATAGTCCTTCAAAAAAATATCTCACTGCAATAGGAACAATATTATCAATATTATAGACGAAGGGGATTGAGATTTTGGGCTGAATTTTTTATAATACCAATTATATCCTTAAACAAATTTTCCTATATTAATGTTATATTGTTGGTGGCATTAAAAAACATAAAGATTTATATTATATTTGTTAAATTAATGTTGTCATTGAAAAAGTGGATATCGTGACACGATTTCATAAATCTTGGAACGATTTTTGGGTCAGTTTTGGAGGTGCCACCGGAAACAAAATTGTGGCATGATGGACATAATTGTGGCATGATTTTTGGATAAGGGTGTAGTATTGTTCTGTGTACAAGCATCATTTGACCTATTTGTTGAGAGAGCTTGAGAATCTTATGAAAATCAAAGGAGTGAACTTTTAGGGAACTTAGAAACTAAAGGTCAAGGGTTTTGGGTGAGATTCAAAGTCTCCAAATGTGAATTTTGGAGAACAAAAAAAAGGGCTCTTGGGAAAGGGTTGGTGCCTTTTGTGGAGAGGTTCATGGGGTTGGGAAACACATGAGTGGAGAGTCATTTGTGAGTAACTTGGGTGAATCTTGGAAAACCAAAATTGAAGATCCTTAAGAAATCAAAGGCCAAAGGTTGGTTACTTTTTGTGTTTTTCTATCTATGTTGCACGAATGTATATTGAAGTTCCTGTTCAGGTTCTCTAAGTGTTTGATTGGTAATTGGATTGTTTTGTATTCGATCTGTGCATTTGGTTTAGTGGAAGTACTGAACATGCATATACAATACTCAGTTGCAATTTTCTTTGAGATTTTAGATGCAATATACTATTGTTGATTGGATTTGAGATTGCCAATGGAGCATTTCTTATAGCAGGCAATTATAAAAATCAAAGATAGTGTTGTCATTTTTATGAAGATTGATTTGCCGTGATGGGAGCTGCATGGTATGTTGTGATGAAGTTGTTCCATGCACTATGGTATATGATTACCTCACTTGACTCATGTGGATGTGGAACTTTGAAGCTTATAAGTGTCTTCACAAAGGGAGCATGTTTGTCTCTCTTGGATAGCTTAATTGGGTTCTTTGCTAGTGTGTGATATTGCTTACTCCACTCTTGACATTGCCATGTTCTTCACCATTAGTATTTGGTACATGATGCATCTTATGAAGCTCATATGTTATTGTTAGAGAAAGATATAAAGGTTCTGTCCGATCACAAATTTCTTAAGATTTGATAATTATTTGAAGTATGGTTGCAGTTGGTGTTGCTTATTAAAGATTGGTTTTTGTTTTCTTCCCAAACTCTTCACACACACGATGGTGATTTTTGTGGAATTTTAACATGTGACCTTTGTTAAGAATTGGCTACTGATGATTGGTGTCAAGTTCCATGATTTAGTTGCTGAATTGGTAATCTAGATTGAATTTTATATATGCACTTGGTTTCTCCATAAGATTGAAGACGATTTTGGGCAGGGTTTTCTTGATGGTTGTATTGATTCATGTTCTAGTGCTGCACTTAGTTCCTTTTCTTGTTTGTCTACAATTGTGGATATTGTGAAGACAGAGTTGGGCTCTTTGTTGGAAGCCTATGATGCATTGCTTTATATTCCTGGATCGTTGATGAAGTTTGCTTTTGGTCTTGTTTTTGTTTTAGCCTTATTGTCTTGTTGTGAGCTTCTATCCATGGTGGTTATGTCTTCATTTGTGCTTCTGCCATGGATGGTTAAGCCTTGTTGTTGTGCTTCTGTCAAGGTGGTTAAACTTGACATATAGTTTCTGCTTGTTGGTTAAGCGTTGTGCCTAAATTGGCTTTGGTGATGATAGCTTCTACCGGATAATGGTTAAGCGTTGATTTGTTGTTTCTTCCTCCAAGTTGTTAAACCTTGAGTCGTGGTTTCTTCTTGTTGGATAAGCATTTGCTTGTTGACTGTGCTTTGGGCCTATGTATTTCTGGCATCTCTCCTTGTATTCTCATTTGTTTGTTGTATTTAGGTATTGCTCATCCCAAGTTGGAAGTGTTATGAACACCTCCCAACTTGCGGAAGACTATTGGAGATGGAGATAAAAATTAGGGGTACATTAGTCCTAGTAGATAGTAGTATAAATAGTTTGTAACCACCCCATTAGTGGGCAACTTCCTCATTTTTAATATCACTCTTTACTATCAATAAAAGAGTTTCATAGCTTTTCTCTCATTTCTTCTATGGATACCATGTCTGCCATGTCTCATATCAGTCTGGGAAAATTTTGCTTCTTCAAAAGTATTAGTATTTTCTTGGAAATTTTACTATTGAAACGCCTACCAACAAGACAAATTTTGCTTCTTCAAAAGTATTAGTATTTTCTTGGAAATTCTGCACAAATATTTTGGCGATCTTGTATGATCAGTCAAAAATTCATGTTGTATCTTCGTCAGGGTATTCTATAAATAATATATTATTTGTCCTTTCAAAAGACATGAATTGCTTGCTCATTAAACTTTAATTGCAGATATTGTTGAAAAGGAAAAAATGCGGCCGAAAAATTTGAACAATCCTTGATGTATGTAATGACATCTGGAAAACAGTAAGTGATTGATGTATGTCAAATAGAGTGCTATGTTATGAATGCAACAATTAACTTAACGGCTGAAGAGGTCAATGTCTCAATTTATTATGAATGTAAATCATACAATGTTTATATGGAGATGTTGACTACTAAGTTTCGTTGGTGAGTATTTCATGTCAAGAATTTGATACTAGTTTGAATCTTTACATAGTTGGCCACTTGTTATATAAACTAATCTGCAGTATACTTTGAATCTAATGGAAAAGTAAGAATTATCGAGCTGATTTATATTGCTCATTCGTCAACAAATGACCTTGGAAAAGATCTATTAATATTTGTGCTGTAAAATTAGAAAACACGTAGTTATTGCTATTTCACCTGCATCATCTTCATATTCAGCCAATACAGAAAACCAACTACATAACGAATGAGCTTTATAAGGTCCAGCCAACTTTAGGAGTAGAGATGGTTCAACATAATAAGAACAAGATACGAAATTGTTGCGAGCATGTTCATGTAGTGATTGTTTTGAAACAAGAGGTCATGATTTGCAAACGCATTCAAATTACTTTACAGATTTAAAAGGTAGTTTTGATAGAATAGAGAAGGCGAAGACTTAAGACATTCAAATCACTTTAAAGATTAAGTGAGGTTTGTTTGGTTCAACGAATAAGAGAGGAAGGGTGGGGAGGGAAATGGAGACATTTTAGCTAAATATATGTTTGGTTCAAAAGAAGGAAGGGGAGAGGAAGGGAGAGATTTTAATTAAAAACATTTTTCGTTTACAAGATGGAGGGAGGGATTTTAAAATTAATTTACAAGTTTGCCCTTACAATTTAAGTAAGAATAACTTTAAGTTTTAACATAAAATTAAGGATAGTTTTGTCAATATAACAAAAACATTAATTGCACACCTCCCATCCCCTCGAGAAAACTTCAATTTGGGAGGGAAGTAATAAACAAGTCTATTAGGGATTTTGCTCTCCTTCTCTTCTCTCCCATTACAATGTTTCAAGAAGTTTATGTGGACAGTGACACACATTGTCTTCAAATCATTCAGAGATGGTAAAGAAAACAACAGAGTAATATTAAACTAGTAAACTCAACAGAGGAATACTAGCAATGCTTTCAATATTGACTCATCCCAACACTGGATACTTTAAAGAAAGAAATAAAAATCATGTACTAAGAGAGAATGAAAATGAATAAAGAAGTTAATGCAATGCAGAATGCATCTTCCTACCACGTGATTGAGGACACCATTGGCATGCAATCAAACATATGTAAGGGCCAAGACAGTAGAATTACCATAAACTTGGAACAAACCATAAAGGAGAAGGAACATCACCATGCTCTGATGTCTCCACAGAAAAGTATTTGATGCTGCTATCAGTCCAACAAAACATCCCCAACTCTAAACCTGACCGTGGATTTATTCTAGGACATGGAAAAGTAAGAGCAAAATGGATGCTATTTCCTCTAATTAACTCTTCATTGCAATTAACTTCATCCCCTGACATTATCATGCTCTTGTAGTAACTAAGAAAGGCCACTCTATCTTCCAGCTTCACATTCTGCCACCCAATAGGATCCTTGTCCGTGTCCAGCTTGTACACTTCAAAGCCATTAATTTGAGGTGGCTTAGAATATCCTTGTCACACCCTTAGAGAAGGGAACCGGTGTGCGGATTTTATGGCAAAACTCGGAGCCGCTTTTGATAATGACTTTCTTCTTCATAATTCTCCGCCTGAGGGGCTTGTCAATCTTCTTCGCAGTGACACCATGGGAACCTTCTACCTTAGGGAGTAGTTTGCTCATGTTGGCTTGTTTTCTTTTCTTTCTTTTCTGTTTTTTAATTATCTTTGTACAAAAAAAAAAACTCTGTGGTCAATTGGTGGTCAACGTTGGACCTTTGGTGTTGATGGCGGTTCACGGTGGTCAATGTCAGAGCTCCGGCGTACTATCATGGTTCGCCGGGTTGTGTGGTTTTGGTCGTAGCTCCGGTGGTGGATTGCGGTGGAGGGTGGTGCTTGTGATTTCTAATGGAAAAGTAAGAATTATCCGGATGATTTATATTGTCCATAAATCTTGATTCATCAACAAATGACCTTGGAAGAGGTCTATTAATGTTTGTACTGAAAAATATTGAAAATGTAGATATGTAACACCCATATAAAGATTGTCTAGAATCTCATACAAGTGTTAAAATTTCGTACTGGATACATTAATTTACAATACATAAGATTTGACTGATAAAGATACATAAGCATAGAGTATCAATACAACTGCCTCATAGCACAAAATATCTCTGACACGATGCAACATAATACAATATCTGAGTACATAACATTCTAGAATCAAACTTAGAACCAGCACGATCAGTCTGTAGCCTTCTTCTTACCCTTGTTGCGTGCTACATGTGAACCTGCAATCAGAAGGATTGGGATGAGACATAATGTCTCAGTGAGCTCCACCCATCCTAACTGTTGGCAACCTCGGGAAATCTATGATCGCCATGCACTAAACTCAACCCATCTTGGGTTTATACGTGTCTGTGTCTGCTATACTGTGTAGTCGTGAAAACTAGACTACGTTCTACTAACTTAGTGATCGAGGGGAAAACTAGGATCACTGTCTGATAACGGATATCTGCCTGATAGTATTAAAATATTTGCCTGATATTAAATTGTTAGTATGTTAGCGTGTAACAAACAATTATTATCTGAGTTGATTTTATGGAATGCCTCCGAGTGGAGTAACCCCGAAGTACATTCCCCTGATAACCGGTGAAAATTCCTATCTGAGGCTAATCACCGGACTCCTCCTGCTGTATGTGTGGTTATCCTCGCGGAAAGTTTCTGCCCGTTATAGCTGTATCTGGAACCCTTTGTGCTCTCTACCTGACGAGAACACAGAAGACACACAATTTAACTTTTTAATTAATTAGTCCTGATTAAATGTCTGATCTGATACATGTATCCTCAATGTCACTCTGACGTGAACAACTGAGGCACGCCCTGGTGTACATGTAAATATACCTGTAACTGTGAAAGCCTTGTACCACTGCCTAAGGTACTCTCTAATCTGCCTGGTTAAGGGTATCCTGAAAATCTAAACCCTTAACTTAATTGATACCTATGGATAAATCTACCCACCAGTCTTAAAGACGCCTGAGTTCGATTAAAATTAATCCCTAATGGTGTTTTGAAACACCGTTTATCGCTCATGCGTTAATACAAGATACGTTCATGGCCCCTTCTTCCATTACTGTAAGCACAAAGACATTCTGGCGCTGCGAGGACGGTTTTCTGGCCATAAAAACATGTTTCTTAAGAGGGTGGCTCACTGCCATTCTCGTGGCACGAGGCGCATCTGTTGTGGCACGATGGTGCCCAGATTCATATGATCGTAGCACGATGCATATGATCATGGCACGAGAATCTCAGTGAGGTCAGGCCCTGTAGCTTTTCCAGAAAATTCCAACACGAATTATAACCAATTCTCAGCACCAGCAAGTCTATATACTTCAAAATTTAGGGCTTTTGGCTAGAAAGGTCATAACATATCAAGTATTAACAAAGGGGAACTAACAAACAAGAATTTAAACCTATTAATCTAAGTTTTCCTCACCTCACAAAAACCTCAAAAACTACCCGAGAAGGGTTCTAATCTAAAGAAACTCACCTTGATTTCTTGATTGACTCTTTGCCAAGCTTCCTAGTCCAAAACCCTAGCTTGATTCCTCTTCTTTCCTTGATTCCTTAATCTTCTCTTGACTTCAAAATCACAAAGTTGTGCTTGCAAGTGGGTTAGAATCAAAGGGATGATGATTGAGTGAAGATTGGAGTAGGAAGAGGGAGATTGGCGTGAGGGAGGGAGTAGAGAGAAGGGAGAGGAAAATTTCTAGAGAGAGAGGGAGATGGGGAAAAATGAGGAAAAATGGGGTTTGGTGGCTTATAAAGCCTCAAGCCTCAAATTACCAAAATGCCCTTTCCTTAAAAATATCTCTGTTACGACGTCCCATCACCGATAATTATCTGAGTCTTAAGTGGGATGTTACAAGATAGGTCATTTGTGTCAAGGGAAAAGCTAAATCAGTCCATTGTGAATGATTTCTCTCTACCTCAATATCTTCATCTAAGCAATTTTTCTATTCTGCCAATTTGCTTCAAATGGAATTAGAAAACGCCGTTTTTGAACATTGTAACTAACTAATTAATGCAGAAAACCAATTCAGGACAGCAAGGAAAACCATTTCATAAAACAACTAGAAAACCAGTGCATCGAACCAAAAGTCCAGTTTGACCTGATTCACTGTGTATTTTTTTCTTTTTGACAAAACCTGATTCAATGTGTATTGAAACTAGTTCTGTTGAACCAATTAAATCGGATTTAGATTCTATTCAGTTCAATTTTCTCTACTACACCATGAATAGAGCTACATGGATCAAAATTACAGTGAGATCTCTGCATTTACAATATACTAAATTAACAAATACATCATATCATTGATTTAGAAAATTTGGAATTAATACTTGTTTAAGTGTAGCATGACTTGAGATTTTGGGTACCTTGGCATCATCAGAAAAAAGAATTCTTTTCTAAAACTTGAATTTTTCTTCTTATAATATTTGTTGTACAATCATTAATAATTCACTCAAAAAATCGTGGATATAGTATATCTTTAGTGGAGATATCGTAGAGGTTGCTTAAAACACATGGAATCGTAGTTCAACACTTTTTGTTGTTCGAGGAGAACTAGGTGACAGAGTGAGTTGCATAAACTTGTGCAGAATATCTTAGATAAGATATTGTTCAAATAGCAATAAAAAATTAAAAATGAGTAGAGATAAATCAAAATTAGTAACTGTTTGTTCCTTGGTCGTTGCTTAAATTTTTATCGTTGGACAGGAATATTTCTGGATTGTCTAAGGGTGACGTGCCATTGCGGCGACCATTGAGTTCCTTATTTATACGTAGTCATATATTACCATTTATGCTACAATGTTTCAAGAAATTTACGAGGACAGTGACACACATTGTCTTCAAAACTTTCAGAATTAGTAAAGAAAACATCAGAGGAATATTGAACTAGTAAACTCATAAGAAAGAACGTATTAGCAATGCTTTCAATATTGACACATCCCAACATTAACTAAATAAATCATCTGTTTAGGATCAACACTGGATGCTTTAAAGAAAGAAATAAAAATCACCGATTGGTACTAAGAGAATGAAAAAGAATAAAGAAGTTAAATGGTTGGCAGGGGATAGTGTGGTTGGTGCAATGCAGAATGCAATCAAACTTGGTACATCACCGTGCTCTGGTGTAAGTGCCAAAACAGTAGAATTACCATAAACTTGGTACAAACCATAAAGGATAAGGAACATCACCGTGCTCTGATGTCTCCATAGAAAAGTGTTCGATGTTTTTATCAGTCAAACAAAACATCCCCGTCTCTAAACATGTCGACGGATTTATTCTAGGACATGGAAAAGTAAGAGCAAAGTAGATGCTATTTCCTCTAATTAACTCTTTATTGCAATTAAGCTCATCCCTTGACATTATCATGCTCTTACAGTAACTAACAAAAGCCACTCTATCTTCCAGCTTCACATTCTGCCACCCAATAGGATCCTTGTCCGCGTCGAGCCTGTACACTTCAAAGCTGGTAATCTGAGGCGGCTTAAGTAATGATGTGGATATTTTCAAACGGTCAGAGATAACATGTTGATTTTCAGACTCTGCATTACTGAACATATAAATGAAGTATAACTCTCTTAACACTTCATCTTTAGCTAGTAAACATGAATAATGGTTGCTAATTACACTTGATTCTGGTGGCCTTTTTTCTGGACGTTCAATCAACATTTTAGCCTTTGGAGGTGCATTGGTGGAGTCTTTGAGATCATAAACCAATATAGAATGTGAGGACGAATCACTTACATACAGTTTTGTACCAATAATTTCCACATCCATAAAATATGTCCCTGAATCCTTTTCTGTCTCAACTATAGTCCATGACTTTTCAAAGAGCTTATAAATTGCAATGTGACAAGAATCACTCAAAAGACCGACTAAATAACAATCAGAACCATCACAATTTGGTTTGGAAGAGGCCACAAATTTGCTCACATGTAACATTCCATCACCTTGGATGGAAAACGGAAAATACAACTTTGATGGTATTGTGATTCTAACATCAGTCACTGGATTCAAAAAGAAAAGTTTTACAAAACCTTTTTCAGAATAATCACTCACAATCAACCAACCTTCAACTGAGCCAACACATTTATTAGTGCACCCCAATTGTTGTGTTCTAAGGTGATGTATACTTTGTGTATTCAAGCTGTAAAAGAAGCTCGATTTTTCGGATTTTAGGAAAATTAATGGCAGTTCAGGTAAATGGCAGCAACACTTGTTTTCAATGACATTAGAAATTGTTTTCCTACAAGAACGGCATATTGCCTTTAATCCAAGGCAATCTTTAAGGGGCAAACGCTTCATAATCAATTCCAACACATCGACAGGTGGTTTTGTCAATATGTTGTTTTCTTCCATCTCATATTTTTTCATTTCACTGAGCCACTGCAGAATCATTGCAACTTGCAAAGATTAGTGTTTTTTTATTTTTTTTGCAAATATTAGTGTTATAAAAGAAGTATAAGTTTCTTTTGTTTTTGACATAAAAGGTTAATTGATTTGTTCAGAGTGGAAGTGGAAAGGGATTTATTATTACTTTATAGGGTTAATTAATTAATAATTAAATTTGCACAAAGTAAAACTAGAGACGTGCTCATAAACATAACACTCACACTAAATCAGCAGCGAATATACACAACGAAAAAAAAACTGATAAACCCTAACAACTATATGCCAGAAAGTAACATAAAAACTCACAAGATATAGGACGTTCCATCAATTTGAGTAGCTCCACTATCAATCCGAAAATTCGGATTCGAATAACCCTTGACTTGCTGATTATGAGAAACCCTTGATATATATGGTTGATACGCTTAAACTTTCACACTATATTTTTGACAGAAAGAGAGACCCGATCGTTTTATGTGATCTGTTAGTCATACCCCACTTTTGTTTATAAACATCCCCTTATTATTTTTCGACAGAACCCCCTTATTATTATTTGTACTTAAATCTATTTTATAGTAAATATAACGAAAAATCCTAAAATAACTATCAAATTTTGTCAACTTTTTTATCAAGAGAAAAATATAAACAACAAAAATAAAACTTGCCAATCCGCTGCCTAAATACTCCAGAGGTATCCGCAAGCAGAATGATATCCAATTGAGGAGGAGAAGTCTACATCTTCAAAAAGTCAGTATTAGTAGAACCAAATTTAGCCAACCAATCACCACATTTGTTGTCTTCTATCAAAGTATGAGTAAAAGAGACCCACGGAAGAGAAGATAGCTTCCTAATGAGAGAAAGCAAAGTTGTGTGAGGATGAAAATCTTTTGCTTAGTATCAATAAGATGAAATAACAGCACATATCATTTTTAAATTTAAAAGTATATAACTTGATAATTGAGATTTTTATTTACATAAGTTAAGTTAACCTATTTTTTTGTTTAGTTTAGTGGCTAATTTCACCTTTTAAGGCGAATAAGTAGGAAATTTGGAGTTCAAACATCAGCTCATGTATATATTATACAATTTTATTTTAAGAATATATTATACAATGTTCTTATTAACTGAATTATGTTCAATTAACATATTTTATTACAATTTTTTTAATAACATAAATATTATAAAATTATTCAATAATATTTGCAAATATATATATATATATATGAAAAATTATCGATGATATTTAATATTACTAGTATAGTAGTATATATATATATATATATATTAGTCTCCTCAAAATGTTGGTGTCTAACCTTTCTAAATATTATTTCAAAAAAAAAAAAACCTTTCTAAATATTATGAAGTGATAATATTTGCAACATTAAAAAACCTTTCTCCAGAAGTTGGTGTCTAACCATTGCTCCAGATTATACTATATGATTAATGTAACTTAAAATAATTATTTAACATTACTAAAAGGTTTTTTCTTTACGGTATTATAGTAAAAGGGTTATTCTGGCTTCAGCCCTCTTTTGTACCAAAAAAAATAAGAGTAAAAGGGTTACTGACTTACTGTTGAACTGGAAAGTTAGACAAGTATCAGCCAATAACTTTTAACAGTGATTATATTTTCTTCAAATGAGGAAAGAATGTTGTCCTTTAATTATGAGTTCTTTAACTACTCCAAAAAATGTTAATTAAGTATGATTTTTTTTTGAGGTTTTTGAGATACTAATTTGAGGTTTTTGACATACTAAACTAAGAAATACATAATGTAAAGAAAAAGACAAAATTTAAAAGAATAAATTTCAATAAAATAGCTTATTTGATTAATTGAGAGCATATTAAATAAAGGGTTTGTCTAACATGTGTAATTGTACATGTTAATACAACTAAAAGTAGCAACTTTTTATTGAAAAACAACAATTTTTTATTAAATAGTTGTATATTTAATATAAATACACAAGTTCCAATACAAACTTACTATTTTGAATTTTCTTAACATGCGTAAATTTGCACACGATAGAAAAACCCTTAAATAAAACGTTCAAGCACAATCTTTATAGAAAAACACTCATCCTATTGAGAAGAAAACATTGTGGCTTGCGGATAAGGGTCGAGATTGGATGAAATGGGGCCAAATCTTACTACAAGATGATCATACTATCGAAGGTAGACATGAAGATAAGTGCCAAATCTTTCATTTTTCCTCGGGGTATGATGACCATCAAATCTTTCATATTGAGGGTAAAGCATTGTCTAACTTTCCCAACATATCCTTCTCGTCTATGAGAGTGTTATTCAAGGTATCAGTCGAAGGTTTCTTGATTCATCTGAAGTACATCACGTATATATGCCTGGCCTAAGGAAAAATCAAGCGTTTTCTGTGGAAACTTTTCCTCGTTCGCCTGGGAAACCAACACTTTCACCAACGGGAGGCTTGCTTTCAAGGACAGAGTCTTCAAGAGTATCATTCTTCATGGTTGTGCAGTTCGCCTGATGCGGGAACTATCAAGTGAAGAATCGGCTCAACATGTTGAAATGTTAATGTAGTGCTTCATGTTTCTAGCAGACCTACCACCAAAGGTGAAGTATCATTCACTTTTTTATACAACTGATTTGTATATGTTTACATCAAATTTTATTTATATATAACTAACTTTTTACTTATATAATTGATTTATTTCAACCAATATGTGGCATCTGCTATCCGGTATTTCACCTAGCAATTTTTTTTTCTTTTTGCTATTTTCCGTGATCTAAAGTAATTCCTTTTAACTCGACTAGCTCATATCAATGCTATCTACTATGAGTAGATATTCTTTATTGTATTGTGCACTTCACCAATGCTTAAATGAATCAGATTATCAGAACAAAATAGAATCCCACAAGCAGAAAATAGAGGATGCTATATTTGAGACTGCTGATGATGCAAAACTAGAGCTTTTGCAGAGAGAAGTGGATGAAGAACTTGAAAAGGAACGCTAGTTCAAATTGGACGTTAGATAAATCTCTATTTGTTTTCTGTTTACAAATGCATGCTCTTTTTAGATTTTAATCTTCTTGAAAGGATGTATCTTATCTTCCATCTTGCGTCAACACAGCCATTAGCAATGAGTTTAAAATTAAGGACAAGGTATGTGCATTGCAAAACTTATAATTAAGGCCCCGTTTACTTTCCATTTCCAAAAACATTTTTCAGCTTTCATTTTCTAAAATTTGTGCTCATTTTAAATTGCCAACAAAGAGATGGAAGAGTCGTGTGGTGAACAACTGTAATAGAAAGAATAGGGAAGACAAATCTATAAAGAATGTATTTTCAGAAACAATGAATTTCGCGTTTTCAAAATTTCTAAAAAATTCTAGATGTTTTTTCAAAAAGAAATGGTGAGGATAATTTTGAATCTATATTTTCTTATGTACATTAGTAGAATTGAAAATGAAAACGAGAAACATGAGAAGTAAACAAATCCTAAGACTGTAAACTGGTCATATATAGGTATTGATATTTATTGTTCGCTTCGATTTTGTGGTCTCAATTACATGAATGTGCCTTCTCGATTTTAATAGTAAAGTCACTTAATTGTCCTAAACTGAAGGCAGTTCTTGATTTTAACATTTCCCATATAAATTGGAACATATATTTATTATTTTCTTTTGTTTTAGGATGCTAATTTCAATGAATGCTTCTGTAATAAATATTGTTCCAAACTTGGATGATCAATCAAATATTTCAGGCGGTATCCTTTTGTTGAACTACCATTCTCTTTATCCCGTGTTTTTTCATCAGGTATTTATTAAATGATATTTTTGTCCTTTGAAAAGACAAGAATTGCTTGCTCCTTAAACTTTAATTGCAGATATTGTTGAAAAGGAAAAAAAAATGCGGCGGAGAAATTTGAATACAACACATCACAGACGACTATCCTTGATGTATGTAATGACATCTGGAAAACAGTAAATGTTTGATGCATGTCAAACATGTCTCTGTTGGATGATATTTGTAACATTATGTAATTTCTATAATTGAGTTCTATGTTAGGAATCCAGCAATCAACTTAATGACTGAAGAGTTCAATGTCTCAATTTATTATGAATGAAAATCTTACAATGTTAATAGTGACTTGTTGACTACTATGTTTCATTGGTGTGTATTTCATGCCAAGAATTAGATACTAGTTTGAATGTTCACATAGTTGGCCACTTGTTATATAAACTAATGTGCAGTATACTTGAGCATAGACAAACTCAACTATAAACAATAGTGGAAAACTAATTGATCAATAAAAAGTAATTGCTCATAATCTTGATTCATCAACAAATGACATTGGAAAAGATCTACTGATATATGTACTGAAAGAATATTGAAAGTGTAGATAGGTCATTTGTGTCAAAGGAAATTCTGAAAGAATCAGTCCCATGTGAATGATTTCTTTCTACCTCTTTAATATTTTCGTCAAAGCAATTATGCTCTTCTGCCATTTTGGCTTCCTGTTTCTTTTCTTCTTAATTAGAAAATTTATTGGCACCTATATCATCATCAGATACTAAAATATAATGTGCAGCATTTGATTAGGCTAATTCACGTATAAACACAGATTATAAACTAACGTTGTTATACATACATAAAAAGAACATTACATAACTGTAAATGAACAATGGACTAGTGAACAACAGACTTATTCGCTTCTATAAAGGAATGTTGAACTTTGAATTTGATAAAATCACGAAGCATTCTTCTAATATGCATATTCAACAGATAGCCACTAACACGACCATTCTAGTTAATAAAACGCTGTTTGAAGCAGTATAAACCAGAACAGAACCATTTCATAAAACAGTTTGAAAACCAGTTCCCTTTGAGAATGATAATTTAAAACTAGTGTGCCGAACCAAAAGTCCACTTGGTTTAGTTCACCGTGTATCGAAACTAATTTCGTTGAACCCCAATTAAATTTGATTTAGGTTCTATTCAGTTCAATTTTCTATATTGTACTACAAACAGAGCTCTGTGCATGAAAATTCTAGCTTATGTTGGATTACCATAGATGAACATTGCCTACATTATTTGGATATAACATAGTCTTACTACAACTTTATGCATAACCATAGATTATCAATTATAGAACAATGTTTCAAACAATTTATGTGGACACACATTGTCTTCAAAACATTGAAAACAGCAGAGGAATATGAAACTAGTAAATTCATAAAGAAAGAACTATTAGCAATGCTTTCAATATAGACACATCCAAACCTTGACTAAATCACTTTGTATGGGATCAACGCTGCATGCTATGAGGAAAGAAATAAAAAATAGAGGTCTTTAAACAAAATGGAAAGGAAAAAAAGAAATAAAAGGCTGCAAGCCATTCTTCAATAACAAAAAGAAAAAAAACTTATGCCAAATGCAAGGTGGATGGTGTTTGACATGAATCTCCAAATTCTTGCATTTTGAGGCGTAAATATTTTAAAGCCATGAAGAAGTCTAATTGATCCACAGCATAAATGCATCTTGGCCTTGACGACATAAAAATAAGTAGAAAGCAATTCATTGAAGACACCATTGGCATGCAATCAAAACATTTCTAAGTGTCAAGACAATGGAATTACCATACACTTGGTACAAACCATAAAGGATAAGGGACACCGCCGTGCTTTGATGTCTCCACAGAAAAGTATCTGATGCTGCTATCAGTCAAACAAAACATCCCCAACTCTAAACCAGACCATGGATTTATAGGACATGGAAAAGATTCAGCAAAATAAATGTTATTCCCTCCAATTAACTCTTTATTGCAATTAAGTTCATCCCTTGACATTACCATACTCTTGTAGCAACTAACAAAAGCCACTTTATCTTCCAGCTTCACATTCTGCCATCCAATAGGATCCTTGTCCGTATCCTGCTTGAACACTTCAAAGATGGTAATCTGAGGCGGCTTAACAAATGATTTGCATATTGTCAAACGGTCAGAGACAACATGTCGAGTATCATACTCCCCATTAAGTAACATATAAATGACATACAACTCTCTTAACGTTTCATCTTTGGCTAGATAACGTGAAAAAAAATTGCTAATCATACTTGATTCTAATGGCCTTCTTATTTTTGGAAGCTTAGCGAACCCTTCAGCTTTTGGAGGTCCAATAATGGAGTCTTTGAGATCATAAACCAATATAGAATCTGAGAACAGGTCACTTATGTACAATTTCGTACCAATAATTTCCACATCACCAAAATAAGTCCCTAAATCCTTATCTAGCTCAACTGCACTCCACGACTTATCAAAAAGTTTATAAATTTCAATGTGACAAACACTTAAAAAGGCAACTAAATAACGATCAGAACCATCGCAATTTGGTTTGGAAGAGGCCACAATTTTTCTCACAGGTAATATTCTATCACCTTGGGCAGAAGAGGGCAAGTGTAACTTTGATGGTATCATGATTCTAACATTAGTCACTGGATTAAAAAAGAAAATTTTTGCAAAACCTTTTTCAGAATAGTCACTCACAATCAACCAGCCTTCAACTGAGCCAACAACTGAGCAAAGACACTTATTAGTGTGCCCACATATTGGTGTTCTAAGGTGATGTATACTTTGTGTATTCAAGCTGTAAAAGAAGCTCGATTTTTCGGATTTTAGGAAAATTAATGGCAGTTCAGGTAAATGGCAGCAACGCTTGTTTTCAATGACATTAGAAATTGTTTTCCTACAAGAACGGCATATTGCCTTTAATCCAAGGCAATCTTTAAGGGGCAAATGCTTAATAATCAATTCCAACACATCCATGGGTAGATTTGTCAATATATTGTTTTCTTCCATCTCGTATTTTTCACTGAGCCACTGCAGATTCATTGCCAACTTGCAAATATTAGTCTTATAAAAGAATTATAATTAAGTTTTTTTTTTTTTACTTTGATATAAAAAGGCTGATTGAAGTGTGTTGACATCACTATTAAGAAAAGAAATTCCAACTACGTCAAAACCTAACAACCATAAAGGTGTACATAACCATAACACTCACACTAAATCAGCAGTGAATATGCATGCATATATATTTCATTAAACTGATAAACCTTAAACAACTATGACATAAAATAACATAAAAATCAGAGATTGCACTTACAAGGTTTACGAGGATAGGTCAATTTGAGTAGCTCCACTATCAAACCAAAATTTTGGAATCGAATAACCCTTGATATCGTTGGTCTGGTCATGAGAAACCCTAGTACATTGAGACGCTTGAAATTTCACACTTAATATAAAGAGGCGTAGTTGTTTTACATGTGATTTGTGAGTCATAGCCCAATTCTTTTAAAGACACCCCCACTTATTATTTGTACTGTAGATTTATTCTTATTCCTCTAAAAAAAAAAAAGTCTATTTTTTTTTTTTAGATATAACACTAATAAATCAATTTTATAACAAAACGAATGGAAACATGAACATGTTAGTTCCCTTGTATCCACTTTTCTACCCCATATACAATGATCAATATTTTTGGTAAATAAGTTTAAAATAGGTTATATTTATTGTTAAAATGTGATGCATATTTCTAGAATTCTCTAGAATGCATTAGTAGTTTATAGAATGTTAAAAATTCATGTACATGTCTAGATTTCTCTAGAATAGTTTAGTATATTTTAGATTTAATTAATACTACACATGAAGTAGGAAATGTCAAGAAAAATCTAGAAAGAAGTATCTAGAATATGACACCCACACTATAAATAGGCGAGCATGTAGTCATTTGTAATCAATCCAATTTGGAGAGCAATACAATCTATTCTTGCTCCAAATCCTCACACTACTTACTATCATATTTCAACTTTCAACTAAAGCCTTCTACACTATCCAACTACACTCTAAACTAACACTACTACCTAAAATACTAACAGTGGCATCAGAGCTATGTTCGATCATATATTGGGCGTAGAAAATTTATCCATCTATTTCCAACCAAACCCTCCTTATATCCTACACCATTTCTAAATTTTTTTCCCTAAGACATGGCTAATATCATTCAACCATCATCTATGACTATCCCTACTTTCAATGGTGAAAACTATGATTTTTGGAGCATTAAAATGAAGACATTTTTTTGCTCTCAATATTTATGGGAGATTGTAGATGAAGGATTTACTATTTCCGTAGACATTTCAACTCTCAATGCAGCTCAGAAAAAGGAGTTAAAGGAAAATAAACAAAAAGATTCAAAGGCATTGTTCTTTTTGCAATAAGCGGTAGCATACAATATCTTTCCAAGAATAATGGGAGCTACAAGTGCCAAAGATGCTTGGGGTACACTAAAGGAGGAGTTTCAAGGAAGTGACAAGGTACGTGCCATTAAACTTCAAATTCTTCGACGTGAGTTTGAGTTAACAAAAATGAAAGAGTCTGAGACCGTAAAAGACTATTATACCAAGATAAAAGAATTAGTAAGTCAAATGAGAACTTACGGGGATAATATTCTCGACAAAAGAATTGTTGAGAAAATTCTAATTTCTATTCCTCGTAAGTATGATGCAATCGTTACTACGATTGAGCAAACCAAAGATCGGTCTACTTTGTCGGTGACAGAATTAATAGGCTCACTGGAAGCTTATGAGCAAAGGTTGAGTAGGCATGATGATGATACAGTTGAAAATGCCTTTCAATCAAAACTTCAATTACGGTCTCAAAATAAAGGATTTGGAGGAAACAAGAGAAGCGGAGAAAATTCTAGAAACAAAGAAATTTCTAGAAATTTCTCAAAGAAAAATCAAGATGAGTATCCTTCATGTGGCATATGAAAGAAGACAAATCATGCCGAGAAATATTGTCGATGGCGCGAAAAACCACAATGTGGACACTGTAAGAAATTTGGACATGTGGAGAAGAACTGCTACAACAAAAATAAGCATCAAGCAAACTTTGTTGAAGAGCATAAGTGTGAGAAGAACCAACGTGACCATGACCAACATCTTTTTTATGCCACCCATGATTCCAATGATGAATTGAGTAGAAATTGGTACTTGGATAGTGGTTGCAGCAATCACATGGCTAAAGATGAGAGCATCTTCAAGGATATTGATGACTCTGTCAAAGTAAAGGTTCGACTGGGAAATGGCTCAGTCGTGGAATCTAAAGGCCGAGGCACTGTGATGGTGGAGACTAAGAAAGGTACAAGGTTCATCAAAGATGTCTTACTAGTTCCCAATCTTAAAGAAAATCTTTTGAGTATTGGTCAAATGTTGGAGAAAGGATATATTATACACTTTGAAGGAGACACATGCTCAATATATGACACCAATCACAAAAGGCAAGAGATAGCCAAAGTAAAAATGGAGAAAAGAAATAGAAGCTTTCCAATAAGCTTCAAGTGCACTAATAACATTGCCTTGAAAGTCCAAGTTGATGATTCATGGCTATGGCATCGAAGATTTGGTCACTTCAACACTCAAGCATTGAAGTTGTTATATCAGAAGAATATGATGAGAGATCTCCCACACTTGAAGGAAAATAATGAAGCTTGTGAAGGATGCCTTCTCGGAAAGCAACATCGATTGACATTTCCAACAGGAGAAACTTGGAGAGCTGAGGACTTGTTGGAGTTGATACACACAGATGTTTGTGGACTGATGAGGACACCCTCACTCCACAACAACAGGTATTTCATCCTCTTCATTGATGATTTTTCTAGAATGACTTGGGTCTACTTTATGAAAGAAAAATCAGAAGTTTTTGGAATATTCAAAAAGTTTAAGACCTTTGTTGAAAAACAAAGCGGAAAATATATTAAAGTTCTCAGAAGTGATCGTGGCAAAGAGTACAACTCCCACAAGTTTGATAAGTTCTGTGAAGATGAAGGCATCGAGCGACAACTAACAAACGCATATTCTCCACAACAAAATGGTGTGTCGGAAAGGAAGAATCGCACAATCATGGAGATGGCTCGATCGATGATAAAGGATAAAGGATTGCCTAATACATTTTGGGTTGAAGTAGTTTACACTGCTGTCTACATATTCAACAGATGTCCAACCAAGGCAGTCAATGACAAAACTCCAATTGAGGCCTGGTGTGGCAAAAAACCATCAGCTAAGCATCTAAGAGTTTTTGGATCTATCTGCTACATACATGTTCCTTCTCAAAAGAGACATAAGTTAGAAGACAAGAGCATACGTGGAATATTCTTGGGATATAGCACACAATCAAAAGGTTATAGAGTCTATAACTTACAAACAAAGAAGCTCATTGTTAGCCGAGATGTTGAAGTTGATGAAAATGCTAGCTGGAATTAGAATGAAGGACAAGTTGAGAGAAGAAACATTACCATTCCAATACCACAATCAGACACAGAGGTTATAGAAGAAGCAACTGAAGAACCAGGTACGCCACCTTCACCTCCTCAACAAGAAACTTCTTCACCAGAATCTACTCCAACAAGAGTAAGATCATTGGTGGATATATATGAAACTTGCAACTTGGCCATGCTTGAGTCTGAAAACTATGATGTGGCGTCAAAACAAGAAGTATGGGTCAAGGCAATGCAAGATGAGATTAAAATGATCGAGAAGAATAATACTTGGGAGCTTGTAGATTGTCCACATGGAAAAGATATAATTGGAGTTAAATGGGTCTATAATACAAAGCTTAATCCTGACGGCTCAATACAGAAGCACAAGGCTAGACTAGTCACAAAAGGTTACTCGCAACAACCTGGAGTCGACTATAATGAGACATTTGCCCCGGTTGCTCGCCTAGACACTATTAGAGCCTTAATAGCTTTTGCTACACAAAAAAGGTGGAGCATACATCAACTAGATGTGAAATCTTCTTTTCTAAATGGCGTACTTGAGGAAGAGATTTATGTGGAGCAGCCACAAGGATTTGTAGTCAAAGGAAATGAAGGAAAAGTTCTGAGACTAAGAAAAGCTTTATATGGCTTGAAGCAAGCCCCTCGAGCATGGTATAGTAGAATTGATCAATACTTCACAGATCGAGAATTCAGGAGGAGCAAGAGTAAGCCAACGTTATACATCAAGACTCAAGGTCAACATGATACTCTCATTGTCCCCTTATATGTTGATGATCTTATCTTCACTGGAAGCAATATGATGATGATAGCTGGATTCAAAGAAGACATGATGAATACATTTGAGATGACCGACCTTGGCTTAATGAATTACTTCCTCGGCATAGAGGTAAAACAACACGAAGAAGGTATATTTATCTGCCAAAAGAAATACACTGAATCACTATTGAAAAAGTTCAAGATGAATGATTGCAAGCCAGTCGCTACTCCACTAGTAACAAATGAAAAGCTACAAAAAGATGATGGATCCCCAGATGCTGATGCATCACGCTATAGAAGTTTGATCGGGAGTCTGCTATATCTTACTGCCACGAGACCAGACATCATGTATGCTACAAGTCTTATATCAAGGTTCATGCAGAAACCAAGTCAAATTCACTTTGGAGTTGGTAAAAGAATTCTAAGATACTTGCAAGGCACAAAGGAGTATGGCATTTGGTATAAACCCACGAGCAACTCAAAGTTGCTTGGCTACACCGACAGTGATTGGGCAGGATCAATAGATGACATGAAGAGCATGTCGGGTTATGCCTTCTCACTAGGATCAGGATTTTTCTCATGGGCGTCTAAGAAGCAAGCTACAGTTGCACAATCCACAGCAGAGGCTGAGTACGTAGTTGCATCTGAAGCGACAAGTCAAGCTATATGGATTCGAAGAATACTAAGAGACATGGGTGAACAAGCAGATGAGCCTACTATAGTAGTATTGCGATAACAAGTCAGCTATAGCAATGGCAAAGAACCCGGTTCATCATCATCGAACAAAGCATATAGCAATCAAATATCACTTTATTAGAGAAGCAGAGACTACTAAACAAGTTAAGCTCGATTATTGCACAACAGAAGATCAAGTTGCAGACATATTTACAAAGGCATTACCAAGAGTCAAGTTTGAGCTATTGCGAAGGATGCTCGGAATTTCTGAAATATGCATCAAGGAGGAGTGTTAAAATGTGATGCATATTTCTAGAATTCTCTAGAATGCATTAGTAGTTTATAGAATGTTAAGAATTCATGTACATGTCTAGATTTCTCTAGAATAGTTTAGTATATTTTAGATTTAATTAATACTACACATGAAGTAGGAAATGTCAAGAAGAATCTAGAAAGAAGTATCTAGAATATGACACCCACACTATAAATAGGCAAGCATGTAGTCATTTGTAATCAATCCAATTTGGAGAGCAATACAATCTATTCTTGCTCCAAATCCTCTCACTACTTACTATCATATTCCAACTATCAACTAAAGCCTTCTACACTATCCAACTACACTCTAAACTAACACTACTACCTAAAATACTAACATTTATAGTGTTCAATATTGTTCATATTATAGTGGGGTTGTTTTTATTTTAATGTGATTTAACTATTTTTTAATTAATAATTCAAATAATAATATAAAAAGATAAAATAAAGGGTAAAAATGGGAAACAAAGTCACCATAAACTATGCATCCGCTATATATGTAGGTATAGAAAGTTTAAAGAGAACTCCTAAATTTCATCGCTCTTGCTTATGAAGAAAATTTGGTTGGAAGGAGAGAACTCTCTTTGTGTTCTCAGAGGTTTTCCGACGAATACTAGTCATTGTTAAATCAGTTGGGGAAACTTCATACCCTATAACATGATATATAAGAAATAAAAAAGAATTTCTGAAATAACTTTCAATTTTGATCGACTATAACAACAAATATTTTTTTTAAGAGATATTAATTTTGTTGAAGGGGAACAAGAGTACTTAATGGATTTGATTTTGCATTCTTTAAAGCTTGTAGGGGAGTGCTTAAAACAGATTCAAAGGTTAAGTTCGCAGAGTTCCACGCAAACTTTAAGCTTCCAAGGTGTTTTATGTTGCTTTGATCTCAAAGGTCCTTAGTCCACATTTTGTGGGAGAATTTCGTCATATCTCTTTTTTTGGGATTCTTTATAAGTTGTTGGCCAAGGTTCTTGCAAAAAGACTTGTGGAAGTAATCAATTCAATTGTCTCAAAACAAATGGGCTTTCATTAAGGGAAGATACTAGGTGGACAGGGTAGTGGTGGTAAATGAGGTTGTGGATCTCGCAAAGAGAACGAAAAAGGAGTGTCTAATATTCAAAGTTTATTTTGAAAAGGCTTATGATTCGGTAAGTTAAAATTTCTTGGATTACGTGCTAAGGCATTTTGGTTTTGATGGGAAGTGGAGGGGGTGGATGTGAGCATGTGTGCTTTCGAGATCATTATTGGTTTTGATAAATGGATGTCTGACGAAGGAAGCGGTTATACGTAAGGGTCCTAAGCAAGGGGCTAATCCTAAGGGGGCTTCGACTTGGAAACCGGTGCTCGAGTTAGTAGAAAAACGGTTAATTCTTCCAAGAATATGTTTGTTAATTAGTCTAGGAGGAAAGGTGGTCCTCGTTATCACATTTTGCAATCCATTCCTATTTTATACAAGTCTTTTCTTAAAATTCCAACTTGTTAGTGGAAAAGGATCGTAAGGCTTCAAATAATATTTCTTGTAACAAAATAAGGTGGGTGAAATGTAAGAATCTTTTTAGGCCTAAGTAAAAAATACCTTTGCTTCTTTTGATGAGTCAAAGAGCGAGTTATTATCAATGGTGTGGGAAAATTTTTGCTTCTTCAAAAGTATTAGTATTCTCTTGGAAATTTTACTATTGAATCTCCTGCCAACAAGAGAAATTTTCAAGAGGACGTTTGTTATTGATGTTCAAAATTTGGGGTGTGTTTGGTGTGAGAGAGTGTTAGAATCGGCGAATCATTTGTTTATTGTTTATAACTTTGCGAGTAAACTTTAGTATGCAATTTTTTATTGGTTAGGTGTTGAAATGATGCTTCTACGGAATACATCAACCTTGTTTGAAATCTTTGTGGCTTTGGCTCGAAAAGGTAATGGGAGGTATGTCTCGTTATTTTGGCACACAGTCGCGTTTGGTTGATTTGAAAGGCGAGGAAGGGTAAAAAAACTGGGAAAAGCTTGAAATTGTTGGAGGTCGTAAATGAAGTTAAAAGAGTTTCTTGTGGGTGGTTTTTGTGAAGCGAATTGGGTCTGTCTTTACTTTATTTTGAATGGTATTCATTACCATTAATGTGTACTATTTTATTCCCTCTAATTAACTCTTTGTTGTAATTAAGTTCATCCCTTGACATTATCACGCTCTAGAAGAAATAGATAAGTCTCAATTTGTTTTCTGCTCTTTTTAATTTAGAGTTTAATCTTCTTGATTTGATGTATCTTATCATCCATCTTTCATCAACACAACAATTCGCAGCAAGTTTAATGATTAGAACATAAACATATTTCCGTCCAAGAGCAAAGAAAATATTATGGAAAATCGAGCAAGAAAAGCAAAGAACGTTGTATGTGCACTGCAAACCTTGAATCTAGGATGATAAACCAGCTTCATATATGTGTTGTTATTTGTTATTCATGTTCGCTTTGATGTTATGGTCTCAATCACATGAATATGCCTTCTCAATTCGAACAATAAAGTCTGTTAATTGTTCTAAATGGAAGAGAACTCTTGATTTTTACATTTCCCATATAAATTGGAACATACGTTTAATCTTCTATTTTGTTTCAGACTGCTACTTTCGATGTATGCTTCCGTCGTCAATAATATTGTGTCGATCTTGTATGATCAGTCAAAAAATTAAGGTTGTATCTAGTTTAGGTATTCTATGAGTATATTATTTGTCCTTTGAAAATACATGAATTACTTGCTCCTTAAACTTTAATTGCAGATATTGTTGAAAAGGAAAAAATGCAGCGGAAAAATTTAAATATGCCACATCACAGATGACAATCCTTGATGTATGCAATGACATCTAAAAAACATTAAGTGATTGATGTATGTCAAAAATGCCTCTGTTGGATGATATTTGTAACATTATGTAAGTAATGACTAAAAAACATTGAGTGCTATGTTCGGAATCCAACAATGCACGTAATGACTGAAGAGGTCAATGTCTCAATTTATTATAAATGAAAATTCTTATATTGCTCATAGATAGGTCATTTGTGTCAAAGGAAATGCTAAATATCAGTCCCATGTGAATGATTTCTCTCTACCTCATTATCTTCTTACAAGCAATTTTGCTATTCTGCCAATTCGCTTCCGGTTTTTCCTTTTCTTCAAATGAAATCAGAAAACTCAGTTATTGCTATTTCACCTACATCATCTTCATATACTATAATATAATCTCCAAAATTTGATTAGTCTAATTCGCACATTAACTCGGATCATAAACTCACCCTGTTGTATGTACATTAAAAGAACATTACAAACTTATAATTGAAACAGGACGTCCCTTTAATTTATTTCATTTTTTTAATTGAAAAAGGAGCTAAAAGGAAACCAAAAAAGAAAACTATATTGAAATAAACAGGAATTTTTTTTTAAATGGCACTTGTACTCATAAGAAAGAATGTATTAGCAATGCTTTCAATATTGACTCATCCCAACATTAACTAAATAAATCATCTGCTTAGGATCAACACTGGATGCCTTAAACCAATTAGAAATAAAAAATCATGTACTAAGAAATATAGCTAGGTCCTTAAAGAGAATGAAAATGAATAAATTTAAATGGTTGGTGCAATGCAGAGGCACCTTATAGCCATTCTTCATTGACAAGAAAAATGTATGTCAAATGCAAGGTGAATCAATTTTGACATGAATCACTAAAAGCTTGAATGCTGAGGCATAAATAGTTTTAAAGTGATGAAGAAGTCTAATTGATCCACAACATGAATGCATCTTCCCACAACTTGATTGAAGACAATATTGGCATGCAAACAAACATATGTAAGTGCCAAGACAGTAGAATTAACATAAACTTGGAACAAACCATAAAGGAGAAGAAACTTCACCATGCTCCGATGTATCCACAGAAAAGTATTTGACGTTGCTATCGGCCAAACAAATTAAAACATCCCCACCTCTAAACCTGTCCATGGATTTATAGGACAGGGAAAAGTAAGAGCAAAGTAGATGCTATTTCCTCTAATTAACTTTTTATTGTAATTAAGTTCATCTCTTGCCATTACCATGCTGTTCCCATTACTAACAAAAGCCACTCTATCTTCCAGCTTCACATTCTGCCACCCAATATGATCCTTGTCCATGTCCAGCTTGTACACTTCAAAGATGGTAACCTGAGGCGGCTTAACAAATGATGTGGATATTTTCAAATGGTCAGAGACAACATACTCTGCATTATTGAACATATAAATTAAGTATAACTCTCTTAACACTTCATCTTTAGCTAGAAAAACTTGTACAATGGTTACTAATTATACTTGATTCTTGTGACCTTATTTTTGGAAGTTCAATCAACACTTAGCCTTTGGAGGTCCATTGTTGGAGTCTTTGAGATCATAAACCAATAAAGATTGTGAGGACAAGTCTCTTACATACAATTTTGTACCAATAATTTCCACATCCGTAAAATATGTCCCTGAATGCTTATCTGGCTCAACTATAGTCCACGACTTGTCAAATAGTTTATAAATTACGATGCGACAAAAATCACTCAAAAGACCTTCTAAATAACAATCAGAACCATCACAATTTGGTTTGGAAGAGACTACCATTTTTCTCACATGCGATATTATATTACCTTGGATGGAAGAATTGGAGGGCAACTGCAACTTTGATGGTATCATGATTCTAACATCGGTCACTGGATTCAAGAAGAAAAAATTCTCAAAAACTTTTTCAGAAGAGTCACTCACAATAATCAACCATCCTTCAACTGAGCCAACATATTTATTAGTGCACCCCAATAGTTGTGTTCTAAGCTGATGTACACTTTTTGTGCTCAAGCCGTAAAAGAACCTTGAATTGTTGGATTGTAGAAAAACTAGTGGAAATTCAGGTAAATGGCAACAATGCTTGTTTTCAATGACATTAGAAACGGTTTTCCAACATGCAAATATTAGTGTTATAAAAGAACTGTAAGGTTCTCTTGATTTTGATATAAAAACGCTAATTAGTTAAAATGTGTTGACATCACTATGTAAGAAAAGGAATTCCAACCACGTCAGAACCTAACAACCATTTGCAAAAAAGTATAACCATAAACGTGTTCATAACCATAACACTCACATGCCTACAATATGCAAAAACACGTTAAAAACACCCTTCAATACCATACAACATTTAAGATTTCATAATCCGAACCATGTTATAAGGGTGGGAAAAAAAAATTCTTTTATGATAAATAGACTCCCCTTATTTTATACACACTCCTTTGACACCACTCACATGCCTATGTCATGGGACTCATCCAACAAAAAATATAAAAGGCTATTAATTTTCTCACTTTATTGGTTTCTCACGCGCCCTATTTTTTTCCTAAAATATCATTTGCTCGGCAAATATAATTTGAACCCTTATCAAGGAAATTTCGGATTATACAATCCGAAACATGTTGAAACCCATAAAATGGCTATGTAATTGATATCAAAGGTCTTTGTTGACCATCGTACAATCCTCACAAAAACTGCAAAGCAATTGCCGGGATTGTATGAATGGGCAGCAATGACCTTGATATCATAAACCACTCAAATCGAAAATAAAAATTGAGAATGGATGTGAAGTGAAGAATGAATGTAAATGTTGAAGGATGCAAGACTATTTATAGCCATAAAATGTCACAATACTATAAATTGGGTCAAAGGAAATGTGTTTAAAAACTCATTTAACACACCACAAACCATTCAAACCTTTGGTGTAACGCCACCGTCCACGGTCTGGAACAATTCGGATTATATAAGTCGAACACTTCATAAAAAATTTGGATTGTATAATTGGAATTGTCCCAGACTATGTTTAAGCTTGATCTTTGGAAGGTTTTCATGGTGAATAACACGAGAAAAAAAAAAGTAATCGACATAATTCAACAGCGTAAAAACACATAATAAGAGAAGTGATGATGAAAGGGAAGGTGTTTCAAGAGGTCTTTTTGAACTTGTTCCAGCTGACCTGTGAGCTCACATATTTCTATCGGCATGGCAACTCAATCTAGTTCTTAACAACCTCTTCGTATTCAGATCCACATAATAATGCTGAAAGTCAGGGTGTTTCAAGAGGTTTTTTTGAGCTAGATCTTGATGTCTTGCCAACTGACATCTCTCTATTGGCAGGGCATCAAAATCTAGCTCATAAAAACCTCTTGATGTTCATATCCGTCGGATAATTTTTCATAGTTCTTTGTTGTGTTTTACAGCAAATGAATTAAACACATCTATTATACAAGTTTTTGTGCGTCGTAGACCACAGAAACTGTCGGTGCAATGTGGACCACAGAAAAATCTTGTATTTGATAGACTCAGATTATATAAACCAAATTGTATTTCACCCTACAAAGTACGAGTTTTAACACAGGAAATTTAATTGCGACATACATTAAATATAACAATCTCAAATACATCAAACGACATAATTCAACACCATAAAACACGTAATAAAACAAAACATAACATATCACGGATCAGCCAAACTAACTTCTTCATCCGGTTCCTCCATTAGAGCCCTGATTTCTCTCTAGTTCCTGAGTCAGATCAAACTTTTCCGAATATCTTCGAAAGATCTGACCAAAGAAGCGTCCAACTTGATTGGTTCTTTAGTATTGTACTGACCGAATATCGAAAACATGGTTCTCACGTCGTCATCGTCCCTGAGCTTCATCTGGCTGAACTGCACTCTTCCGACTGAGTCGATTGATGGACGTCGATACTCAACATCATTCATCCTCCTTGCATCTGTATGGCTAAGTTGACGGCTGATTTGATCCAGATGATCATTCAACCCAGAGAGTGTGACATCATTTCGAACCCTGATTAGATGGGGTTTTCCCTCATTGTAGTAAACTGCAGTTGGTTAGGTGTTCGGCTCAATGACCGAAATGTCCATGATTATTTGGTGTGGTTTGCAGTATATGAAAACAAGCACACTAATTTATAGAAGTTTATGTGCGTTGTGGATCACAAAAATTATCGGTGTAACGTGGACCACATAAAAATCATGTACTTGATAGGTTCGGATTATTTAAACTACATTGTCCCGCACCCTACAAAGTACGAGTTTTAACACATTCTTGAACTAGTTCGGAATATATAAACGGAACATTTCTAGGATGAGTTCGGATTATATAATTTGGGATGAGTTCGGATTATATAATCCGAAATATACGGATGGTTACTTGTTTGGCGACATTAACTCATTGAACACTTTTTTTTTTGTCAGACCAATTTCATTGATCATTTAAGAAGTTAGTTATTTGATTAGTATTGAAGGATAAAATTGTAAGAAAAAAAATTAGGTGAAGAGAAAACTGGAAGGAAAAAATGTTACACCAAAACTTAGTATCTTTTTGGATAAAATTATAAATTTTTTAAAATCTTATCATTTTTTTAATTCAAATTTTAATCATTTATTAAATAATGATTTAGTAAAAAAAATTAGCTTATATAAAGGGTAAATTTGGAAAGAAAAGGCCAGGCTAGAAGTTTGTATTCCCTTTATATATTGTTTTATAAGGACCCTTTATATATATATATATATATCACCCACCTAAAAACACTAAGGTGTAAATTAGCAAGCTACACTCACCTAAAATCATTAAAGTGTAAGTTAGCAACCTACACCCACTTGATTATTTACACTCATTTTTATAAGTTTTATCAAATTGTTTACACCACCTCACTAATATACACACACTTTCCATAAAAGTTTGTCTCATGCTTTCCACATGTTTTTAAAGTTGTACGTTTATTTGTGTTTTGTTTTATCTTATTTATTTGTAACATTTGGATCATTTAATTCTTTTTTTAACATTTAGGTCTTTTATTTTTTAAAACACATACAAATTAATGCTTTTTTATTTTCTATTAAAAAATATGAGCTGGCTGCCGCATAGATTGTTAACAATTATTTTGTTTTTTAATAGTTTCTTTATAAATAAACCCGGAAAAAATAAACCTCGTTCATGTATTTGTGAATTCCTTCATACTTTTACAATTCTTTCCGCACCAAATGCAGCAGCTGACGCCACACAAAGCATCCTTTCCATCGGAGATTAGACCCCTTCTTCTTCTTTTTTTTTATCTCTAAGGTTAATAATTACTCCCTCGGTTTCAAAATACATGTCACGTTTTTATAATGTGCACTACACACAGGGGCAGATCTAGACTTTTAATATCAGTGGGGCAATATTTTTTTTGTCAAATGATTAAATAATACAAAATTTAATAAGAAGTTATAACCGAAAAAAATTTCAAAGTCGATGACTTTGTTTTTTTTTTTAACAAGTCAAAATGGAATATATTAATAGAAACCGCGAGTCCCTCCTAGCACGAGGTGTGCCAGAAGAAGACTCGAAAAAAATACAGTCAACAGTCAAACAAACAAAAATAAAAGCCAATCACACTTAGCCGATACCCATACAAACAAGAGGGTTCGACCACCACAAATGAGAACATAAGTCAAGGTTAACATTATAGGCTTTCAGCCACCAAAAAGAATTAATTTTAACTTTATCTAACAGCTGGTGAGTAGTACTTTCCGTTGCCTTGAAGATGTGGTTGTTTCGTTCGTTCCACAGCACCCACACACAACAAAGCCAAATAAGATGAAGAAAGGAGCGACGAGAACGCAAACCTCCATATGAATGAGTAAACTGGACAAGATGACCGGGTATCAACTGAGGATCAACCGAGGATATACCAATCCAGGACCTGACCAAATTCCACAAAGGTGCAGTAACGGGACAATCAACGAACACATGATGAGCCGTTTCCAAACCCCCGCAACCTGACACAAAATTGAGAGTCCTGAGGAATGATGTTACACGTCACCAAATTATCCTTAGTCGGCAACCTGTTGCGGAGCAGCCTCCAAGCCAAGACAGAAACCTTCAAAGGCACCTATTTGTGCCAAATATAGTCGAATTTAGCATCCACATCAATAGAGTCTTGGGAAGTAAGTAAACTGTATGCAACCCTCACGGAGTAGCCTCCACAAAGGTCATGCCGCCATAGCCACGTATCTGAAAGGTTAGAAGACAAAGAAAACCCAGAAAGTAATGTTTTATATTCCCCTAGCAACTCCTTCTCCCACGTCCTCAACTGACGGCATCACTGCCAAGCCGCCCCGCCTTCCTCCCACCCCAACGCGCACATACCCGCAACCGTACACAACTTGTTAGTAGACAAGTCGAAAAGGTGGGGGTACTTCCCACACAGAGGGACCCCACCTAACCAAGGATCCGTCCAGAAATACGTATCCACTCCAGTGCCAACCCTCCTCTCAATACTATCAGCAAACCAACCTCCGCCAACAGCACCCACCCCATCCCAAATTTTTGCAATCTCCCGCCACCACAAAGAAACACTCCGGCCCCCGACCGCAACCTCACTGCCTCCTCTCCATACCTAGCCACCAACACTATATACCACGGACCTACTCTGTCAACCAACAACCCTTAACACCACTTCCCTAGCAAAGCAAGATTGAACTCCCTCAACCTCCTAACCCCCAGACCACCAAACTCCTTCCCTAAACAAACATTGTTCCAACTAATCCAAGACATTTTCCTATTTTCATCACACCCGCCCCAAAAAAAATTTGACAATAAAGACTCAATAGAAGAGATTATACCTGACGGTGCCTTGAAAAAGGAAAGAGCATAGACAGGAAGAGAAGTCAGGACAAACTTAAGCAAGATCAAGCGACCACCGAAAGAGAGAAAACGGCTCTTCCACCCAGTCAATCGAGTACGAATGCGAGACATAGCCGGATCCCAAAAAGACAAACGACGGGGGTCACCGCCAATAGGAAGGCCTAAATACATAAAAGGCACCTTCCCCCACAGAACACCCCAAAACCAAAGCTGCCTCATCCAACCAGGATTCAGAAATATTCACCCCGACCAGCATACTCTTATTGAAATTAACCTTCAACCCAGACATCCCTTCAAAAAGAGCAAGCACTGCCCGCAATGCACAGACATTTGCCCAGCTTTTGACACCCAACAAGAGCGTATCATCCTCAAACTGAAGATGAGAGATAACTGTAGAGTCCGAAGAACCAATGTTATAGCCCGTAAAAATATTAGAGTGAACCATAGCAGTCATCATAACATTCAATCCCTCTGCCGCCAATAAAAAGAGGAAAGGTGAGAAAGGATCACCTTGTCTAAGGCCCATCTCCATTGGAAACTCATCTGTCAGGCTGCCATTAACTAAAACAGAAGCTGTTGCGGAACCCACACATTCTTTGATCCATTTCTGCCAGTCCACCGAATCAAAGGCTTTCTCAAAGTCAACCTTAAATAATAAAAGCTCTTTCTTTAATTTCCTAGCCTCATCCACCACCTCATTCGCAATCAAAATCCCATCTAAAATTTGTCTGTCTTCAACGAAAGTTGTTTGGGCCTCAAAAATGACACTTCCAATAACCATCCTCAAACTATTTGCAAGAACTTTAGCCAAAATCTTGTAAAGGCTTCCCACAAGAGAGATAAGCCGAAAATCATTTAATTTCTACGAACTTTCAACTTTAGGAATAAGTGCTATAAAAGTAGAATTTATACCATTTGCCAATTTACCATTCCGATGGAACTCCGAAATAAACTGTAAGATGTCATCTTTCATAATATGCCAAAACTCTTTGAGAAAGCCAAAATTAATATCATCTGGACCCGGACTCTTGTAGCTATCACAATCCCAAACTACAGCTCTAACTTCTTCAACTGAAAAAGGTCTGACCAAACCACCACCTTCCGCAATTGACAGAGAACGAAACTGCAGGTCCTCCATCGACGGCCGAGGCACCCTATGAGCTTTAAAATGCGAAGAAAAATGTGATAACACAGCTTGGCGGATAGGTTGTACTCCATCCACCCTCACGCCATCCACCAAAATAGAGGATAAAGAGTTTCTTCTCCGACGACTAGAAAGAACAGAATGGAAATACTTGGAATTTACATCACCATCACGGAGCCAACTGAGTCTAGACTGCTGCCAACAAATACTAGTATTCATCCGAGACAAAGAATGAATATTCAAAGAAATATCATGTAATTTAGAAATCTCAAAATCCGACAGCACCTGGTCTTCCCCCTTACACTCTAAGTCGGACAAACGAACCTTGAGAGAAACAATTTTACCCGGAATATTTTTTGAATTAGAGGCGTGCCACTCTTTAAGAGATAATTTTATCAACTTCAATTTTTCTTTCATAACATAGCTGCCTCACCCATCAATATGCAGGGAATTCCACCTATTAATGACAAATTGCTTATAACCAGGAATATTTTGCCAACAGTTTAACATCCTCAAAGGTCGAGGACCCCAATTTTCCTCATCCACCGACAAGTACAAAGAACAATGATCTGACAAACCCCTTAGCTGAGCCATTTGCAAACAATTAGGCCAGGTCAGGCACCACTCCTCTGACAGTAGGAACCTATCAATCCAACTCATAGAAAGGTCACCGCCCTTGTACCAAGTAAACTTCCGACCACACAAAGGAAGATCAACCAAACCAGTAACATCAATGAATTGATTAAAGGGGGCATGATCTGAAGACATGAGACCATGTCGCACGGACCGTCTTTCCTCATCACTGCAGACAACATTAAAATCACCACAAACACACACCTTCTGCCTACCCAACAACTATAAACGACTAGTTAAAGAATCCTATAACGCCTGTTTTGCCAAATTTTCACAAGGAGCCTAATGTTGAATAAATAGAATTCCTCATTAGACTTGATAAAGCGGCCAAAAATCATCACTCCATGGTCAAAGCCAACAGAAGACCAAACCTCCACTTCCCCAGAATCCCACAAAGTGAGCAATCCCCCCGACGCCCCCACCGAGGGACGAAAAGAGTACTAGTGAGGTGATGGACCCCACAGAGAGACACAAAAGCGATCATCACACACTCCTAATTTAGATTCCTAGAGACACAAAATGAATGGATTCTTCTCACCAATCAGATTCCTTACTTCCCGCCGCTTCTCCAACCCACCCAAGCCCCTCACATTCCAAGAAATTATCTTCATAAAAACCACCTAACACCCCTCACCGCCCCCCCACACACTACTAACAACCGTCACCCCCCCCTTCGCCTCCTTCCTCCCTCTCCCCGCACCGGACAACACGTTAAAGGAATTAGAAGAATCACCATTAAACTTAACTCTTATAGCCTTACCAATCGCCCACACATCCTCCACTGCCACCCTCTCATCTCCCTGCAAAACAATCCAATTCTCCCAATCCTTGTTAACAGATGAGGAAGAGGAGACAGACTCTGAAGAAGCCTGATGAACCATCTCAACAGATTTAAAAACTCTTTTTCTCCCGCTACGCCATCTGACATTCCGTTTCAAAATTTGCAGGACCTCTTTCCGATCTTTGCTTGGTAAACGAGCCATTTTTTTCAAATTTCTCATAGTTTGACGAAGAGTCCCACCTGATTTCTTTCTTTGTGAAGCTTGGACTGAATTAGTGTTGTGATCACTGTGAGATGTAATCTTTTTCTTAAACTTTTTTTTAGAGGAAAAAATAACACATGTGTCTCCGTGATGATGATCAGTAAGCCATTCCATACTCCACGGCCCAGACACAACAGAACGCCCTCCATCTGGTGGACAAGATTAAGTACGCTTACGACGAATAGGAAAAGAGTCACTAACCATTGTCGGAGCACCTAAAACCGCCAAGCTGACAGTCTCCGCAATTTCAACAGATTTTGAGAAATCAACCACAAAATCCATAATATTACGGTCACCACATGTTTCCTTATTGGCCGCAATTTCAACTGATAAAGCAACCCCAGAAAAATTATTGTTACAGTCCCTACATGTTTTTCCACGCTCCACAATGTCAGACGGCCTTGCTATAGGAACCTCAGAATTAATTAAATTTCAAGCACCATTTGTTTCCCCATACGTTGGAGTTGCATCGGTACTTGGTATAACATCCTCTAAAGTATTTAAAATACATGCCCCATGTGATTCCCCAGACACCGCGATTTCAACAAACATCGATATAAGAACATCTGACTCAGTAATTTTTTGGACACCACCGGTTTCCTCCACACCAACAGTACCGCCATCAAGAGAAAGATGCTACTCAACACCATAACCTTCCTCTTGAGCCAGTTCATCAACTAATTTTTCAACCAGGACGTCAACATTTCTACCGTGTTCGTGAACCACATGTTCATCTAACCGTTCCACATCTGAACCCTGCTCATCCGTATCCTCCTCAAACAAACACGCATCCTTCTCTATATTAAAACCCCATTCCTCGATCATTTTAACCTCAACCAATACTCCATCAACCAGCAGATTATCAACAACATTAACAACCTCCAATGAAGAGGTTGCTATCAAAACACAAGCAAAATCAAACCTTTCCTTCTCCAAAGAGCACACATCCGTACCTAAATAATGACCGGATTCCATCACACAAAGTTTAAAAAAATTCTCATTTCACGCATGCAAAGGAATTCCATAGAGCCTCAACCAAGCACCCCTTTGGAACGGCAAAACCTCTTTGTCCCATTTAACAAAAGAAGAGAAAAAATGATCAAAGAACTGTTTAGCACCATCAATAATATGCATTACACTCTCATTCGTCAAACTGTGAATAAAGGCTTTATCTGCTCCCAAGGGAATAATATCAAGGTTGGTGAACCCGGCATCTGCAATTCTTTCTTGAACCAAAGGTATGGCCTCACCACTAATCACTGTCACTACCACCCCTTGCCTTGCCCATGATAAGTCATCCTCTGTCGACCGATACATACGCACATGCTTCTTAGACGAGGCATTCGGCACAAAACTACCACTAGCAACTGTAATTTTCTCAGCCTTAGACAACATCAGACCACTGAGGTCCTCGACCACCGCGCCCTTCTTCTCCCCCTCCTCGTTCATCCCTGTCACCACCCCCACCCTCACCATCACCGAACCCACCTGAACTCCCTCCCCCTCAACCTCCTTCTCCCTCACCGTCCCCACCTCCTTCCAACCAACATCCCCACCCGTAGTTTCGCCCCTCACAATTTTTTTCTCCCTAGCCATGCATATGTCCCCCTTCTCCCCGTTTGTAATTTTTTCTCCCTCATGCCCGTCTCCAACCCTCCCAACACTCCTACCATCCGTTTGAGAAGATCAAAGCCGAGGATTCCCCTTAGAAACAAGATTGAAGTCTCTTTTTCATCATAAATCTATACATAACTTCTCAAACTTATTTGCTATTAGGGTCGGCCCTGTGCAAGTGCATCAAAGTACTTGGCACATAGGGCGGACCTGGACTTCCAATATCAGTGGGGCAGTATTTTTTTTTGTCAAATGATTAAATAATACAAAATTTAATAAGAAGTTATAACAGGAAAAAATTTCAAAGTCGATGACTTTGTTACTCTCACTACTACTACTACTACTACTAGCTTTGTCTCTAGGCATAACCGGAAAAAATTTCTTCATCCTAATTCAATTATACAACAAACAAAACATTAGATTACTATAATATCAATATAAATAAATTCCAGTACTGCTATCAACCACTGTAAGAAGAAAGTTACAAATTGACAATGTAAGAGAAAATTAAAATCAATATTTCCCGTATTGCTATCAAACATGACAATGTAAGAAGAAAGTTACCACTTTTGGGATTACTAGTTACTACACTATCAATATAAAATCAACAAACAACACAATACATCCTAATTCAATTTCAACTTCAAACAATATAAAATCAATTTTAGTAACCAAACCCTAAAAGTTAAAATCAATTTCAATTTCAATTTCAGTTTTGCTATCACTACTACTCTTACTATCTTAATTCAATTTCAATTTCAATATCATGATTCAATTTCAATTTCAAAACTGACCTGAAAGAGAAAAAGAGAGGAGATGGGAAATTGGGAATGGATTGGCCAGCTAAGAGAGGAGAGGAGATGGACCGGCTGAGAGAGGAGAGAACATTCACTGGTGGTGGACTGGTCGTGTGTTGTGGTCTTGTGGAGAGAACTGAACTCGTAAGAGGGAAAGGAAATTGTGTGTGCTAGGAAATTGAACGCGTAAGAGGAGATGGGAAATTGGGAATGGACTGGGCTGATAAAAAAGAAATTTTAAAAAAAAAAATGGGCCTGGGCTGGTGTGGCTATTGCCACACCCTGCCCTGCTCAGGTCCGCCTCTGACTACACATGACTTATTTTGACCATATTTTTTAACTTATATATAAATACAAATGTTAACATGTAAAATGTTGTTCGATTTGTCTCGATAAATATTTTTAAAATATTAAATTTTTATATTTTTTTACTATAGAGAATTAAAGATGTTGTAGAAATGGTCCACTCGAATTAGTCGGTTCTTGGATCAGATAAGGAGTTTTAAAAAAGATATCAACAGTCAAAATTGTGTCTTGACATGTGTGAAGTGCCTCCGCCCCCTCCTCGATGCAACAGCCTCCATCTCCACTTGCATAGCAGGGCAAGGTTCATCAACATAAGGTCCCTCACACCAAGGTCCCCCATCGCACTTAGCTTGCAGACATTCTTCCAACTAACCCAAGATATTTTAATTGACCCATTCTTGCCACCCCACAAAAAAAAAAACCTTATTTGGACCGCCACAACCTTTCTCCACGCCTTTACTGACATCTTCACGAATCCAATATGAAAAAATCGGAATGGCACTAAGGACCGAATTGAGGAGGGTCACACAACCACCCGGGCTAAGAAACCTATTCACAAACTTTAGATTAACATGAGAAAAGAGAGACTAACCTTCTATTATATCATTACCGTGTTAATTAGTAAGTATTACTACCATTTTGTCGTTGATTATTATAAACAGCAGTAACATAATTTTAAATTTGTTTTATATTCTATTTGAACTTCATTTTTGAGGTTACACAGTCAAGATTTTGTTAATATATGATTTATTTACTTAATACTAGTACTAGTTTTCCCCTTCCTAAAGTATTTAAAAAAAATTGAATGAATTATCAGTGATTTGAAGAAGAGAGGAGAATAAAAAATTTGTTGAGTTTAATAATTATACACATAAAAAATTAGTAAATAAATACACAAACCATTCCAAAATGATTTACATGATATAATGTTATTCTCAAAATATTTGCAGAAATATTTTATATGATGATAAAATATATGCACAAAACATATATTTTCTAAAAAAAATTAAGGAAAGGGGGAATTATTATTAAGTAAATAAATCATATATAATTCACATCGAATGATATTTTTTTTTTACAAAAACAAAACGATATTCATTCATTCAAATTGATAGAGGACATCAGATACAATAACATGTTCAACATCGCTAAAAACGTAAAGGGTGAATCTGCGAACAAACTCACAACACCCAAGTTAATAGCATACAACGGCCAAATGCCTACAAATAATATGAAAAATTCTAAGTCACTGAAATACTCATGCTTCCGGATCTGCAACGTCGACTCCCAAATCATTGATTGAATTTGTAATTGACTGAAGTCGATCTTTCAATAGAAATCAAATGAACACCGCAACAAGAGCGAAATCAGACGCCACACAAGACGACGAATAACACAACGCCGCACTCAGACGACGAAAACACAAAAAATACAAAAGGAAAAACTTGATATATGTGAAACCACTTATTTAGATTGAAAGAAATGGGAAAAAGATGCAAAGGGGTGATTCTAGGTCAAAAAAGGACCTAAAACCACCCATGCTCGATGAATGAATGAGAAAGAAAACTTAGAGAGAAGGTGGAGTTTCTCTCACTAAAAAACTAGGGCCGGCGGTTTTCAAGCTTTGTCTTGGTATAATATATTGTCAACCCCTAAAGTAGCATGTTTAAATGACCAAATTTCCACAAAGTAAAATTTAATATGCCAATGATTTTAAATTTTAATAAATATTAACTTTGATGTTTTGACACAAATATAAGTGATGATTTTATTGAGAGAGGGAAGTAATAAAATATATAGAAAACACGAGTATGTAAATAATACGATGCTAATGTCTAGATTTGTGTCCAAATATCTTTTATCTTGGGCTCCTCTAGGTTGATTGAGTTGATGATGAGGACACATTGGGATTTGCCTGAATTATGCCTTGTCTATTAGGATCACGAGATAATAATGGAAGAGTATGAGAACGAAGTTGATCAATGAAATTTGTTTGAGCAAAAAGTCCCATACCCAAAGTGTTTGACCTTTGTGGAATTGGCAATGCAACATTTTGACCTCCACCCCAAAAATTAGTCATCCCAAATTGTCGTGTTGCTTGGGATGAATTTGGCATTTGCATCACATACCGGGTTGCAAGGGGTGTATTTGGCATATACACCCCTCCATAGCCACCAGAAGGTGAACTGAGCCAAGAAGGAAAGGCATTGTTCACATGGGCGCCAATTGGGTTGTGCAAGTTAGCACTACGGAAATATGAATGGCCTTGATAGTGAATAGAGCTTGAAAATGGATAAGGGTATGGTTTGTTATTAGATCTAAACCATAGGGTGGAATCCATCTCTTCCTCTCTCCTTTTATCTTCCATTTTTTTTAAGATACGTTCACGCTTATGAGCATTTTGGTGACCTCCAAGAGCTTGAGAAGTGGAGAATTTCTTGTCACAGTAATGACAAGAGAATTCTACCACTTTCTGCTCAGGTAAAGGTTCATCGGTAGCGTTTTGAAATGAACTTGAATGTCCACCATTCTCTAAAGGTTTGGAAGTGGACTTGGTGTGAGTGCCAAGTCTTAGGGTCAGTAAATCCTCAACATCTGATTCAGAGGTTGGTTGTATTGTCTTTGGCTCCTTCTTTGATTTTGGCTCCTCCACCATTTTGCGCTTGAGGTTTCTATCCTCATCATTTCCAATGGAAATTCTCTCAGACATTTTTGAAAGCCTCAAGAAGATATTTGAAACTTTTTTTTTTTTAGGGAAAAGAGATTTGAAACTTTTGAAAAAAACTTGTGTGGTTTCATGCTTTGCTAGGGAGGAGTATTTATTGTTAGATTAATTATTGTTGAATATCTATACAAGGGAAAGAAATAAAAACATGCAAAAAAATGCTTATTCTATGGTCAAAATGGATGCAAGCTTTTAAGGAAAATATAAAATGTTTTTCAAGGTCAAGCTTGGTCAATAGCTTGACTTGAGATTATTTTAACTACTACTTATTATGTTATATATTCAACATATGTATTATTATACATTAGAAAAAACTTCAAAGTCAATTATTATTATTGTTGTTATTATTATTATTATTATTATTATTATTATTATTATTATTATTATTATTATTATTATTATTAGTCATTCTATCGGTCTTATATTATTGCAAATGAAGCTGCAAACTCAAATTAATGCAAGAGAAGAAAATTATTTTTAATAGAGTAAATTACTCTCCACTCCCTTCAAATATAATGATATTACAACCTTCCTCTACTCATTTTTCAAAACATACATAACCCTCTGTCGCGTCGAATTTCGGATATCAAGCTATTGGGAAGCGTTGAATCACTAATTTTAAATCACGACTGAACTTTTAATTTTTCGGGGAGAAAAGGAAAAAAGTTCGAAATTACCTTTAAAAAAGAGATTCAACGCTTCCCAATAGCTTGATATCCGAAATTCGACGCGACAAAAATGGCGACTTCACTGGGGACTGTGCACTAAACACTTTGTTTGTGTATGACGAGTCAGGCCTGTCTTAGTCGACTTTTAGGCTAAAATGTTTTATTTTGCTTGTGCTTTTGCATCTTATTATCATTATTTGTTTCTATTCTTTTGCTTTATATTTATATATCTCATATTGCTTCATATCCATATATATTGTGGGGTTTGTTACTTGAGCGATGTTACTCCACATTGTTCGGGTTAATGCCGGACGTGTGAGGCTCTCTACCCGAGCTTGAGAGAAAATTAAGTTAGGATGGTGGTTGTGTAGCGGAAGCCCGCGTTGACGTATGTCCGTGAGGTAGGATGCCAAACCCCGCCTAGAGGAGATTTTCACTTGGAAGGTATTGAAGTCTTGCGAATTTTCGCAATTGACGACCTTAATTCCATGTGAGATCCGTGACTCTAGGAACCTTTTTAGAAAATCTCATCTTTAGAGCCTACATGTGAGGATGGGGGGAAGTTTTGAACCTTCATATACCATACATATGCATACCATACATTCGCATTCATAAAATCATTTTTGCATACCATTTTGCCTTATAAAGGGGCAATCATTTTTCATATACATCGCATACATGCATCAACATCATTCATAACATGCATACAGTTGTTTTCGAGTCCAAAACTCATTCCCCTTCTTACCCTAAGGATTTCTTACAATCCGAATTGAGTCATCAGTGTTCGCATTTCATTCGCAACACTATGCGTCTTCCCGTCAAGGAAAGTGGCTCGTCGTCCCAAAACAACCTCACCAAGAGAACCCTCAAGAGATTGGCATCACAGTTTTCCTTTGCGGGGGCACACTATACAAGATGGAATTATGACCTGGTCTTATTCAGATGTGTGGATAAACATTAAGCATAATTTTCATTCACAAAACCCGACCATGCTCGGTACACAATCATTCAAATAGCCCAACCATGCTTGGCACTCCCTCACAATTCACAAAAAACCCAGTCGTCATTGACATTCCTCAATCTCCTACAAAAAGCCCAATTGTCATTGGTACTCCCAAAAGCAATTCACAAAGCCCAACCATGCTTGGCGCCCGATCATAACAAAAGCCCAATTTTCATTGGCCCATACAAATACAATTTCCATCCAAAGCTCAATTTTCATTGGCATTCCCACTCACAAATCAATCAAAGCCCGACCTTGATCGGCATCCAATCACATCATATGGATTGATCCAAAGCATTCAGCCACAGGTGTATGGTGATGATAAGATTTGATTTGATTTGCGCAAAGCTAAAGTACATGTTTCCTGTTTTCCTAGGTTTAAACTTGGAATGAGAGATATGTACTTAGTACAAAAGTTATACCATACAACTTGCGTTTTTAATATGTTTATTCTGTGAATCATTTAGAACCAGCCAAAATGTGAGGAAGCCTCAAAATCATTATATATATATGCAGGAGACCGGCATTTTCTTTGTTTAACTCGATCTTTTTATGTTAAATCTGAATGTTGTTTTAAATTGTACGAAAGCACTGACATGATCGAGGCATTCTTTTGAATATGAGTAAAAACACTTGACCACAAATAGCCCACCCTGTGAGAAGTGAGTATTTGTTAACCCCTTTGAGCCTAATAAATCAGAATCATTAACTATGAACTGCCAACTTTCATAAGCACAATTGCTTAATGAGATTGCCGGAGATTGTAAAAAATTCAGTTCATAGTTAAATCATTATTGAATTCTGATTTTTTTTTTCATTTTGAACCCTCAAACCATCATGATTATTGTCCCTTGCCAAAAGAAGAAGGAACATTCAATTAGGGTATCATTGTGACTAAATTGAAAAAAGGGGGAATTTGTGAAAGTCAAGTAATGGTGAATTTTGCGATTGATCTTGACAACAACAAAAAAAAAGAAGAAGAAAGAAAGAAAAGAAAGAAAGAAAGAAAAGCAAACCAAGAAAAAGAAAAGAGAAAAGAAAAAGAAAAAATCAATAAATCCAAAGTTGTCAAGATCAAAGACAAATATTTGTAAATCACCAAAAGTTGGGTTTGAATAAGGAGGAAGTGTGTAATTAGAAAGAATGCTCCTCTTTGCTTGGCCATTTGAATTCAATTTTCCCACATATGACATTTCTTTTTGTAACCAAGCCAAATTACAACCCTCAAAAGACCTTGTGATCAATGCTTTTGTGCTTTTAGAAACGATGATTAGATGGACACATAACTTGATCGGAATGTTAGCAAACTTGCCGGATGAGTGTTCAATACCCCTCACAATTAATATTCAATTTGTTCATTTACTTAAATGTGTGATAGGTATGGTTCATTGATAAACATGTTTTTAACTTGAGTTGTATGATATAAATTTTGTGTTTAGTGCAGTCTTGGATTAATGGGAACATCAAAATTGCCTGTGCAAATCTCATATGAATCATGCAATCCGAAATTTCAAACCAATTCTCATTACCAACAAAAGCCCAATTCTCATTGGCACCCACAAATTCAAACCAAAGCCCGACCTCGCTCGGCATCCAATCACACCAAAGCCCGACCTCGCTCGGCATCCAATCATAATCCCCAGTGAATCGAAAAACCCGAAAGGACGATTCAGACAAAGATTAACCAACCAAGGCATAAGCCCCCGGCGGAATCATCAGTTCTTCTCCCCAGCGGATTAGCACGATTCCCCAGTGGATTAACAATCTCCCCATGAGGTATGTGTTCCTCATCAACGGTTACGGCTTTATCCCGTCAATTTTTTGGATGTATCCCCTGTAACATCATCCCTTTTGAAGATTACCGAATGTTTGCAATGCGGCGTCGGTCCACTTTTCATTTCACCGGTCTAATCTTGTCTCATCAAGTTTGTCGGTCATATAATTAATCAAATCAGTCGAGTGTCATCCCCAGTCTGTCTGGTCTAGTGATGTCATTCCCTTTCTTTTGCCAAGTGGTAGTTCTTTAACGAACAACTTGTGCAATCTTTCATCATATCCTTATACCAAGGGGCAGTTCTTTAATGAACGGTTTGTGTATCCCCTTTGCAAGTCAATCTTTCACATAGCATCCCCAGTGAGAGTCATACATTCATACACTTGTACATTCATACACTTGTACATTCGTACATTCATGCATTTGTACATTCGTACATTCATATATTTGTACATTCGTACATTCATACACTTGTACATTCATACATTCATACACTTGTACATTCGTACATTCATGCATTTGTACATTCGTAAATTCATATATTTGTACATTCATACACAATACATTCATACATTCATGCATACGTACATTTATGCATACAACATACTACAATATCATTCATACATGGTTGTTCTAACCACCATGAGTCTCATCAATCAATCATGAACAATTCGTGAACTCCTTTTCCCCAAGTGTCGTCCCCAGTCTGTCTGGTCCAGAGATGTCACCTTTTTATGCCAAATGGCAGTTCAAACGAACAGTTTGCGCATCTTTTTATTTTTTCTTTATGCCAAGTGACAGTTTTTCAATGAACGGCTTGCGCGTATCCCCCAGTATTGTTGCCAAGTGACAGTTCTTTAACGAACACTTGTGCACAGCTTTTGTTTTCTCATTCAGTGGTAGTTCGGAATTTAACCCGAACAGCTGTCCTTTTTACTTTTGTTTTCTCGTTCAGTGGTAGTTCGGAATTTAACCCGAACAGCTGACTTTTTATTCCTGTTTGTCTTCAGTGGTAGTTCGGAATTTAACCCGAACAGCTGACTTTTTATTCTTGTTTGTCTTCAGTGGTAGTTCAGAATTTAACCCGAACAGCTGACTTTTTATTCCTGTTTGTCTTCAGTGGTAGTTCGGAATTTAACCCGAACAGCTGACTTTTATCTTTGTTTGTCTTCAGTGGTAGTTCGGAATTTAACCCGAACAGCTGACTTTTATCTTTGTTTGTCTTCAGTGGTAGTTCGGAATTTAACCCGAACAACTGACTTTTATCTTTGTTTGTCTTCAGTGGTAGTTCGGAATTTAACCCGAACAGCTGACTTTTATCTTTGTCTGTCTTCAGTGGTAGTTCGGAATTTAACCCGAACAGCTGACTTCTGACCTTTTTGCTCCCTGTCTTCAGTGGTAGTTCGGAATTTAACCCGAACAGCTGACTTTTATCTTTGTTTCTCTTTCAGTGGTAGTTCGGAATTTAACCCGAACAGCTGACCTTTATCTGATGTTTCTTGTCCTCATCAGTAGTTCGAAATTTAACCCGAACAACTGACTTTTACCCTTGTTTTCTTATCATCAGCAGTTCGGAATTTAACCCGAACAGCTGACTTTTACCTTTGTTTCCTCATCCCCAGTGGCAGTTCGGAATTTAACCCGAACGACTGGCATTTACTCTTTTTTTTTTACCTTCATCAAGCTGCCGTCGCAACTGTAATATCCCGCTTATATGTAGCGTTTATCTGTGCTAGAAACTTGAGTAGCAAGCAAGAAAACCAAGTAATTAAGTGTGATGGCAATTTTGTAAATAAGCCTAAGTGGGAGATTAATTTGGATTATGGAACAAGATATTTATCTATGTTCCTTTCCATTCCTCCATTCCCATTCCATTTTCAGATTTTCCTCTTCCATTTCTCACCTCTCACGCCCCAAACTCTCCATACCAATATTCCACCAAACTTCAATTTAAACCTAGTAAGAAATCTTGCAAGGAAGCTTGAGTAAGAAGTTAGAACAAGAGGAAGAAAAGAGGAACAAGGAAGAACAAGGGAAGAGTTAGAGTTGGAGAAACTTAGGGCTTTGGAAATCAAGTGCAATCAGCACCAAATTGTGGATTAAGGTGAGCTCCACAGGGTTTTAGAACCCGTTTAAGTAAGTTGTAAGTTTACAGCTTAATTACCTAGCTTAGGGTTTTTGGTACCTATTTACCTTTCCATGTTAATCCTTGATTATTGATGATATAAACTAGCTATATGCCTTAGAAAATGATCCTTAAACATGTTATGATGTCTGGGTATGTTGGATAAGCTGAAATGGTGCAAAATCACGTTTAAAACTTGCCAAATGCTGTCTAACTGCAGGTAAAATCGTGTCACGATTTTCCAATCGTGTCACGATTTCACAGGCAGGAACAAACTGATTTTCTGGGTAGAAAATCGTGTCACGATTTCCAAATCGTGACACGATGTGACAGGACAGTGCATACTATGTTTTTTCATCCTTTCTCGCACCACTCCGGCTTTCCAACGCTACCTCGGACTCCATAACGATTAGTAGTGATTAAGTGATACTTTTAGGCATTGAAAGACCCATCTTTTGGAAATGTATAAATGCATTATAAGACAAGGAAAGGTACTAAGATAAGAGAGGATTATACTAATCCTTAAGTAATCATAGTGAAGCCAAGAACTAGTTTAGGGTTTATCCCTTATGAGGCAATGATATGAACCTAGTTCAGTTTGTACGACATCAAGAATGATACGATGATTAAGATTAGAACCTTTCTAGGTTAAGCCTTTATGAATGATCACTTAAGATATAAAAATTCGATACGAATATGTAATACGATATGATCACGTGTTCATCAGACTCCGGGATTCGCCGGATGGGATTTCTCCGAAAGGGCTATCCACACGTAAGTTAAAAGATTTAAGCATGTCCATCAGGCTCCGGGATTCGCCGGATGGGACTTCTCCGAGAGGGTTGTCCACATGTAAAGTTAAGTTGTGTCCAGCAGGCTCCGGATTATGCCGGATGGGGCTTCACCGAGAGGGTTGCCTACACAAAGATAAGAGGAGTCCGGTGTTAGCCTGATAAGATAGGAATTTCACCGGTATGATGGGAGATGTACTTCGGGGTTACTCCACCCGGATGCACTCCGTAAAACGAACCAAGATAATGCTATGTTTGTTCAACCCTAACTGCTAACTTAATGATATGAAAGACGAATACGTTTATGTTATATGTGATACGAGAGATGATGTTTAGTTTCCAATGAACGAGATGTGATCCTAGTATGTCCCCAAGATCACTCCGTATATGTCAAAGTTTAAGAATAGAATATGAAATACATGAGATAAGACAATGAAGCGATCCTAGGTTTTCCCTGATCGCGATAAAAGTAAAGAATGTTGGCGATCATAGGTATCCCCAAGATTGCCAAAGTAGGCACGGCGACCCTAGGTTACCCCCGTGGTTGCCAACAGTAGGTAGGGTAGGAGCTCACTGAGACGTTATGTCTCATCCCTTTCCTTCTGGTGCAGGTTCCTCGCAGGTAGCACGACGAAAAGGTAAAGAGAAAGCTACGGACTGAACGTGCTGCTTATGTTTTTAGTATTTGGACATTTGTATATGGATGATGTATCATGATGTCTAATACGAAGAATGTTTGTATCGGATTATGAGATGTATAATAAACTTATGTTTTATATCAATATTACCAATCTTTCTGTATTGTATTTAATGTATCCGGTACGAAATTTTAATACTCGTAAGAGATCCTAGGCAATCTCTATATGGGTGTTACAATTTGGTATCAGAGCAGGTCGATTCAGACCGTGCCTTGGGTCATTAAATTACAATCCAAGTTTGTGGACCTCTTGGATCCAGGACATTATTCTGACTGTTATATTCGGTTAAAACTGATCACTTTGACTTGTATATGACAGCTAAGATAAGATGTCTGGGAGGAGAAGAGGTAGACCTCGTGCCAATCAAGCTAGTGATGAAAGTGGAGGACCCAGTTTGTATTCATGGGAACAGATGATGCAGCAACAACAGGCCTGGCAGCAGCAGTACCAAGAGCAACAAGCTCAGAATGCGTTACAGTATCAGCAAATGATGCTGATGATGCAACAGCAATCTCAGCAACAGGCACAATCTCAACAGCAATGGATGGAAATGATGCAGCAAGGGCAGGGTTTCCATCCACAACAACCACCACCTCCTCCAGTAATTGGTAATCCCGTGTTCCGGGAATATAATAGGCATCACCCTCCGGAGTTCAATGGAGAAGGTGAACCACAAGAAGCAAGAAAGTGGATTAAGCAGATGGAGAAGATCTTTAGGATGGCTGAATGCTCAGAAGAGGACAAAGTGGTCTATGCCACGAACCAACTCAGAGGCGCAGCAGAAGACTGGTGGGAATCTGCTCAGCGCAGGATGGAAGCCAATGGTGTAGAAGTGAATTGGGAGAACTTTAAAGGAGTGATGCTGGAGAAGTATTTACCTGTGTCTTACAAGGTAAAGAAAGAGCAAGAGTTCTTGGAATTGAAGCAAGGTAGTATGTCGGTTGCGGAGTTTACAAAGAAGTTCGAAGAGTTGTCTTACTACTCCACACACAACGAATATGCTGAGAATGAGGTGTGGAAAATGAATCAGTACAAAAGAGGTTTAAGAGGCGAGATTGACACTGCTGTGAGTCTCCAAAGAACGGCAAGTTATGATGAACTAGTACATGACAGCTTGGTGGTCAAAGCAGGACTTGCAAAAACCTCAAAGGAAAGATCAGTGGCTTTTGAAAGAAGAAAGAGCAGGATGCAGGATAAGTATCATGACAAGTTGAAACCGAAGGGATCACCTCAAAGGGGTAAGCAGACGTATTCACCGAAGGCTGGTGCTATTTGCAACAATTGTGGGAAGGCACATTATGGCGAATGCATGAAGGGTACAGGTATATGTTATGGATGTAAGAAGCCGGGGCATATTATTGCAAATTGTCCAGAACGGAGGAATAGAAGTGGAACTGAAGGAACTACCACAAGCAAAGGAAGGGTGTACTCCCTTGATGGTGCAAAGGCCTTGGCAAATGAAGACTTGATTGCTGGTATGTGTTATCTTGGCTCATACCCAGTAAAAGTTCTTTTTGATTGTGGCGCTTCATGCTCTTTTATTTCATATAAATGTGTGGAGACGCTTCAATTATCCTTGTCTCCGTTGAATCCTCCAATGTTAGTAACTACCGCTACTGAGGGCGGAATTGAAGCGAAATATGTTTGTGAAAACTGTCCTATCACTGTGTCTAGTAAGACTTATTATGTTGATCTGGTATGTCTCCCGATGGAGCAACTTGACGTGATATTAGGCATGGATTGGCTCTCTGCTAACCATGTGTATATTGGATGTTCAGAGAAAAGTATTTATATGCCGACCAGTGATACGGCGGAAGGTGTGGCTCTGTCTGAATTGATTAACCGCACCCATCAGTTAATTCAATTTATTTGTGCACAAGATAAAGGATTTTATGTCATGCTCACTGTGGCTTCAGAATCAGAGTTGAGTCCCAGTGATATTCCCATTGTAAATGAGTATTTAGATGTTTTCCCTTCATAAGTGAATAGTTTGCCTCCAGAGCGTGAGGTGGAGTTCTCAATTGACTTAATTCCAGGAGCGGAGCCAGTATCTGTGGCACCGTATAGAATGTCGCCTATGGAGCTTAAAGAACTGAAATCTCAGTTAGAAGAATTGATTTAGAAGCATTTCATCAGACCTAGTGTGTCACCTTGGGGTGCTCCAGTTTTGTTAGTCAAGAAAAAGGATGGAAGTATGAGGCTGTGTATAGACTACCGCCAACTTAATAAGGTGACTATCAAGAACAAGTATCCTCTTCCAAGGATTGATGATCTCTTAGATCAGCTCAAGGGAGCAACGATGTTTTCCATGTCTCGCAACTGAGGAAGTTTATCCCCGATCCTTTCCAACCAGTGGAACTGGACAGTATTGATTTGAGATCGGACTTGACTTTTCAACCGGAACCAGATCAGATAATTGATCGCGATGTTAAGACCTTGCGGAACAAGGAAATCCCTATTGTTAAAGTCGTTTGGATAGGTTCTCCCGACGGCGAAGCAACGTGGGAGCTGGAGTCAGAAATGCAAGAACTTTATCCACAACTATTTTCAGGTAAATTCTAAATTTCGAGGACGAAATTTCTTTAAGGGGGGTAGATTGTAATATCCCGCTTATATGTAGCGTTTATCTGTGCTAGAAACTTGAGTAGCAAGCAAGAAAACCAAGTAATTAAGTGTGATGGCAATTTTGTAAATAAGCCTAAGTGGGAGATTAATTTGGATTATGGAACAAGATATTTATCTATGTTCCTTTCCATTCCTCCATTCCCATTCCATTTTCAGATTTTCCTCTTCCATTTCTCACCTCTCACGCCCCAAACTCTCCATACCAATATTCCACCAAACTTCAACTTAAACCTAGTAAGAAATCTTGCAAGGAAGCTTGAGTAAGAAGTTAGAACAAGAGGAAGAAAAGAGGAACAAGGAAGAACAAGGGAAGAGTTAGAGTTGGAGAAACTTAGGGCTTTGGAAATCAAGTGCAATCAGCACCAAATTGTGGATTAAGGTGAGCTCCACAGGGTTTTAGAACCCGTTTAAGTAAGTTGTAAGTTTACAGCTTAATTACCTAGCTTAGGGTTTTTGGTACCTATTTACCTTTCCATGTTAATCCTTGATTATTGATGATATAAACTAGCTATATGCCTTAGAAAATGATCCTTAAACATGTTATGATGTCTGGGTATGTTGGATAAGCTGAAATGGTGCAAAATCACGTTTAAAACTTGCCAAATGCTGTCTAACTGCAGGTAAAATCGTGTCACGATTTTCCAATCGTGTCACGATTTCACAGGCAGGAACAAACTGATTTTCTGGGTAGAAAATCGTGTCACGATTTCCAAATCGTGACACGATGTGACAGGACAGTGCATACTATGTTTTTTCATCCTTTCTCGCACCACTCCGGCTTTCCAACGCTACCTCGGACTCCATAACGATTAGTAGTGATTAAGTGATACTTTTAGGCATTGAAAGACCCATCTTTTGGAAATGTATAAATGCATTATAAGACAAGGAAAGGTACTAAGATAAGAGAGGATTATACTAATCCTTAAGTAATCATAGTGAAGCCAAGAACTAGTTTAGGGTTTATCCCTTATGAGGCAATGATATGAACCTAGTTCAGTTTGTACGACATCAAGAATGATACGATGATTAAGATTAGAACCTTTCTAGGTTAAGCCTTTATGAATGATCACTTAAGATATAAAAATTCGATACGAATATGTAATACGATATGATCACGTGTTCATCAGACTCCGGGATTCGCCGGATGGGATTTCTCCGAAAGGGCTATCCACACGTAAGTTAAAAGATTTAAGCATGTCCATCAGGCTCCGGGATTCGCCGGATGGGACTTCTCCGAGAGGGTTGTCCACATGTAAAGTTAAGTTGTGTCCAGCAGGCTCCGGATTATGCCGGATGGGGCTTCACCGAGAGGGTTGCCTACACAAAGATAAGAGGAGTCCGGTGTTAGCCTGATAAGATAGGAATTTCACCGGTATGATGGGAGATGTACTTCGGGGTTACTCCACCCGGATGCACTCCGTAAAACGAACCAAGATAATGCTATGTTTGTTCAACCCTAACTGCTAACTTAATGATATGAAAGACGAATACGTTTATGTTATATGTGATACGAGAGATGATGTTTAGTTTCCAATGAACGAGATGTGATCCTAGGATGTCCCCAAGATCACTCCGTATATGTCAAAGTTTAAGAATAGAATATGAAATACATGAGATAAGACAATGAAGCGATCCTAGGTTTTCCCTGATCGCGATAAAAGTAAAGAATGTTGGCGATCATAGGTATCCCCAAGATTGCCAAAGTAGGCACGGCGACCCTAGGTTACCCCCGTGGTTGCCAACAGTAGGTAGGGTAGGAGCTCACTGAGACGTTATGTCTCATCCCTTTCCTTCTGGTGCAGGTTCCTCGCAGGTAGCACGACGAAAAGGTAAAGAGAAAGCTACGGACTGAACGTGCTGCTTATGTTTTTAGTATTTGGACATTTGTATATGGATGATGTATCATGATGTATAATACGAAGAATGTTTGTATCGGATTATGAGATGTATAATAAACTTATGTTTTATATCAATATTACCAATCTTTCTGTATTGTATTTAATGTATCCGGTACGAAATTTTAATACTCGTAAGAGATCCTAGGCAATCTCTATATGGGTGTTACAGCAACAGTAGTAGGTAAAACAATTACCTTCATTAAGCTACCATCATAACGGTAGTAGGTAAGATGAAATCCCCGGCGAAGCCACCAAGTAATTTTGATTTGTTGTCTTTATTAAGCTATCATCCCGATAGTAGACAACTTTTCCCCAGTGGAACCATGTTCCCCAGTAGAGTCAGATCCCGCTTCTTTAACGAACCCGGGTACCCCTTTTGTCTCTCTTTTTTATCCCCAGTCGGGTCATCTTTGCCGTCTTTGCATTCATACTTGCATTACGAGCATTCGTAGCATTGCATGAATGCATTCATAACATTTTCAATTCAAGAAAAATATTTAGTCAAAATTGGTGTACTTTTTATTTAAGTCTCTTCGACCCGTCCCGTGGCGAAGAAACTTAAATAGGGGCATCTGTCATACCCCATTTTTTGACTCATATTTTTCTTAATTCATTATCATATTATTATTTCTCATTCCATTTATAATTTTCAACTTTTCTTATTTATTTACCTTTTATTATTTTGTCTTTATTTTTAGATTTTTATATTTTATTATTAATATGTATCCCCATCATCATTATCATTAATATTATCATTATCCTTATTAATATCATTTGCTGTTATTTTAATATTATTATTATTATCTTCTTTTTATCAATGTTTTATTATTATTATTTATCATTATTTTTAATTAATAATATATTATCTTTTTCATCATTTAATATTATTATCTTTATTACTATTATATTACTATTTTTGTTTCCATTATCATTTTCATCATTTACCATCCTTGTTATTTTCATCATTTTATCATTATTGTTATTATTATTATTATTATTATTATTATTATTATTATTATTTATTTTTTAAGAAAATACAAAAAATACAAAAAAGGGGAGTTCGCACTGCGAAGTGTCCTTCGCACTGCGACCTCTGCGAATTTTTCTGCAGAATTTTATTTCTTTGATTTATCTCTTTTGTTTTCATTTGTAGTTATTGTTATTATCCTTTATCATTATTATTATCATTGTTATTGCCAATTGTGGCTGATTAGATGCAGCAAAGCAAGATCAAAGATGTGACATTAAAGGTAAAGGTAAGAAGGTTTTTCTTCCAACCTAGCATGTGCCCAAGCAAATTGGCTGCCCTTGGTCAGCTCTTGTCCCTCCCAATTGACCTATCATTAAACCTGAGCTTGCCAGCCAGCTACTTGTTCCCTTTTCTTCCTTCTTTCTCCACCAAAACCAGTCAAACACAAGTGGTTTTGCTTGCGAAAAAGCTGTTGGGTGTGCCCTGTTTTCAGCTGGATTCCTCCTCCCACACACCAGCCCACATGCTCTTTTTGCTTCCCCCAATCTCTCTGTACATGGCAGTACACGTTTTCCTTGCTTGACCTTCCAAGATTGCAAGGATTGATCCCAAGAATCACACAATTTGCAGCTGCCCTGTTTTTTCAGTTTTTCTCATCATTGCAATCAAAGATCAGCTGCATTTGTGGCTGAAATCAGTCAAGGTCTTGACCCTTGGCACAAGGCAAAGTAACTTCTATCCTTTAGCATTAAATGCAAAGCAATTTAGCCTGGATTTAGCCCACAAATCAGCTATGTCCTAGAGATTTTCTCATCATTGCATTGGATTTCATTTTGGCCTATAAAAGGAATGCAAAGCACAAGGATTACACACAATCATATACATTCAATTCACACGATTTACACTTGAAAATACACTACATTGCAGCATTGTGAGAGTAGAAAAACAGTTCAACTCAAAGCAAAACCAATTAGAGTTATTTGTCCATAACCTTTAATCAATCAAGCAAGCCACTTCCTATCTCTTGCACAAGCATTGCTAGGAGTTCTGTAAGTATCCTAAAGTCCTTATATTTCATTTTTGTTTGCTGTTTGCATCTTTTGTTTTGTTAAATTTCATTTTGTGCAAAAAACCCCTTTCGAAACTCAAAAGGAATCTCAAAGTGGCAAAGTGCTAAAACTGAGTTGTTGTGCTCCTTTTCTTCCAAATTTGCAAAGCTTTTTAACCCCCTTAAGGTTCTGAAGCTTGCTCAGGAGCAGTTTCTGAACTTCTGTTCAGAAACAGCTTCTGAGTTCAATTTTTCGCATACTTCGCAGAGCAAAGTTATGTTCGCAGTGCGACCACATCAGAACCTGACTTCGCAGAGCCAAGTTCTGGTTGCTCTGCGAAGTATGTAAAACTCAGAACATGAATCAGGCTTCAAAAGGCCAAATTTTTGAGGTTCCAACCATTGATTCAGAGCCTAAAGAGGGTTAAAATGCATTTTTGTTCAAACCACATCAAGAATATTGCATGTCTTTGGAAATTACACAAGTTCGTGCAATTAATTTTGAGTAACTTGCAAAACAAGTTATGTTCTTAAATTTTCAAAATCAAGCTTGAGCAATAAGCTAAGTTCTTTATCTTCAAAACCAAACTTGAACAACAACGTTGTTCATGATTTTCAATCAAAACATGAGCTTGAGCCGGACTTGCTCACTCTTTAAAACCAAACTCAAATTGAGCCGAACTTGTGCACTTTCCAAGCTCATGCATATTCTTTATGATTTTGTTCATCTTTCAAACTTGAACTACGCTTGTTCTTGAGTTTCAATAACTTAAGCAACAAGCGATGTTCATGATTTTCAATAAACTCGAACAACAAATTTGTTCGTGATTTCTTTTTTACAACTTTTCTCTAAGTTTTAACCAAGTGTTTTGGTTCCCTTTGAGATTCCTTTGAGTTACAACAAAACAAAACTTGAATGAAAAAGGAATGGCTTGACGTATGTCTCCCCAAACCTCGGTTGCACGAATGCGTGACGTATGTCTCATCGTTCGGGTAATCGTCATTCCCTTTTTCGACGCGTCTAGCACGCTTAACCTTTCTTTGGTCCCCCGTGACCATTTTGAACTTTTTTTGGCCCTCGTGGTCAATCCGAACCTTTCGCGCCTTTGCGCGTTTATTTTCAAACCTTTTACGCCTTGTGCGATTTTCATCGCCTTGATGTGCGTCCGTCTTTTTTTACCTTTAAAACTTTTACGCCTTGTGCGATTTCCATCGCCTTGATGTGCGTCCGTCCTTTTTTATCTTTAAACTTTTTACGCCTTGTGCGATTTTCATCGCCTTAGTGTGCGTCCGTCCTTTTTTCTTTAACCTTTTACGCCTTGTGCGAATACCATCGCCTTAATGTGCGTCCGTCATTTAAACGTTTTACACCTTTGCGCGTTTTCAAATCTTTTCGTAATTAAAACGAACCAACTGATAAGTGCTAGAAAGTAGTTAAATTGCATATTTAATTTAAGCACTTAAGTAGCTTGTTTTGCAAGTTATCATGGGAAAAGCTCATAATCACTTATCAAATGCCCAATTATGCTTTTACTTCTTTCCCCATCCATTTATGCAGGAAAAAGCAAGCCAGGACCTGAAATTAGCAAGAATCCATCAAGAGTGCATGAAGACTTTTGCCCAGCGATGGCTTGGCGACTGCTTGGCGAAGTCAGGCAGGGATTTTTGGGAGTTTTCAAAGTACACTTTCGCCCAGCGACGCCTTGGCGAGAGGTTGGCGAAGATAGGCAGAGAGCATCAGGAACAGTGGAAGTTGTTTTCGCTCAGCGAGATAAATTTTGCTCAGCGAACCAAGGCGGTTTAAGGAGATTTGAAGACGTGGCTGAAAACCACTGGTGAACTTTTAGTATCTCGCCGAGCGAGAAAAATCTCGCCGGGCGAGATACTAAATTTCAGCTTTTGTATTTAAGCTATTTTCAGCTTTTAGGTTATATATTCTGCATTTGTTAAGCTTTCTTTAGGAGCGAATTTTAGAGGTTTATTACCAGTTAATAGGGTTAGAAGCTATGATCTTCAAGGAGCAAAAGTGATTGAATTGTGGAATCAACCAAAGGCTTTGGGAAATCAAGACTTAGGTTATGATCTTCATCTTTTCTCTACTCTTTTGTATAGTTGTCATGAAAATGAACAACTAACTTCCCTTTTGTTGGTATTGGAGGTATTATTTCTAGCTTAGATGTAAGCTTTGATTATGTAAATATATGATTTTAGCAATTTATGTGTTTTTGAAGTTATTCTTGATTTTCATTCTCATGCTTGATTCAATTGTTATTGACAAATACTTTTGAATCTATGTTTAGAATAATCTTCTATCAAAATAAGAAAATCTAGAAATGGATTTGGGTTTTGATAATCGCACAAAGTTTCGGATCATAGTGCTTTCGGATCGTTTGATTGATTGGGAAATCGTCGATTAAACGATACGATCGATCTCACGATGTCATTTGGGAAATCAATGACATTGTCGAGCGATACGTGATATTTTTGCTAAAACGCTAAAATTCATATGCATGATTTTTAGATTATATTCGATGCAAGATTGATGAACTCCAATTTCAACGCTTTTATTCCCTATTACTTGTCGTTTTATTTCTGTTTTTAAGTTCAATTAGTTTATGCAACCAATCGTAGAAACCCTAACTCAAAACGATACCGATTGTTGAACGGTTCGAAGTAGCGCACCAATCCCTGTGGAGACGATGCAAAAATACTTACCTCGTTTGTTGATTTAAATACTACTTCAACACCAACATACAAATTTTTTCTACCCTACAAAGAACTACGTACGCTTTGAATTCTCCGACTACCGGGAGATACGTAGGAGCAGGATTCACATCTTGTCAAGCCCATTAATAAAAAAAACTTCTTTTTTCCCTTCGTATCATATTTTCTTTTTCCCTTTTATGTATTCAAACACGCAAGCAAAACTTTGAAAACATTTTAAGCCTAAGTCGACTAAGAGGTTCCCGTTGAGTACAACGGATGTGAGGGGTGCTAATACCTTCCCCTCGCATAATCGACTCTCGAACCTAAAATCTCTTTTTTAAAGGTAATTTCGAACTTTTTTCCTTTTCTCCCCGAAAAATTAAAAGTTTTTTCTCCCCGAAAAATTAAAAGTTAAGTCGTGATTTAAAATTAGTGATTCAACGCTTCCCAATAGCTTGATATCCGAAATTCGACGCGACACCCTCCCTTTAAAGATGTTGAATTATATATTTTGATTTGAATTTATATTTTTTGTTGAGTTTCTTTTAACCCTATTAAATCATTTTTTATTTTACCAAAATGACTTTTTTATGTCCAATTCATCTATTGGTTCTCTTATTCATAAAAGGAGTAACTTTTCCTCTTGTTTCCCAAGTTTCAAAGTACGTCTTCGTATAATCAACTCACTATTTTGAAACTCCAACACAAACACAACAATAGCAAAGTGCATTATCTTTTCAACACAACTTGTTAAAAATTAAGAGAAATATTAACATCAAATGAAACGATGGCTGACGAGATTAACTCTCCATAATAGAATGAGGAATGTAGAAACTCAGAAAGATATGAGAAATATTTGTATATTCATTGTATATCTCAAGTACAAGTGTGTGATCCATTTATATTATAGGATTGGAGACAAAGAAACACAAATACTAATTACACATAAATACTGGTTATGCCTAGCATAATTACAATATAATTACAATAAATGGAGAATCATAATATATCTTAACATCCCCCTCAAACTCAAGTGGGTGGAGCTTCAATCAACTTGAGTTTGGACACTAAAGTGCGGAAACGTCCTGGAGAATGAGGTTTTGTGAACAAATCAGTCGGCTGGTCAAGTGTGCCAATGGAGATAAGATGAAGTTCACCACGGAGAAGATGTTGACGAATGAAGTGACTATCAATTTCAATATGTTTCGTTCGCTCATTGAAAACATCATTGTGGGCAATTTGAATAACACTACGATTATCACAATATAAATCATTTGGTGAAGACTGTGATGTCTCTAAATCAGCAAGAAGCCAACGAAGCAACAATATCTCAAAAGTAGTATCAGCAAAAGCACAATATTCAGCTTCAGTGGTAGAGCGAGCCACCAAGGTTTGTTTCTTGCTACACCAAGATATAAGAGAATCTCCAAGAAAAATACAAAAATCAGTGGTGGAACGACGGTCACTAGGATCACCGACCCAATCGGCATTAGAGTAGGCTCTAAGAATTAATGGGGATGTAGTTGAGTAATGAAGACCATAAAATAAGGTACCCTTGATATATCGAATAATTTGAAGGACAACTGCATAATGTGTGGTACGTGGAGAAGCCATGAATTGGCTAACAAGATGAACAACATAAGAAATATCCGATCGAGTAACAATGAGGTATATCAGACTACCTACGAGCTGTCGATAAAGAGTAGCATCATTAAGTAAAGTACCATCTTGAGGAGTAAATCGAACGTTTGGTTCAAGAGGAGTGTGTTCGATTTTACAATCAGTGAGACCTGCTCAAGAGACAAGATCAGAAGCATACTTAGCATGTGAGAGAAACAAGTCATCACTCAAAGATAATACTTCAAGCCCCAAAAAGTAACTTAATTGTCCAAGATCCTTAATCTCAAAATGTTGACATAAGAATTGCTTGAGCTCTTTAATTCCAATGGAGTCATCACCCATGATAATCATGTCATCGACATAAAGAAGCAAGACAACTATGTCATTTTCAATTTTTCGAGTAAAAATAGCAGAGTCATGAGCACTGGAAGAGAAATTCAACTGAGTTATAGTCTTGTGAAATTTAGCAAACCAAGCTCTAGGGGCTTGTTTCAGATCATAAAGAGCCTTACGAAGTCGACATACTTTGTTTTCCTAACATGTATATCCTGGAGGAGGATGCATGTAAACCTCTTATTCTAACTCGCCATTGAGAAATACACTTTTAATATCCATTTGAGTGGCAACAATGGCAAGAAGAGTTCGAACAAGTTGATGCGTGCAACAGGGGAAAATGTTTCTTCATAATCATTTCCATACTCTTGAGTGAACCCTTTTGCTACAGTAGAGCTTTGTAACGCTCGATAGATCCATCAGAAAGAGTCTTTATTTTGTACACCTATTTGCATCCTACAAGAGTCTTATTAGAAGGAGGATCAACAAGGTCCCATGTGTGGGTTTTCTCCAATGCCTATAATTCTTCCTGCATAGCTTGCTGCCAATGAGGATCTGCGGAGGCTTCCTTATAGGATTGTAGTTCATGATGGTAAAGCATATTGGAATAACAATGGTAATCACGAAGATAAGGAGGTGGATTTCTTACCCTCGGAGGAAGCTCAATGGTGGGAGGTGCAGGATCAACGATTGGAACAACGTCAACAGAAATGGATTGAACATCGGAAGGGGTTGGAAGCTCACTAGAAGAAGCTGCATATGTGCCATAACCAAGAAAACAACATAGACGAGCACGAGCCTCAAGTTTAGTATATTCATGCGGCTAAAGGAGGACAAAACAAGCACAACCAAACATCTTAAGTAATTTATAATCTGGTGTAGTGAGATAAAGACGCTCAAAAGGAGAAACATTACCATGGACAGAGGAAGGAAGACGATTGATTATATGAACAGCAGTAAGAGCAGCTTCACCCCAAACGCGTTCAGGACAAGAGGCTGAGATAAGCATGGTGAAGTAAAATAATATCACAAGAAAGGGGGTTTGAATTGTGATCTAATAAAATTTACCAATAAAAATTTATCAAGTAAATACTTGGAAGGCTAGTCAGTTATCTTGGAAGGCTAGTCAATAATAATTATGAAGTGTGTGATCTTGTAAAAATAAAGAGAGATAAGGAAAGAGAAATCACACACATAAAGTTATCTTGGTTCACCCAACGTGGGCTACTCCAGTCCCCATAATACCGTGAGATTTTCCAATATGTAGTTGAGTATTAACTATAGCTCAACTATGACTTTTCTTAGATCACTTCTTGGATCTATACAATTTGCACCTCTTTGGGCTTCACACTAGTTTCACTTACTAGCTTTTACAAAACAGCTATCACTAGCTTCACTTACTAGCTATTCCAAAACAGCTATCAGTAGCTTCACTCACTAGCTTTTACAAACCACAATCACTAACACACTTAGTGATTCTTTTGAAATCTTTTGCTATTGGTTTACAATGTTTTTGCCTTTGTAAAGAACTCAAGTAAAAGAGTTGTTGCTGGATTTTGATAGTGATGCACACGATGAAAGAGTCTTTTAAGTGTTCTTGACGTGTTGAAAATCAAGTAAGTGAATTTTTGGTTTATGACTCAATGCCTCTTCTCTTTGCAAGCCCTTGAATTTATAGATGGAATGAGTCCCTTGCTGAGGTAATAAACACACGCTCCTGAGGGTAAAAGTGGAAGAGAAAAGTTTGCCAACTCATAAAAGTGAAATACTCTTGTGTAACAATGATTGGCAGAATGTTCTCCAAATTATGAGAACGTTCTCAAAAATTATGCTTGGACAGCTTGCAATAAAGTGACATCATGAATAGTGCTTCTGCAGATTTTTGTTGGCTAGTTGGCAGCCAAGTTTGCTTTGTGTTGTGAGCGATAGAAACCTCACGCCTAGGAGAGAAAGAAAGAAGTACAAGTGATTTGATTTTATCCCATACTTTTAGCTTGATGTGTTGTCCATTTCTTATTGGCTTTCTCATTTTTTCTTGATGTGTTGTCTAATGCTCATGGGTTCCTTTTTGTTTCTTCCAGTTGATTTCTAATCCATAGTACCTGAGAACAACAACATGCAGCTGAGACATATTCAGCCTCTGTTGTTGATAAGGCAATTGTATTTTGTTTTCTGCACGACCAACTGACAAGTGCTTCTCCTAAAAGTTGACAAGCTCCACTAGTACTTTTTTTCTATTTTATCACTGGCATAGTCAGCATCACAATAAGCTAAAAGATCAAAATGTGAGCCCTTTTTATTCCAAAGACCAATGTCAGTAGTTCCAACAAGATATCTTAAAATTCCTTTTACTGCTATAAGATGAGATTCTTTGGGAGCAGTTGCACACAATCCTACTGCAAAGACAATGTCAGGTATACTAGCTGTTAAATATAGAAGTGATTCAATTTTTCCTCTTGAAAAACCATTTTTGATTAAAAAGGTGCTTAACCTTTCATACCAAGCTCCTGGAGCTTGTTTAAGTCCATAAAGAGCTTTGGTTAATTTAAAAACATGATCTAGTTTAGATGAGTTTTCAAAACCAGGAGGTTGACGAACATACACCTCCTCATTTAGATAACCATTTAAAAAGGCACTTTTGACATCCATTTGAAAAAGTTTAAAACATTTATGAGATGCATATGCAAGTAAAATTCTTATGGCCTTCAATCTGGCAACTGGGGCATAAGTTTCATCATAGTTAATTCCTTCTTGTTGATTATATCCTTGTGCCACAAATCTGGCTTTGTTTCGAATGACTTTTCCTTCTTCATCTAGTTTGTTTCTGAATACTTATCTTGTTCCAATGACTGATTGATCATAAGGAGCAGGATCAAGTGTCCATACTTCATTTTTATCAAATTGTGACAATTTTTCTTTCATGGCTTCTATCCATGAGTTGTCAACAATTGTTTCCTTTATTAACTTTGGCTCTATTTGTGAGATCATTGTCATATCATTGTTTTGAAAAGATCTTCTTGTTCTTACTCCATCTGTTGTTTCTCCAATAATTTGATCTTGTGGATGATAATTAACTATTCTCCAAGATCTTTGAGGACTTTGAGGTGGTTCTTCATTTGAAGTTCTTTGGGTAGAACTTTCAGGATTTGAGTTGTTTTGAACTTCATCTTCTTCTTCTTCTTCAATGATCTTTCTTTGATTTTCAAGTTCCTCAAATTCATCAAATTTGATATGCATGCTTTCTTCTAGAGTTCTTCTTCTTAGGTTATAAACTCTGTAAGCTTTTGATGTAGAAGAGTAACCCAAAAATATTGCCTTGTGTGATTTTGGATCAAACTTTCCTAGGACATCTTTGTTGTTCAAAATGTAACAGTAACATCCAAATATATGAAAATATGAAATGTTTGGCTTTCTTCCTTTCCAGAGTTCATACGGGGTTTTGTTTAAGACTTTTCTTGTTGAAACTCTGTTCAAGATATAACAAAAAGTGTTTATGGCTTCAGCCCAAAAATATTTTTCTACATTTGATTCATTTAAAATAGTTCTTGCCATTTCTTGTAAAGTTCTATTTTTCCTTTCTACAACACCATTTTGTTGAGGTGTTTTAGGACAAGAGAAATTATGAGATATTCCGTTTTCATTAAAGAAGTGTTCAAAAGAGGAATTTTCAAATTCACCCCCATGGTCACTTCTTACGGAAATGATATTGGTTTCTTTCTCATTTTGAACTTGTTTACAAAATGTTTTAAAAGCTTCAAAAGAATCATACTTATGTTTTAAAAATAAAACCCAAGTAAATCTGGAGAAATCATCTATGATTACAAAGCCATATCTTTTTCCACCAAGACTTTCTATTGAAATAGGTCCAAATAAGTCTATGTGTAGTAGTTCAAGGGTTTTTTTCGTTGAAATAAATTCTTTAGGATGAAAACTGTGTTTGACTTGTTTTCCCTTGATACATTCTTCACATACCTTATCCTTCTCAAAATTTATCTTAGGAAGTCCTCTTACTAGATCAAGTTTTGATATGTTAGAAATGGTTTCCATACTTATATGTCCAGCCCTTTTATGCCAAATTCATTTGTCTTTTTCAAGAGATATAAAACAAGATTCAACAGGGAGTTTATCTAAGTACAACACATAAACATTTTTGTTTCTTGATCTTGTAAATATGATTTTTCCTGAAGACTTTTGTCTTACTTCGCATGTGTGAGGCTTGAATGTTACTTCAAAACCACTGTCACACAATTGATTGATGCTAATCAAATTGTGTTTTAATCCTTCTACATATTGAACATTTTCAATTTTTGCAGAATTTATTGTAATGTAATAACTGTTAAACACTGAAGGCATATCTAATTTACTGTTGAGTTTTTTGTTTTTTTAGTAAAACAAAGACAAACTTACTCCAATATAATATTGATGAAATAAAATTATTTATTTTTAAATTGAGAATTTTTGTTTCATAAGAATCAAATTAAAGAATTAAAATATTTAAATCACTCTATACCATACTAGTGAAAAGACGAACACTCACGTGCCCGTCTTTCCGCTTTTTTTATTGCACTGGCGTTTGAAAATTATGAACGGTGTTTTTTTATGAAATTTTGATTTTGATTAAAACTAAAAATATAAATGTTTATTGTTTTCAAATTATAACAAACCAAACTAACCATGATTATCTATTTCAATGACACCAACAATACAACAAAAAAATATAATCTAAATTCTTATTTTATCAATGACACCAACAACAATCTTTATTATAGAAAAATTTGCTTAAGGGTGTAGTTGAGATAATGAAAAAGTAAGTATGGATATACTCACTTGTTCAAAAAAAAAGTATAGATATACTCATATCGTGTTTGTTACACTTTTTAAAGGATAAAAGAAAAAAAAATTAGACATATATATACTCATATCGTGTTTGTTACACTTTTATTTTAATATTTGAATTTACTCTTATCTATTTGTTATATGTGTTATTTGTATTGAAAGTTGAGGATAATTTTGGAAAGAGAAAAAGTCAGCCCAAAAGATCCAAAACATGATATTCTCTTTATATATAGTATAGATTTTGTCAAAAAAAATTCACTTATACCATATTTTTCATAATTTATTAACAAATTTATTTATTTATTATATTTGTAGTTGTGGATACAAATTGAGTCTTCGGGTTCAATCCGGTTTAACGTTTATATAAACTTGTTATAGAAACCGAGTTATACAACCGAGTCATTCGATTTAATCCGATTCACTTAGCGCGGGTCAACCAATGACCAAGTGGTTTGACCATTGACCGGGTGACTCAGTGACCTTGCCGAGTTGATTGCCGGTCTGGTTTTTAAAACTATTGTAACATCCCACCTAAGACTCGAACAATTATTAATATTGAGACGATGTATCGGAATGTTTTAAGCAAGGACAATTTGGTAAATTGTCAGTTAATGGGTTATTTATGTGGTAAGTGTAATATCCCGCTTATAAGTGACTGTTGTCGATGTTTAAAGATTATAGAGCAAGCAATGGCATTTTAGTAATTAAGAGGCAAAGGAAGATTATTTAAACATGAAACAAGATATTTTCTTATTCAATCCTCATCTCTTTCTCTCTCTTTCTCATTCAGCCTCTCTTCCCTCCTTCCTCTCATGTCACACGCCCTCCTCTCCCTCATCTCCCTCTCCATCAATTCAACATCTCTTAAAGAAATACTTGGTAGAAACCTTGCAAGAAAGCTTGATTGGTGAAATTAGAACAAGAGGATGGAACAAGAAGGAAAGAAAGACCAAGGTTAAGGTTGGAGAAGAAAGCAAGGGAAAGCTTGGAAAGGAAGCTAGCAATGGTTGAGGTGAGTTCCCTAGGGGTTTTAGCACCCACCTTGTTGAGTTTTGAAGATTAAGTTGTTTATTGGATATGTTTATAATTTGTACCCTAATCCTTTGTGAACCAATTCCTTGCTTAATTCATGTTATTACTTACCTTATGTCTTGTAAATTCTTTACCATGAGCTGCTATGAGGTTTGGTTGGGATTGGTATAGTCTAGGAAGCTGAAATTCGATTCCTGCAATTGCTAAAATCGGCCACCGATTTTGTAGCTTCGGCCACCGATTTTGAGGTTGGTTTTCCATGGGACTTACGACATAAATCGGCCCCCGAAATTGTGAATTCGGCCCCCGATTTCCTGTTCCTCAGAATTGCTCAAATTGACCTAGGATGAGGATAGGTGCATTATGGGATATGAATACTCAATCCCTAAGATGTCAAGAGAGATTATTAAGCTATGGAATGTTCCCTCATAACCAAGCAAGGCTTAGGAGAACAATGAGTGTAAAACTATAAGTTAATAAGTTATGTTTTGGGAGGTTATTTCCCCTAAGAATGCATTATTATGCCAAGGCAAGAGAAAGTATTAGAAGTACTTACAAGTACTAAAGTATGAGAATTAATGTTTAAGTTAAGGACCTAATTATAGGTTAGGCAATTAAGAATGCGTTAGATATGCACATGATTATGAACGTATAAGACACGTATATGAACTTAAGATGAGAAATTTAATGACAAAGAATATGATAACGTGTTCATCAGACTCCGGATTATGCCGGATGGGATTTCTCCGAAAGGGCTATCCACACGTAATTTATATGACGATATTAAACGTGTTCATCAGACTCCGGGATTCGCCGGATGGGACTCTTCCGAGAGGATTGTCCACACGTATGTTAAAAGACTTAAGCATGTCCAGCAGGCTCCGGGATTCGCCGGATGGGACTTCTCCGAGAGGGTTGTCTACATGCAAGATGTGTCCAGCAGGCTCCGGATTATGCCGGATGGGGCTTCACCGAGAGGGTTGCCTACACAAAGATAAGAGGAGTCCGGTGTTAGCCTGATATGATAGGAATTTCACCGGTATGATGGGAGATGTACTTCGGGGTTACTCCACCCGGATGCACTCCGTAAAATGAACCAAGATAATATTTGTTTGTTCAACGCTAACTTCTAACTTAATGATATGAAAAGATGATACGAATATGAAAGATGAATACGTATATTTTATATGTAATACAAGACATGAAGATTAGTTCCTAGTGAACGCGATGTGATCATAGGATGTCCCCAAGATCACTACGTATAAGACTAAGATAAGAATAGAGTAGGAAACACGTAAGATTATGAACATGAAAAGTACAAGGAAGATAAAGATATGTAGCGATCCTAGGTTTCCCCTTGATCGCGAATCATGTAGAGAAAGACTTGGCGATCATAGGTGTCCCCAAATTGCCGAGAGTAGGCACGGCGACCCTAGGTTTTCCCCGTGGTTGCCAACAGTAGGTAGGGTAGGAGCTCACTGAGACATTATGTCTCATCCCTATCCTTCTGGTGCAGGTTCATAGCTTAGCAAGAGATGTTCATGAAGATCTTCAGGAGGACGCTGGATGGAGTGCAGATGCTCGTCGAGACAAGCTCAGGAGGCTGACAGATTTTTATATTTGTATATGAACATGTTATGTATGATATTTGGACATTTATGTAAACGAGCAAAATGTACTCATTCAGTGGTTTGTATATTTTAATTATTGTAAATTTTAATGTATCCGATATCAGATTAACGCACATACTAATATACTAGTTAACGTTAGTATGGGTGTTACAATTGGTATCAGAGCAGGTCGATTCAGACCGTGCCTTGGGTCATTAAAGTTTCAATAAAAGTAGTGGGACCATTGGGTTCCGGATGTTGTTCTAAAGGTCACATCTAGTTGAGCCTGATCAACTCAACCTAGTATATGACAGTTAGGATATATGTCCGAGAGCTGAATGTGACCAAGGAGGAATGAAGTCTATGAAGGGCGAAGATTAAGGTGACAGAATTTTAAGACGGGTTTGACGGAGAAGTATTCATGCCAAATGGTGGCCATCAAACTGTAAAGTGACGAAGCCTGATAGTGGCAAGGTCTTAGAGACATAAGGGATATTTAACATTGAGGTGAAGTGCCTCGATCCAGTTGGACGCATCGTTGAACGATACCTCATCTGCGGGAGACATACGGATTAAGAAATCATGGAATACTCTAAGGAACGACATGGAACCTTAACGGGAACCGCAGTTTGAGAATTTAAAGTGAAGTGTGGACTAAGTAACAATTCTGAGTACAGAGTTGAAGAATCGAACTTGAATCGAATGAGACTTTAATGTCCGGACAGTTAAGAGAATCAATTATGGACTAAGTGAATTATTTGGATAGATGAAAAATGATGATAATAAGATATGTGCATGTCAAAGCGTGAACCAAATTTTTGGATGTATCCTAATGGTAAGAAGATTAGAAGTAAGATAAGCTAGACCGGAATTTTACTTAATGAAGGTTGGATAATAAATAATAAGTTGCTGGAATTTAGTATACTGATGGACGAATTAAGTTGAACACTCTTGTTTAGACGAACAATATTGAATTTCCTTGATTGGTTAAAGAAGGCAAGTTCGAGATAACACAAGGTTATAGTAGATCAGTGTTGAAGGATGATCGGGATTTCAGACGAGAAATTATGTTGGGATTTTATTTACGGCGGATCGTCTTGAACATGAAATTTTAGAATTGAGGTTAATGCTAAGGAGTTGTATGCACCCCATTGAAGAGGTTCCTTCCACAAATTTTATAGAACAGAAAGAGATCACCTCGTGTTGATAAGTTTCCGAGGGCAGTAATAAGGTATAGGCTTGAATTGTGAATACCATAACGTGTTACTGGAGGAATCCAATAGATCATGATAATGTGCAAAAGTTTAAGATTGATTAATCGGGCACTCGAAGAAACGCAACCTATGTTGGGCGTTTGAGAGAACCGGTAAGAATTTGGAACTTTCAGGACAGATTGTTCTGTAGAAACTCAAGGGTAATTTAAGGGACATGATAGAGCTAAGGAGACCAATGAAGGTGAGAAAAACAAACACACAAGAAGGGGGGGTTGAATTGTGTGACTCTAAATACTTGTTCTTTTTCTTTTTAAAGCTTAAGGTTCAGTTCAGAAGCTGATATGATCAGTTCTGAACAGATATCAGAAGTTGAATGCAGCGGATTAAACAAGTTAAGAAGTAAGGGAAAAGAGAAGACACAGCAAATTATACAGGTTCCTTCTCAATGTGAGAAGTAGTCCTGTTCCCTTGTGTCCAACAAGAGAGTTTCACTATAATCAAGTTCTGATTACAATTGCTCAATCACTAAGAAAGAGACTTCCAGCTGCTCAATCACAAAGAAAGAGACTTCTATGCTCAACCACCAAGGAAGAGGCTTCCAATGCTCAAGTCACTAAGACAAGAGGCTTCTGACTCAGACCACTAAGGAGTGAGGTTACAATTGCTTAGTATTCAGACTAAGACTTTAGGGACCAAACTGGTTTACAGGTAAAGAAGTTTGGGATGAACACTTGATCAAATATCAGAGGTGTTCTCTAAATACAACACAGGTTAAGACTCTTAACCTTTAGAAATTCTAAGTTACAAAGACTGAAGAATTTCTAAGAGATTTGAACTTTGACAGTTTTTTTCACAGAAAACAGAGCAGAGTTTCAGCAATACGTTTCAAAGAGTCTTCAACAATTTCTTCTTCAAATCTCCCTCCTTTTATAGATAAAAATAGAGCTGTTGGAAATTTGCTGGAAATCAGGAATTTAGCCGTTGCAATTGGGCTAGGTTGCTGCAAATGTGTGCTGCACTTTTTCTGTCAGAACAGGGCAGGTGCCATTTTTGAATTGGCCCACCTTTAATCCTGGAGAATGTTTGGGTCAGGGAGACAATTGTTCCATTGAGTTGTTCTGACATCTCCAGGCATTAAATGCGCACAGTACTGGTTGCTTTTTCATGCCATATCAGCTTCAGAAGCTTCTCAGTGAATAGTGATCAGAAGCTGCTTCAATTGTACGGATCAGAAGCTGGTCTTCAGATGCTGACTTTTCGTTGACTTCATCAGAAGCACTCAGTCTTCAGAAGCTGCACTTCAGGAGCATTTCTTCAGGACCACTTCAGAAGCTTCACTTCAGGACCAGTTTCTTCTTAGCCTTGCAACCTTGCTTCTTGACTTTCCTTCTTGCTCTTTAGCTTGTTCTTCATAACCATTATTAATCAATTCTTAATAAGCATGTGGTTCTGAAACACTTGAACAAAGCATTAGCAAATAACCAATTTTCTCTTTAATACTTTGTTATCATCAAAACTATAAAGAGAGATATGTTTACACATAAATGTTTCAACAATCTCCCCCTTATTTTATGAGAGACTTGTTAACCACATTTTGTTCCAACAATCTCCCCCTTTTTGATGATGACAAACATAAGTATTAAAACAGAAAATTGTTGTTAACTGCAGGGTGTGAGGTTTGTAAGCTCCCCCTGAGTCTGATCCAAGTTAATTAAGTTCAGTTAAAAACACAATTGTGAAAATTTCAGGATTGTTGTTAAGTTTAATTAACAATCTGACTTCAGGAGAGGTTTGTAAGCTCCCCCTGGGTCTGACAATCCTCAAGGTTAGGTTTGTAAGCTCCCCTTGATTTTTATCCATGTTAATTAAGCTTAACTTAAAACAATATGGTGAAATTTACACTCAGAATTTAAAATGACTTGTTGACTTCAGGTTCTGAGGTTTGTAAGCTCTCCCCCTAAGTCTGATAATCCACAGGATGAGTTTTGTAAGCTCCCTGAGTCTTATCCAAGTTATTTTAAATTCATCTTAACTCACTTAGAGTTATATATCTCACAGAATGTATCATAGCCAGAAATTCACTTCAGAGGCTAAGAATTAAAAAGCAGTTCTCATAAGTTAAATATTGTCAGAAATGTATCAGAGCTAGTCAAACAATATTTCAGAGCTAGCTTAACAATTGTATCAGAACTTAATCCTAACAATTGTATCAGAGCTTTAATAGGCTTAACTTTTGACAATTTTAACTTATTTGAGCTCAGGTGCTTTAATACTTGTTTTACTTTTCTCCCCCTTTTGTCATCAACAAAAAGTGCAATTTTCTCCCCTTAAGACAGAAAAATTTCTCCCCCTTTGTCAAGAGAGTTTGAAGATATCTGAATTAGAGCAGAAAAGGATTTGAAAAGAGTTTGAAAGCAGTTCAGTTTCCCCTTTTTGAAAGAGTTTGAAAGCAGTTCTGACACCAAGTTTAAAAGAATTTCAAAAGGATTCAGAACTTGGGAGGGGTTGAACTAACCAAGATTGTGAGATATTTGTGCAATCATATGGATAACCAAGTAGCAAGGATAATCATCAGAGCCTACTTGATTTACAATGAGTATATGACTTGCAATAAAAATAGAATGCTGTTCAGAAGCAGAAAAAATTTGGAGCTTCTGATCAGGTCATTCTGTGTTCAGACATTACTTGTTCAGTACACACTGGTTCAGCATCAGAGCAAAACAACCAGTTGTGTTCAGTATCAGAGCAAAACTTCTCAAGAAGTGTTCAGTATCAGAGCAATTCTGAGCTTGCTTTAAAGAAATATATCAGAATCTGATACCAGTTGAGGATTTATTTCAGAGTCTGATACCAGTTAAAGGTTTTAACGCAGAGTCTGATACCAAATAAAACATTTCTAAAGACTGATACCAAGATGAAAAGAGTTCTTGAAACTGAACATGTCTGAAATACTTTGGGCTTTTAAAATGTGTCTGTGCTAAACATTTTGAAAATAAGCTGATACCAACTTGAAAATAGTTTGTTAAGTAGTTTCAACAAAGAGTATCAGAGCATAAACATACATTTTTACTGGATGACTTTGGGAGGATTAGAGTATAAAACTTTCAAAGCTTTAATCATCATTGCCCATAACTATACTTATCAGATACTGACCAACATTAGATTTTCATCAGATTCAGGAGCCAGAAAAATCCAGGTTCTGATCCTTCAGACTCTGAGGTTTTTCAGGCTTGACTTTATTCAAACTCTCAGAAGGTGAGTGTTTGATAAGTCTTAGCTTATGATAAACTCAGAATCAAGGAATACATTCAGATTCAAGCACATTTTTCAAGAGACAAAATGCATGTTCAGATTCTTTTTAATAAAGTTGAATCTTTCTTCTGTTAGGGGTTTTGTGAATATATCAGCCCATTGATGATCAGTATCAATGAATTGAATATCCAAAACACCCTTCTGAACATAATCTCTGATAAAATGATGTTTTATTTCTATGTGCTTGGCTCTAGAATGCAGAATTGGATTTTTAGACAGACATATAGCAGCAGTATTATCACAATAAATTGGAATATTATCTGCATGAATCTGATAATCCTCTAATTGATGTTTCATCCAGAGCAGTTGTGTGCTACAACTTGCAGCTGAGATGTATTCTGCTTCTGCTGTGGACAAAGCAATGGTTGCTTGTCTCTTGCTGGCCCAGGATATCAGATTCTCACCAAGAAACTGACAGTTTCCACTGGTGGATTTTCTTTCAATCCTGTCCCCAGCATAGTCAGCATCACAGAATCCAACTAGCTTATAATTTAGAGATTTCTTATACAGAAGTCCCAAATTAGTTGTTCCTTTCAGATACCTGAAGATTCTCTTGACAGCAGTCATATGAGATTCTCTAGGATCTGATTGGAATCTAGCACACAGACATACACTAAATAAAATATCTGGCCTAGAAGCAGTTAAGTATAGGAGAGAACCTATCATACCTCTGTACAGCTTCTGATCTACCTTAGTGCCATTGTCCTCTTTGCTTAAGGTGCAGGTGGGATGCATTGGTGTTGACATCAGCTTGCAATCATCCAACTGGAACTTCTTCAGAAGCTCCTTGGTGTATTTGGACTGATGGACATAAACACCTTCTTTGCATTGGTTGATTTGAATTCCCAAGAAGAATTTCAGCTCACCCATCATGCTCATCTCAAATTCATCCTGCATTAACTTAGAAAATTCTTTGCAAAGGGAGGCATTAGTAGAACCAAATATGATATCATCAACATAGATTTGTACAATTAAGATTTCTTTCTTAACAGTTTTTCTAAAGAGTGTATTGTCAACTTGACCTCTTACAAAACCATTTTTAATTAAGAAGTTGCTTAGCCTTTCATACCAAGCTCTGGGAGCTTGTTTCAGACCATACAGAGACTTCTTTAGTTTAAAAACATGATTTGGATATTTAACATCTTCAAAACCAGGAGGTTGTTTGACATACACTTCTTCAGAAATCACACCATTTAAGAAAGCACTCTTAACATCCATTTGATATAAGATGATATCATGATTAATAGCATAAGAAAGAAGTAACCTGATTGCTTCCAGTCTTGCTACTGGAGCAAAAGTTTCAGTGTAGTCAATTCCTTCTTGCTGGCTGTACCCTTGAGCTACTAATCTAGCCTTGTTTCTGATCACTTCTCCTTGTTCATTGAGCTTGTTCCTGAACACCCATTTTGTTCCAATGATGTTCTTCTGATCAGGTCTTGCCACAAGATCCCATACATCATTCCTTTGGAATTGATTCAGCTCTTCTTGCATTGCTACAATCCAACCATCATCAGCAAGTGCTTCATCAGTAGTTGTGGGTTCAATCATGGATAGCAGGCCAAGCATGGACTCATTCTGAGTGAATGCTGATCTTGTCTTCCTTGGACTGTTCTTGTTTCCAATGATTAACTCCTCAGGATGTGAAGACTTGTATTTGAATGAGGTTCTGGGTGGATTAGCTTCTGAGGGGCCACCAGGGATTTGTTCAGAACCATGCTGTTCTTGATTAGCATCAGGAGTAGTGTCATTGCTGGAGAGTTTTTCAGAGTCTTCATTGATTTCAGCTTCTGAACCTTCATCAGAACCTGAACTGGGTTCAGCTTCTGAAGGCTCTTCTGAGATTCTGACATCTGCAAAACTCTCAACCAGCTCTGGTATTTCACTACCATGCTTCTTATCATCAAACCTAATGTGTATAGCTTCTTCAACAACATGTGTTTCAGAATTATACACTCTGTATGCCTTGGATCTCTCTGAGTATCCTAAAAAGGTACCCTTTTGAGCCTTGGCATCAAATTTCTTTAGGTAGACCTTATTGTTCAGTATGTAACATGTACAACCAAACTGATGAAAATAAGAAATACTTGGTTTTCTTCCTTTAAATAATTCATATGAAGTTTTATTCAGAATGGGTCTTATGTAAATCCTGTTCTGAATATAACATGCTGTGTTTACAGCTTCTGCCCAAAAGTACTTAGCAATTTTTGACTCATGAATCATGGTTCTGGCCATTTCTTGTAAAGACCTGTTCTTTCTCTCTACAACTCCATTTTGTTGTGGAGTTCTAGGAGATGAGAACTCATGGAAAATTCCATGATCTTCACAAAAGTTTTCAAAAGGTTCATTTTCAAATTCACCACCATGATCACTTCTGATTTTCAAAATTTTCAAATCAGTTTCTGTTTGTACTTGTTTGCAGAATTTGAAAAACACATCATATGTTTCATTTTTGGTTCTAAGGAATTTAACCCAAGTCCACCTACTATAATCATCAACAATCACAAGTCCATACTTCTTCCCATTGATTGAAGCTGTTCCAACAGGACCAAACAAATCAATGTGAAGTAGTTCAAGAGGTTTAGAGGTGGAAACAATGTTCTTAGGTTTGAAAGAAGTTTTAGAAAACTTTCCAATTTGGCATGCACTGCACAGTGCATCTGAGTGATAATCAATTTGGGGCAAGCCTCTGACCAGCTGTAACTTGCTAAGCTTGGAGATGAGTCTCCAGTTAGCATGTCCCAGCCTTTTGTGCCAGACCCATTTCTCATCACTCACAGACAGAAGGCAAACTACCTTCTGCTGAACCAATTCAGAAAAATTAATTTTATAAACATTGTTTTTCCTGCTGCCTCTGAACACTACAGACTTGTCTTTGCTACTGATTACAGTGCAAGTGTTCTTATTAAACAGGACTTCATAATTACTATCACATAATTGACTTATGCTAAGTAAATTATGTCTAAGTCCATCTACCAGCCAAACATTGTCAATGTACAGGAAAGAATTACCTATCTTACCAGTACCAATGATCTTTCCTTTCTGACTTCCTCCAAATCCCACAGTTCCTCCCTCTTTCAGAGTCAGGGTTTGGAACATAGACTTGTCCCCTGTCATATGATGCGAGCATCCACTGTCCAGGTACCAGGACCTTTCCTTTTCTTTGGATGACAAGCATATCTGCAATTGTAATAATTTCAGACTTAGGTACCCAGATTTTCATGGGTCCTTTGGGGTTAGTCTTGAAAGGTTTTGGCTTCTTGTGTCTGAAGTTATTGTATTCAGACTTGTTCTGATACTTTGGATATGAATCCTTGTATTTAGAATAAGTCTGACTTTCAGAACCTGAGTGCTTCAGAACCTGAGTTCTCAAAGGTTTGGACTCAGACTTCTTCAGAACCTGAGACTTGGATGTCTCTGGTTCTGATTTGTTCAGAGTCTGACCTTTTGAGTACTTTGATTCTGATCTCTTCAGAATTCTGACTTTGCTTACTTCAGGCACAAGGCAAGCTTCAGTTTTGCCTTTCTTAAAACAGTTTGAAGCAGAAAACTGATTGGTTTGCTTTGGCTTGCTTTGCCTAACATTCTGAGACTGAAAATGTTTTCCATTGACTGGTTTGACAGATTCTGAAGTCTTAATAAACCCAGTCTTAGAAAAATTTGAAACAGATTTATTCAGATTCTGAGACTTACTAGTTTCAGGTTCTGAACACTTCAGATTCTGAACATGTTTAAGTTCAGAGTCTGATTTCCTCTTACTCTTAGGCTTAGGACCTTTTGGCTTAGATTTAGGCAAGGTTTTAACAGTTGCCTTCATCTTACCCTTAGGCTCAGAAGCTTCAGAGTCTGAGTTGTTCAGAACTTCTGACTTAGTCTCAGATTCTGATACTTTCAGTTTCTCAGAATTATCAGAAGCAGGCACAAAACAAATACTATTGCCTTTTAAAATATTTTCAGAACATGAAGGTGAGTTTAAATCATTTGAAGGTTTGAATAAATCATAGCCAATGCCTTCACCTTTGTTTCTGATCATATTATACATCATGGAGGCAATTTTAGTTCTATTGAATCCAGTTAACATGAAATCCTGAAGAGCTATTTCCTGATCATTAGGAACCTCTTCAGATTTCTTATGAGCCTCCTTCTTAAGTTCTTCAACTACTTCATCATATTCAAATAATTGACTCTGTAGTTGAAGATTTTCTTTAGACAGCAAGTTAGTTTGATTTTTCAAAGATTTAATTTCTTTTAACTTGCTTTTAAGATGGCTCATAAGATCATTAACTGTTTCAATTAAATCAGATCTAGAGAGTTCAGAATATACCTCATCTTCTTCATCAGAATCTGAATATGATTCTGCATCAGAAGATGCAATTGCCATCAGGGCCAGGTTGGCTTCTTCCTCATCAGATTCTGACTCATTATCCAGATCATCCCATGTTGCCATGAGACTCTTTTTGAGCTTATTTCTGAAGTTGCTGGATTTTGAGCTGGACTTCTTTGCTTTTTCCTTTGATTTTTCCTTCTGAAGATCAGGACAATCAGCAATGAAGTGGCCAGGCTTTTTGCAATTGTAGCAGCTTTCTTTCTGGGTATCCCTCTTTGAATTTGAACCAGATCCTCTGAAGTTACTGCTTCTGTTAGAGAACTTTTTCTTTCTGTTCATCAGATACTGAAGTCTTTTAGAAATCATTGCAAGCTCATCAGCATCTGAATCTTCATCAGAATTTCCCTCAGGAAACTCTTCTTCAGATTCAATAGCTTTCAAAGCTTTAGCAGGTTTTCTTTTAGACTTCAGAGCCAATGTTTTTGGTTCTCTAACAGGCTCATCCTCATTGAGTCCCAGTTCATGCACTTTGAGGGAGCTTATAAGATCCTCAATACTTAAAGTATTCAGATCCTTAGCTTCCTCAATGGCAGTCACTTTTGGTCTCCATTTGGATGGCAGGCTTCTAAGGATTTTATTCACATGGTCAGCTGTGGTATAACTCTTCTTCAGAATCTGAAGTCCAGAAACCAGAGTCTGAAATCTTGAGAACATAGTCTCAATATTTTCATCCTCTTTCATTCTGAACAATTCATATTGCTGAACAAGTATGTTTGCCTTAGCTTCTCTAACCTTCTGATTACCTTCATAGTTAGAGCAGAGGGATGTGAATATTGCCTTTGCAGTGGACTTGTCACTCAGCTTCTGATACTCAGTGTGAGGCAAGGAGTCCACAATGATACCTCTGACATGATGATGCTTCCTATAGATCTTTCTTTCAGCATCACTCAGAGTTCTCCTGTTGACAGCAACACCTTCTTCATCTACAGGTATTGAGATTCCATCTTCAATAATATCCCATAGAGTATCATCAATCCCAATAATGTGACTATACATTTTGCTCTTCCACCAAGAGAACTTTTCTGGGTCACCAGTAAACATAGGAGGTTTATTGTGTGACCTAGACTTCTTTTCTTCAGTACTATAGTCATATTGGACATTTCTTTGATTTCTGGGAGATGGTGGAGGTGACTCACTTGTTGAGGCCATGTTTTTCTCAGGATCCTACTGACACACTGTTAAGTGTTAATATCAGAACCGGAGCTCTGATACCAACTGAAGGTGAGAAAAACAAACACACAAGAAGGGGGGGTTGAATTGTGTGACTCTAAATACTTGTTCTTTTTCTTTTTAAAGCTTAAGGTTCAGTTCAGAAGCTGATATGATCAGTTCTGAACAGATATCAGAAGTTGAATGCAGCGGATTAAACAAGTTAAGAAGTAAGGGAAAAGAGAAGACACAGCAAATTATACAGGTTCCTTCTCAATGTGAGAAGTAGTCCTGTTCCCTTGTGTCCAACAAGAGAGTTTCACTATAATCAAGTTCTGATTACAATTGCTCAATCACTAAGAAAGAGACTTCCAGCTGCTCAATCACAAAGAAAGAGACTTCTATGCTCAACCACCAAGGAAGAGGCTTCCAATGCTCAAGTCACTAAGACAAGAGGCTTCTGACTCAGACCACTAAGGAGTGAGGTTACAATTGCTTAGTATTCAGACTAAGACTTTAGGGACCAAACTGGTTTACAGGTAAAGAAGTTTGGGATGAACACTTGATCAAATATCAGAGGTGTTCTCTAAATACAACACAGGTTAAGACTCTTAACCTTTAGAAATTCTAAGTTACAAAGACTGAAGAATTTCTAAGAGATTTGAACTTTGACAGTTTTTTTCACAGAAAACAGAGCAGAGTTTCAGCAATACGTTTCAAAGAGTCTTCAACAATTTCTTCTTCAAATCTCCCTCCTTTTATAGATAAAAATAGAGCTGTTGGAAATTTGCTGGAAATCAGGAATTTAGCCGTTGCAATTGGGCTAGGTTGCTGCAAATGTGTGCTGCACTTTTTCTGTCAGAACAGGGCAGGTGCCATTTTTGAATTGGCCCACCTTTAATCCTGGAGAATGTTTGGGTCAGGGAGACAACTGTTCCATTGAGTTGTTCTGACATCTCCAGGCATTAAATGCGCACAGTACTGGTTGCTTTTTCATGCCATATCAGCTTCAGAAGCTTCTCAGTGAATAGTGATCAGAAGCTGCTTCAATTGTACGGATCAGAAGCTGGTCTTCAGATGCTGACTTTTCGTTGACTTCATCAGAAGCACTCAGTCTTCAGAAGCTGCACTTCAGGAGCATTTCTTCAGGACCACTTCAGAAGCTTCACTTCAGGACCAGTTTCTTCTTAGCCTTGCAACCTTGCTTCTTGACTTTCCTTCTTGCTCTTTAGCTTGTTCTTCATAACCATTATTAATCAATTCTTAATAAGCATGTGGTTCTGAAACACTTGAACAAAGCATTAGCAAATAACCAATTTTCTCTTTAATACTTTGTTATCATCAAAACTATAAAGAGAGATATGTTTACACATAAATGTTTCAACAATCTCCCCCTTATTTTATGAGAGACTTGTTAACCACATTTTGTTCCAACAACCAAAGTTGTCCCGGGAAGATTATGAATATGAAATCATTACGGATAAAAGAAAGAGCGAATAGTAACAAGACTCATGTGAAAGGTATGAACCCCGAGAAATTATAAGTGTTTTTAGAAGTTGCCACAATGGATGTACACGAATTTAAGCTGCCTCAGATATATTTCCAGTCGGGTTTCTGCAATGTTTAATGATTATACATGAAGAGCTGACCAAGGGATGGTTATCGAATTCAGAATATGTAAAGTAAGGTCAGAAGCAGAGTATAAGCCGTTTGATCGGAGCATTATTAGACTCGTAATAGTTGCTAAAGACCGTTTACAAGTTATGGCATATTTTCATGAAGTAAGTATATGGCCCTTGTAAGAAAGGGAAGGTAAAGTTAGGAGATGACCAATCCATAAGTTAAGCAGATGGTTTAACCTACAAGAGAAATGGTAACGTCAGACAGATTTGTTACGGTGATTACGAAGTGAAAAAGTATAATGATTGATCGATGGAATTTTATGTGACAATAGTGAAGTCTTCCTCCGATGCTAACTTGAGTGTTAAATCAGAGTGGCGCAGCGGAGTGGTAATCCAAGCATGATAAAATGAACAACGCTAAGCTGAGGCTTAGATTATGAGAAAATGTTAAGTGTTTAATTCCTATTATATTGGATAGTAGTACGTATAAGCGATTTGAACGTATCATGAGTTCTAATGGAAGGTTATGGAAGTTAAGTTGATGAATACCTTAAACATCGAAATCCATGAGGGATGAAATATTTGAATAAAGGTCTTGACCAGATACGACAATGCAGTGGCGAATGAGTTTAATTCCATGTTGTAACCATGTCATGTTAACCTATATTAGCTGAAGATTTCGAAAGTCTTGAACTTAATGTTCACCAGTAAGGAAGGAGAACTTTTACGAAGATTAAAAGTTATTCGTAGTCCACGGTACAGGGCTGCGTAATTTTATATTATGACTAAAGGATTAAAGACTAATTGTGCTATTTTTGGCAGCAACCAAGTAGAACTTTCTTTTGAGCATAAGGACCTTGGATTTGATGTTCGGATATGAGAAAGGAGTTCACTATATCGATAAGTGTAAACATGATCTATTCTATGTAATAAAGTATGTCAAGAAATTCATGCGAGTAACATTGGCGGGGCAAACCTGGCAAGCCAGTTGAAAGGCAAATCCCGGATGTTACGAAATGAGATAAGAGTAAGAAAAGATTTCCAATTGATGTGGTAGTGTTTCAAATATGTTAAGGTTAAGAATGATGTCCCGTTAGTCGGACAAAGATGAGATAATATATAGTGTACGCGTGCTTGCTTATGTATATAAGTTATATGCTATGAAATATATTGTATAATGATATGTGAGACGACTTAAACCACTCTACACTTGGACTAAACTTCTGTGAGTTTGGGATGATCGGTGTAGAAAACATTTATGCTACGATAAGAAAACGAGAATAAGTTGTGACAAGAACGATGGGAGATTGGCAAACTCCTAGTATGAAGAATGATTCCTAAGTTATTAAGATAAGTACGTCGTAGATCTATCGAAGCAGAACGCGGGTAATCAGTAAGATTTCGCGAGTCCTTGAGGAATTCCGTGATGGAAGCAATGATTAAGATTATGGAAAGTAATATACCAAGGTACCTTCTCCTTGTATTTGTCTAATGAGGATAGTGCGGTAATTTTACTCTCATTAAGGAATAGTATATTTATGGTAAAACCATATATGTAGGATGCCGTTGTTTAAGGCAAGGATCGAATATAAGAATTCAATGGAATCGTCGAGGATAATAAGAATGTCCATTATCGTCAAAGTAAGATTACGCGGACTATGACAAGATTATAAGATTCAGCACAAGTGTTAGAATTGGATAACCTCATATTCTATTACGCAAGAAAAGTGTAATACACATCAAGCGCTTCAGATAACGAAAAGGTTGTCGAATACATTCGACTTATAGAGTTGGAATCTAGGGATTCCGATAAGTAAGATGAACTGGAGTCTTGGCTAAGGAAGGAAGTAATATGTGAGATTAATTCATATATGATAGTGGATTCTAAATTTCGAGGACGAAATTTCTTTAAGGGGGGTAGATTGTAACATCCCACCTAAGACTCGAACAATTATTAATATTGAGATGATGTATCGGAATGTTTTAAGCAAGGACAATTTGGTAAATTGTCAGTTAATGGGTTATTTATGTGGTAAGTGTAATATCCCGCTTATAAGTGACTGTTGTCGATGTTTAAAGATTATAGAGCAAGCAATGGCATTTTAGTAATTAAGAGGCAAAGGAAGATTATTTAAACATGAAACAAGATATTTTCTTATTCAATCCTCATCTCTTTCTCTCTCTTTCTCATTCAGCCTCTCTTCCCTCCTTCCTCTCATGTCACACGCCCTCCTCTCCCTCATCTCCCTCTCCATCAATTCAACATCTCTTAAAGAAATACTTGGTAGAAACCTTGCAAGAAAGCTTGATTGGTGAAATTAGAACAAGAGGATGGAACAAGAAGGAAAGAAAGACCAAGGTTAAGGTTGGAGAAGAAAGCAAGGGAAAGCTTGGAAAGGAAGCTAGCAATGGTTGAGGTGAGTTCCCTAGGGGTTTTAGCACCCACCTTGTTGAGTTTTGAAGATTAAGTTGTTTATTGGATATGTTTATAATTTGTACCCTAATCCTTTGTGAACCAATTCCTTGCTTAATTCATGTTATTACTTACCTTATGTCTTGTAAATTCTTTACCATGAGCTGCTATGAGGTTTGGTTGGGATTGGTATAGTCTAGGAAGCTGAAATTCGATTCCTGCAATTGCTAAAATCGGCCACCGATTTTGAGGTTGGTTTTCCATGGGACTTACGACATAAATCGGCCCCCGAAATTGTGAATTCGGCCCCCGATTTCCTGTTCCTCAGAATTGCTCAAATTGACCTAGGATGAGGATAGGTGCATTATGGGATATGAATACTCAATCCCTAAGATGTCAAGAGAGATTATTAAGCTATGGAATGTTCCCTCATAACCAAGCAAGGCTTAGGAGAACAATGAGTGTAAAACTATAAGTTAATAAGTTATGTTTTGGGAGGTTATTTCCCCTAAGAATGCATTATTATGCCAAGGCAAGAGAAAGTATTAGAAGTACTTACAAGTACTAAAGTATGAGAATTAATGTTTAAGTTAAGGACCTAATTATAGGTTAGGCAATTAAGAATGCGTTAGATATGCACATGATTATGAACGTATAAGACACGTATATGAACTTAAGATGAGAAATTTAATGACAAAGAATATGATAACGTGTTCATCAGACTCCGGATTATGCCGGATGGGATTTCTCCGAAAGGGCTATCCACACGTAATTTATATGACGATATTAAACGTGTTCATCAGACTCCGGGATTCGCCGGATGGGACTCTTCCGAGAGGATTGTCCACACGTATGTTAAAAGACTTAAGCATGTCCAGCAGGCTCCGGGATTCGCCGGATGGGACTTCTCCGAGAGGGTTGTCTACATGCAAGATGTGTCCAGCAGGCTCCGGATTATGCCGGATGGGGCTTCACCGAGAGGGTTGCCTACACAAAGATAAGAGGAGTCCGGTGTTAGCCTGATATGATAGGAATTTCACCGGTATGATGGGAGATGTACTTCGGGGTTACTCCACCCGGATGCACTCCGTAAAATGAACCAAGATAATATTTGTTTGTTCAACGCTAACTTCTAACTTAATGATATGAAAAGATGATACGAATATGAAAGATGAATACGTATATTTTATATGTAATACAAGACATGAAGATTAGTTCCTAGTGAACGCGATGTGATCATAGGATGTCCCCAAGATCACTACGTATAAGACTAAGATAAGAATAGAGTAGGAAACACGTAAGATTATGAACATGAAAAGTACAAGGAAGATAAAGATATGTAGCGATCCTAGGTTTCCCCTTGATCGCGAATCATGTAGAGAAAGACTTGGCGATCATAGGTGTCCCCAAATTGCCGAGAGTAGGCACGGCGACCCTAGGTTTTCCCCGTGGTTGCCAACAGTAGGTAGGGTAGGAGCTCACTGAGACATTATGTCTCATCCCTATCCTTCTGGTGCAGGTTCATAGCTTAGCAAGAGATGTTCATGAAGATCTTCAGGAGGACGCTGGATGGAGTGCAGATGCTCGTCGAGACAAGCTCAGGAGGCTGACAGATTTTTATATTTGTATATGAACATGTTATGTATGATATTTGGACATTTATGTAAACGAGCAAAATGTACTCATTCAGTGGTTTGTATATTTTAATTATTGTAAATTTTAATGTATCCGATATCAGATTAACGCACATACTAATATACTAGTTAACGTTAGTATGGGTGTTACAACTATGATCTATACTATATATAAAGAGAATAGAGGATTTTGAAGGAATTTTGGGTTGGCTTTTTTTTGTTATTCCAATTATACCATTAAACAAATTTTCATATAATAATTTTATATTGTTGGTGTTTTTAAAAAAGATAATAATTTTTGTTTTATTATTGTTGTCATTGAAAAAAATAAATATGGTTTGATACATTTGAAAGTCACAAATATCTATACTTATAACTTTAATCAATATCAAAAATTTTATATAAAATATCAATTGTAATTTACACGCAAAATTTATATAAAATATCGTTGATAGTCTACACACGTTAGTGCAATAAAAAGAGCGTAAAGACGAGCACGTGAGTGTCTGTCTTTTCGCTAGTACTATATATAAAGAGAATATGAGATTTTGGAGAGATTTTGGACTGGCTTTTTTGTTATTCCAATTATACCCTTAAACAATTTTTCTATAATAATATTATATTGTTGGTGTTATTAAAAAGGATGTGAATTTTTGTTATATTTGTTATATTATTGTTGTCATTGAAAAATATAAATATGGTTTGTTGAGTTTGTTACATTTGAAAGTCACAAATATATATATATGCTTATAATTTTAATCTATATCAAAAACTTTATATAAAATATCGTTTGTAATTTACAAACAAAATTTTTATAAAATATCTTTGATAATATACACGCGTTAGCGTAATAAAAAGAGCAAAAAATGGGCACGTGAGTGCAAGTCTTTCCGTTAGTAATATATACTATATATAAAAAAAAAAATAACCTCTTTTGGCTCTTTTGGGCTGTCTTTTTCTCCTTTCAAAATTACCTTCAACTTTCAATACAAATAACACATATAACAAATAGGTAACAGTAAATTCAAATATTAAAACAAAATATAACAAGGTGTATATGTCCAATTTTTTTTCTTATCATTTAAAAAAGATAATGGATGAGAATGAATTCAAATATTAAAAAAAGTGTAACAAACACAATATTTATGTTTTGGTTACCACACAAAATATATCTTGTAACAAACACAATATGAGTATATCCTTAAATAAAAAACACAATATGAGTATATGTCCAATTTATTTTTCTCTATCCTTAAAAAAAAGTGTAACAAACTAGATCAATTATATGTCACTATAAATATAATCAATAAGAAAAGAAAAATTATCAATGATGCAGTGAGATAAAATATTTTTAAAGGAGCAATTAGAGAGTAAAATAGTTACTCTTATCATATGTGCTTCCTCTTAACACACACACATATATAGTCACACACACACACATATACACACTATATATACTATATATAAAGTGAATAAATGATTTTGATGAGATTTTGGGTTGACTCTTCTGTTATTCCAATTATACACTTAAACAAATTTTTCATTAATAATGTTATATTGTTGGTGTTATTAAAAAAAGATAATTTTTTTTTGTTATATTTGTTATATTATTGTTGTCATTAAAAATATAAATATGGTCTGTATGAGTTTGTTACATTTGAAAGTCACCAATATCTATACTTATAATTTTAATTTATATCAAAATATTTATATAAAATATCGTTTGTAATTTACACGCAAAATTCTATAAAATATCGTTGATAATCTACCCGCGTTAGCGCAATAAAAAGAGAGGAAAGACGGGCATGTGAGTGCCCGTCTTTCCGCTAGTAGTAGTAGTAGTAGTAGTATTAATAATAATAATAATAATAATAATAATAACAACAACAACAACAACAACAACAACAACAACAACAATAATAATCTATATTATATATAAAGAAAATAGCTCATTTTGGCTCTTTTGAGATGACTTTTTCTCTTTCTCAAATTACCCTCAACTTTAAATACAAGTAGCACAAATAACAAATAAATATGAATAAATTCAAATATTAAAAAAAAAAGTGTAACAAATTTAATCTTTATTGTCCACGATATATCAATTTTTTTCTTATCCTTTATTTTTTAAAAAAGATAATTGATGGGAGTGAATTCAAAATTAAAAAAAATGTAACAAACATAATATGAATATATGGCCAGTTTTTTTTTTCTTTGATGCTTTAAAAAGTGTAACAAAGTAGATTGAGTATATATATAAGATTTTGAGCTGACTTTCTCAATATCCCAATTATTCTCTAAAACAATTTTTTATATAATAATGATTGTTGTTAGTGTCATTAAAAAGATAAAAATTTAGATTATATTTTTTTATATTATTGGTGTCATTGAAATAGATAAACAAGGTTAATTTGATTTGTTATAATTTGAAAGCAACAATCATTTATATTTATACGTTTAATCAAAATCATTTACTCCCTCCGTCGCTATTTATAGGAGTAGTTTACAAAAAAGTTGTGTCCCTAAATAAAAGATAATATACAAATTTCTAGATGCATTAGTTACTCTTTTTCTGAAATTCTGGCAAGACTGAGTCTGAACCGTAAAACAGAGTACAAAAAAACACGGAACAGAGTACGTAAACAGTGATTCAGAAGCAACAATAAAAAGGACAGAAAGTAAAGAACACAGTTGATTTGTTAACCCAGTTCGGTGACAAACACATCTACGTCTGGAGGCTACCAAGCCAGGAAGGAAATTCACTAAAATAGTATCAATTCGAACTACTGTGTAAACAGCCCCTGTTTCCCACAGCCTTCTCACTTAATCACTACCCGTGAAATTTCTACCTAGGAACTCCTAGATATAAGACCCCTCTTACTTCCTACTCAAGTAATCACTGCCCCAGTGATCTTAAACTCTAAGACAATCAAAGATGAAGACACACTTCAAAACATCAAAGTCACTTTTGCTTAAAAGCTTTAAGTGATTTACAACTCAATAAACCTAAACCAACTCTAACAGATGAGTGGCGTACAGAAAATACAGCACAAAGCTTACAGACTCAAAAACTAAGACTCTCTATAATAACTTCTGTTTTTGATGATCATTCTTCAACAGCAGCTCCCTCTTTATATAGCTTCAGCAACAACATAATTCTTGAACCAAATCCTTCAAAGATATGTTTCCAGAATTCTTTTAGAAGAAAATAGAAGCAATTATATTTCTGAAATATGTTTTGCAAAGATTCCTTTGAAAATATATTCATAAATAAAAGAATCCAATCTTCAATAAAGATCTTCACGCAAAACAATCTTCCTTCTAGAAACAAAGCTTGGATAATTCTTCAATTAAATCTTCTCATAAAAGATCATGTTCTGAAAATACACATCTCCAAGGCGCACAAAATAGAATGCAGAAAACCAGCTTCTGATGTCTGCGTCTGAACATTTCAGCTTCTGAAGGTTGCTTCTGAACAGTGCGTCTGAAGGTCTGCTTCTGAACAGTGCGTCTGAAGGTCTGCTTCTGAACAGTGCGTCTAAAGGTCAGCTTCTGAAGTACTGTTCAGCTTCTGAAGGTCCAGCTTCTGAAGTACTATTCAGCTTCTGAAGACCCAACTTCTGAACCAGCTTCTGAAAATGCACACACTGAGTTTTCAGCTTCTGAAGACGTGCTGCTTGTATATTTGATTTTAGCAAAACATGTAGCCAACAACCAAATATCCAACAATCTCCCCCTTTGGCAAATTTTTGGCTAAAATCAATTTCTTCACAAAAAAACAAGTTCTTCACTCAACAAAGCACGCAACCATGAAGAACGACACATAAACGTAGCAACAGAGTCAGCAGAGGATAACATACTACGTTACAAACACATACTCCCTCTGAACAGATCAGCTTCTAACAGAGAACACACAAACTCCCCCTGAACTACCTCTGAACAGATACTCAGGAACAACACTCTGAAACAGAGACACAAATACTCCCCCTGAATAATGACATTCATTAGTAGCTTCTGGAACAAACACTGCTCCCCTTGAAACATACACTCAGGAACTCCCCCTGAAACAGAGATCTTCCTGAAACACATCACAACAGCTCTTCTGTATGGCTTCTGACTTTATGAATTGTAAAACTTCTGCTTCTCCCCCTTTTTAGCCAAACAATTTTGACAAAACACAGTCTTCACACAGAAAACACAAACTGACTCAGTATCAGAGATTGTTTTGACATCAGACTCTGCATCAGACACACCAGTATCATCTTCATCTCCCTCACTTCTTGCTTGCTCACCTTCATCAATCGGTAATTGCTATAATTCCTCATGCAAACAAACTCCCAGTTTACTCCTCAAATATTCAAATTGCTTGGCATCCAATGCTTTTGTAAATATATCAGCAAGCTGTTCTTCTGTGTCAACATGTTCAAGCTGCACAACCTTCTCCTCCACAAGGTTTCTGATGAAATGATGACGTATATCAATATGCTTAGTCCTGCTATGCTGTATGGGGTTCTTTGAAATATTGATAGCACTCAGATTGTCACAATACAATGTTATAACATCCTGTTCAACATTATATTCCTTCAGCATTTGCTTCATCTACACCAATTGGGAACAACTGCTACCAACTGTTATATACTCAGCTTCAGCTGTAGATAGAGACACACAATTCTGCTTCTTGCTAAACCATGAAATCAGATTGTTTCCCAGAAAGAAGCATCCACCAGAAGTACTTTTTCTATCATCTGCACTACCTGCTCAGTCAGCATCACAATACCCAACTAACATAGGACTTCCACTGTGTGAGTACATAATACCATAGTCACTGGTACTATTGACATACTTCAGAATCCTCTTCACTTGAGTTAAATGACTCATTTTTGGCTCAGCCTGGTATCTAGCACAGACTCCAACAGCAAAGGTTATGTTTGGTCTGCTTGCAGTTAGATATAACAGACTCCCAATCATGCTCCTATACAGACTTTGATCAACAGCAACACCTTGTTCATCTTTAGTCAACTTCAAATAAGTGGTTGCAGGTGTTCTTTTATGGCTTGCATTCTTCATCCCAAACTTCTTGACTATATTCTTTGCATATTTGCTTTGTGAAATGAATATAGTGTCTTCCATCTGCTTGACTTGAAGACCAAGAAAGTAGGTTAGTTCACCCACAAGACTCATCTCAAATTCAGACTGCATCTGCTGAACAAAAAGTTGAACCATCTGGTTTGACATTCCACCAAAGACAATGTCAACAACATATATTTGTGCTATCATTAGACTTCCATCTTCTTCTGTAACACCCATACTAAATTATCTAGAATATTTAGCATGTGTATTAGTCTGATATCGGATACATTAAAATTTTTAATAATAATATTACAAACAATACAACTGAATGAGTACAATTGGCTCGTTTATACAATTATCCAAATATCATAGAATACACTTTCATATACATATATAATCTGACAACCTCCTGAGCTTGTCCATGACGAGCAACTGCACTCCATCCAGCGTCTTCCTGAAGAATATCTTCATGAACATCTTGCTAACCTGTAAACCTGCACCAGAATGATTGGGATGAGACATAATGTCTCAGTGAGCTCTAGCCCAACCTACTGTTGGCAACCACGGGGGAAACCCAGGGTCGCCGTGCCTACTCTTGGCAATCTTGGGAATACTTATGATCGCCATCATTCTCTACATATTTCGCGATCAAGGGAAAACTAGGATCGCTATATGTCTTTATCTTATCATATGCCTATCTTATACATAATCTTATGCTTAGTGATCGAGGGGAAGTCTATGATCACTTTCTGATGTCTGATGACTACTTTGTTTTATCTCTTAGTATATAATACATACACATAATCATATTCATATTCATCTTTTTCATAACAAAAAGTTAAAAGTTAGCGTTGAACAAACATTACATTATCTTGGTTCATTTTACGGAGTGCATCCGGGTGGAGTAACCCCGAAGTACATCTCCCATCATACCGGTGAAACTCCTATCATATCAGGTTAACACCGGACTCCTCTTATCGTTGTGTGGACAACTCTCTTGATGAAGTCCCATCCGGCAAATCTCGGAGTCTGCTGAACACAACTTAACTTTGCATGTAGACAACCCTCTCGGAGAAGTCCCATCCGGCGTATCCCGGAGTCTGCTGAACATGCCTAATCTTTTAACATACGTGTGGACAATCCTCTCGGAGAAGTCCCATCCGGCGTATCCCAGAGCCTGCTGGACACGTTAACATAGTCTTATAACTTACGTGTGGATAGCCCTTTCGGAGAAATCCCATCCGGCATAATTCGGAGGCTGATGAACACGTATAATCTTTATCATTAAGTTCTTAACATAAGTTCATATGTATATTTAATACGTTTCATATTCTTGTGCATAACTGATGCATTCTTTAAGTAATCCTTCTTAAATGCCTAACCTATAAATCGGTTCTTGACTTTGAACATTAAATCATTCTTTGTGCATACGCACGCTTAATTGAGTGCATCTTAAGCTTGCTATCCTAGGTGCATTCTCATTCTCATTAATTCTTATCTTAGGTACTTGTAAGTACGTCTAATACTTTACTATAAGCTTTTGCATATTAATGCATTCCTTAAGGGATAGATCTTCTAATACTTAATGATGACACACTGTCATTACATGTTGTTATTGAGTCTGAAGCATTATTAGACAGCCAGAAGGTGCAAAAGCAGAAAAACAACAAGGTCTTGAAAACAGTGGCATCGTGACACGATTTGGGAATCGTGTCACGATTTTCTACCCAGAAATGGGGGTAAGTTCTGTCCATGAAATCGTGACACGGTTGCAAAATCGTGACACGATTTTGCGTGCAGTTAGACAGCATAGAATAAGTTCAAAACGTGATTTCCACCATTCTTGGCTTATCTAAGCATACCCAGGCATCATAGCAGCTTAAGGAATGAATTTCTAATGCATATTGATAGATTACAACATGATTGATTAAGGAATTACAAGCAAAAAGGGAATTACGGTACTAATTAATAAACTTTCTAAAATGAGGGATTTCTCCCAAACTTACCCAAAGTGGGTTTAAAACTAAAGGAACTCACCTCAATTCATCTGATCAAAGCTTGCCATGCTTCCTAATCCATAACCCTAGCTTGATTCCTCTTCTTTCCTTAATTCCTTGCCAAAACCCTAACTTCCAATCCCTTTATCCTTTCTTGTTTTCTTGACCTACAAGTCATAACCTTGCTTGCTTGCATGAAGATGGAGAGTTTGGAGGTGAAGTTTTATGATTAATGGAGGAGAGGAGGAGGGTGTCGTGGAGGAGGTGTAGAGAGAAGGGAGATAATTGTGGTTAGAGAGAGGAAGTGTGAAAGATTATGAGAGAATTTTGGCGAAAATGGCTTTTATAGCCTAACCCTCAAAATTACAAAAATGCCATTCCTTATAAAATATCCCTGATACATCGTCTCAATACTGATAAATACTTTAGTCTGAAGCGGGATATTACATCTTCTTTCACAAACAGTGTCTTATCAGTTCCTCCTTTTCTGTAACCTTGAGTAACAAGAAACTGTGTGAGTCTCTCATACCATGCTCTAGGTGCTTGTTTCAATCCATATAGAGCTTTCTTCAATTTGTAAACATGGTTAGGAAAATTAGGATCCACAAATCCCTTTGGTTGTTCAACATAAACCTCCTCATGCAAGTACCCATTCAGGAAAGCACTCTTCACATCCATCTGAAACAGCTTGAATTTAAGAATACATGCTACACCCAAAAGTAATCTTATGGATTCTAATCTGGCCACAGGTGCAAAGGTTTCATCAAAATCAAGTCCCTCCACCTGAGTGTACCCTTGAGCAACTAGCCTTGCCTTGTTTCTGGTCATAGTTCCATGTTCATCTGATTTATTTTTGTAAATCCATTTAGTTCCAATGACATTCATGCCTATAGGTCTTGGAACAAGATCCCACACTTCACTTCTTTTGAATTGATTCAGTTCCTCTTGCATTGCATCAATCCAGAATTCATCAGTAAGGGCTTCTTTAATATTCTTGGGTTCAAATTTTGACACAAAGCACGAATCAGTAGCCACTTTCTCTGATCTTCTGGTTCTGACTCCCTGATCAAGATTCCCAATGATTAGTTCTTTGGGATGATCCTTCTGAATTTTGATTGAAGGTCCTTTACTTGTTGATGCATGATCTGGATTATTTACTCCTTCATCAGACTCTACTTCATGTTCCACAACAAGTGCTTCTGACTGTTCTTCTGATGTAACAACTGGTTCCACATCAGTCACCTTTTCAGTAGGTAAGTCATCTATCACAACATTGATAGATTCCATTACTACCTTGGTTCTGGAGTTAAAAACTCTGTATGCTCTGTTGTTTGTTGAGTAACCAAGAAAGATCCCTTCATCACTCTTTGGATCCAATTTCCTCCTATTTTCTCTATCTGCCAGAATGTAGCACTTGCTTCCAAATACATGAAAGTACTTGACAATAGGCTTTCTTCCTTTCCATAACTCATACAGAGTAGATGTAGTGTCTGTCTTCAGAGTCACCCTATTGTGAACATAGCATGTTGTATTCATTGCTTCTGCCCAGAAATAATGAGGTAAGTGTTTTGCATGCATCATAACTCTGGAATATTCTTGCAAGGTTCTGTTCTTCCTTTCAACAACACCATTTTCCTAAGGTGTTATGGGAGCTGAAAATTCATGCTTGATTCCTTCAGAGGAACAGAATTCAGAGAACTTACTATTTTCAAATTCTTTCCCATGGTCACTTCTGATCCTGACAATGACACTATCCTTTTCTCTTTGTAATTGAGTGCACAGATCTTTAAACACATCAAAAGTGTCTGATTTTTCTCTAATGAAGCTTACCCAAGTGAATCTTGAAAAATCATCAACAACCACAAAAGCATACTTCTTTCCTCCAATGCTCTCAACTTGCATAGGTCCCATTAAGTCCATATGTAACAGTTTAAGAACTTTAGTTGTTACCTGGTTCTCCAACCTTGGATGAGACTTTCTTATTTGTTTATCAATCTGACATTCACCACAAATGCTATCTTCATTGATCTTCAGTTTGGGTAGACCTCTGATGGCTTCTACTGACATGATTTTCTTCATACCCCTCAGATTTAAGTGCCCAAGTTTCTGGTGCCAGAGTCTGACTTCTTCTTCTGAGCTTATGAGACATATGGATAGACTTGTTTCTTCTTGAGGCATCCATAAGTAACAATTGTCCTTTGATCTACTGCCCCTCATCAACACTTCACCTTTTTTACCAGTTACCAGACATTCCTCTTTGTTAAAGTTTACTTTCAACTCTTGATCACACAGCTGGCTTATGCTGATCAGATTTGAAGTTAGTCCTTTTACTAATAGCACATTGTCTAGCCTTGGTAATCCTTCACTGATCAAGTCTCCAATGCCAAGAATTTCTCCTTTAGCTCCATCACCAAAAGTTACATAGCTACTGGAGTAAGGTTTCAAATTGCTTAAATACTTCTTGACACCAGTCATGTGTCTGGAGCATCCACTATCAAAATACCAATCTTCCCTAGAGGAGGCTCTCAAAGATGTATGAGCTATGAGACCAACATTATTACCTTTGGGTTTCCATACCTTCTTGACATTGATTCTGTTTGCAGCAGGTTCCACTTTTTTGTGCTGAAAGTGCTTGGGGTAACCATATAGCTTGAAACAGAATGGCTTTATGTGCCCCTTCTTACCACAGTGATGACATACCCATGGATGAGTTCTCCTCTTTCTCTTAGATTTCTGAGGTTCCTTGTGATGTTCCATCTTAGATGTGCCTATCATTGGATCATAAGTTCCAACAGCAGGAATGAACCTTTTAGCTTGATTTTGTTGTTTGATGCTCAAAGTCCTATCAACAAAACCTATGCCATTTGGTTTCCCTTGGTTCTGACACTCCAAAATCTCCTCCAGCACATCAGTACCAGTGTTTAACATTCTGACTTGCTTTTTCCTATGATCAAGTTGAGAATTTAGTTGGCCTACCTCATCTTTGAGATCAGAAATCTGTGCTAAATGGTTACTTCTTTCATCATGCAGCTGACTGATAGTCTTCTTCTGATCCACTAGTTGCTTGCAAACTTCTACATTTCTGATGTATAGATCTTTGTAAGAGTTAGCCAGTTCTTCATAAGAGGATTTTTCAACACTGGCTTCAGACTCTGATGGTGCTTCAGACTTTGATAGTGTTTCAGACTCTGATAGTGTTTCAGACTCTGAGAGTGCTTCTGAGGCCTTAACTTTAACATATGACTTGTATCTTCCAGTTAGGGCAACAACATGCTTAACAGATTCACTCTCTACTTCTCCTTCTGAGTCATCTTCATCAGACCAGGAAACATCAAAGCTTTTCTTCTGTTTCTTGAGATATGTGCCACATTCTGTCCTAATATGACCATATCCTTCACACTCATAGCACTGAACTCCCTTTGATTGATTGCTCTTCTCATCAGTCTTTGTCTTCTTCAAATCATTTTGTTGCTTACTGATGTTGAATCTGTTGTTCTGACCATTTGATTTGGATCTCCTATCAACATGTTTCAGAATCTTGTTAAACTGTCTCCCTAGCAACACAAGAGCCTCTGATAAGCCTTCATCATCCTCATTAATCCCTTGTTGATCCTCAGCATCAGTATTTACTGCAAAAACAACTCCTTTCCCTTTCTTATCAGTACAGTTACTGAAGGCTGTCTCAAAATTCAGCAATGATCCTATTAACTCCTCAACCTTCATAGTGGAGATGTCATGTGCTTCCTCAATGGCAGTCACCTTCATGTCAAATCTCTTAGATAGAGACCTGAGTATTTTTCTTACAATTTTCTCATCAGACATTTTCTCTCCAAGAGAATCAAATGAGTTAGCCATATCCAGAACATTCATGTAAAAATTCTGTATGCTCTCATCCTCCAACATTTTGAGATTCTCAAACTTGGTGGTGAGAAGTTGAAGTCTGGACAACTTTACCTTTGAAGTGCCTTCATGAGTAGTCTTGAGAATCTCCCAGGCATCCTTGGCTATAGTGCACTGCTTGATCAGTCTGAACATGTTCTTGTCCACTCCATTGAATAGAGCATCCAAAGCTTTGGAGTTTCCAAGAGCCAATTCATCTTCATCCTTGGACCATTCATCCTCTGGTTTCAAGACAGTAGTCTTCTCTCCATCTTTGTCCAACACAACAGGATGTTCCCAACCCTTCAACACAGCTTTCCAGGTCTTGCTATCTATAGATTTCAGGAAAGCACTCATACGAGACTTCCAATACTCATAGTTGGAACCATCCAACAGAGGTGGCCTGTTAACAAATCCTTCTTCCTTGTCCATAATGCCAGAAAAACCTTCCCTGGAGCTCACCCTAAAATAGGCAGGGTGTCTGCTCTGATGCCAATTGAAATTCTGACAAGACTGAGTCTGAACCGTAAAACAGAGTACAAAAAAACACAAAACAGAGTACGTAAACAGTGATTCAGAAACAACAATAAAAAGGACAGAAAGTAAAGAACACAGTTGATTTGTTAACCCAGTTCGGTGACAAACACACCTACGTCTGGAGGCTACCAAGCCAGGAAGGAAATTCACTAAAATAGTATTAATTCGAACTACTGTGTAAACAGCCCCTGTTTCCCACAGCCTTCTCACTTAATCACTACCCGTGAAATTTCTACCTAGGAACTCCTAGATATAAGACCCTTCTTACTTCCTACTCAAGTAATCACTGCCCCAGTGATCTTAAACTCTAAGACAATCAAAGATGAAGACACACTTCAAAACATCAAAGTCACTTTTGCTTAAAAGCTTTAAGTGATTTACAACTCAATAAACCTAAACCAACTCTAACAGATGAGTGGCGTACAGAAAATACAGCACAAAGCTTACAGACTCAAAAACTAAGACTCTCTATAATAACTTCTGTTTTTGATGATCATTCTTCAACAACAGCGTCCTCTTTATATAGCTTCAGCAACAACATAATTCTTGAACCAAATCCTTCAAAGATATGTTTCCAGAATTCTTTTAGAAGCAAATAGAAGCAATTATATTTCTGAAATATATTTTGCAAAGATTCCTTTGAAAATATATTCATAAATAAAAGAATCCAATCTTCAATAAAGATCTTCACACAAAACAATCTTCCTTCCAGAAACAAAGCTTGGATAATTCTTCAATTAAATCTTCTCATAAAAGATCATGTGCTGAAAATACACATCTCCAAGGCGCACAAAATAGAATGCAGAAAACCAGCTTCTGATGTCTGCGTCTGAACATTTCAGCTTCTGAAGGTTGCTTCTGAACAGTGCGTCTGAAGGTCAGCTTCTGAACAGTGCGTCTGAAGGTCAGCTTCTGAAGTACTATTCAGCTTCTGAAGGTCCAGCTTCTGAAGTACTGTTCAGCTTCTGAAAACCCAACTTCTGAACCAGCTTCTGAAAATGCACACACTGAGTTTTCAGCTTCTGAAGACGTGCTGCTTGTATATTTGATTTTAGCAAAACATGTAACCAACAACCAAATATCCAACATTTTCCAAATATACTCCTTATTAATACTATTAATTTGTCTTGGTATATGAAAAATTAACATTAAATATATATTTAATTAAGGGTAATTTAGTAATAGTCACACACATTTGAGACAACTTTATTACTTTAACAACTTTTCTTAATACACGTAATTTTTATAAATTACTCTTATAAAAAGGGACGGAGAGAGTATATTTTTTCCTTTATGTTTTGGCATTTATAGTGATGTATCCTCATATATATTTAAGCACATTTTAGCGACACAGCCACCTTAAAAAGCGGGTTGAAAACATTAAATACTCCAACGAGACGATGAGAATTGGGTGGCTACATAGCCCAAGGATGTCCTTTATCCCACCGACATAGCTTCGTGTCAAGAGTTACATAGCGGTGCATCTTGGCCTAAATATATTGTTCAAAAGTGACATTAGCTTTAAAGTTCGTGTACTTATAATTTTAATGTGTTTGATTATCTAGTCATGAGAAATGATTTCAAGTGAATTCTTTCAAAAATTGATTCTAACTGTGAAGTGCAGAAAAATTTAAATGATTTGTTCATGTTGAAAATGAATTGAACGTAAATTTATGTGTAAAAAACAATTTTAGAAACAAAAGTTACAAATTATAGCCTTAAATAAAATCAATTAAGAAGGTAAAATCAATTATACTCAAACGCTCATAATTAATTTTATATATCTAAAATCGATTACTTCTTCCGTCCTTTAATAAGTGATTTCTTTTTTAAAAAAATATTGTTTTAGAATAACTAACTCATTTTACTTTTCAATTAATGCAATATTAAATATTTTTTAATTATAACTCTAATTAATATCACTTTCATGACTCCCAATTCAATATATTGCACTTTGCATTTATGATAATGAAAAATGCACCAATACTTAACAAAAACACTTAAAATTATTTTTCTCTCCTTCATTTATATATTTTTCTTAATAAGTATGAAATGAACAAATAATTCACTTAATTTAGGACGAAGGAAGTATTGTCTAAGTGAAACCAAATATAGACTTGTAAATATCGTTAACTTGGGCACTAACTTGGATGTTAAAAGAATTTAAATGTAACAATTTTGCATTGAAAAACAAAATTTTGTTACATTTTGCATTGAGTTAAGCTTGCAAGTCTGTTATTAAATTAATGTTATGTGTATCGCTCTTAAGTATTTTTCACTATTTTGTATTTATGATGATCAAAATACATCGATAATTATTAATTAATATGGATAATCTCGTAAAATCATCATTTTCTTTCCTCCATTTATCATTTTATAAATTTGTGAAGTGATGAGTCATGCCACAAATATCGTGTGATTCATGGAGTAACAGTTTTCTATATATGGTACTTATCTATTTAGTTAGATGGAACAAGATTCCAAAGACAAAATACTATGGAAGACGGTGTAACAGAAGTTCATAATATTTTTCCTCCACTGAATCAAAATTCACAAGATGAATCCAAAAGAGAAGATGCTAAAGAAACAGAAGAAGGGTTTGTCTCAACAGAAAAAGTTGAAAAGATAAAAGACGAAGAAGCTAAAGACAGTTCAGGTGGTGGAGGTGTTATTAGCAACTTGATCTCTACCTTTATGACTCCTTCAAGTCCAAGAACTGAGAAAGTTTCTACTCAAGATGAAAGTGGAAATGAAGTGTTTGAGAAAAAGGAAGAGGTTGATAACAATGATGGAGAGAAAGGACTCATCAGCAATTTGGTTTCTAACTTCTTTCATAAACGTGAATGTGAAGAAGGTGTGGCTGAGAAGGAAGAAGAAGAAATCAAAGTTGATGAAAAGATTAAGAGATTGAAGACAGAGAATGAGGCTAATGGTGGCAATGGCGGTGGAGGCTTCATTCATGACATTGTTTCTCATTTACCAGGTAAAAACAACAAAAAAGTCAGAAACTAAAGGGTTATTTTGCAAATCTTATACTACATCTTAATTTTAGGTAATTTTACAAAACCCCTCAATTTCAACAATGGTAAAAAAAATTATTACCTTTCCCCAGCATAAAAGAACTTTTCTTTGGCCTTGAATTGAATTAGGTTGTTAGTTTTTTCTAATTTAGTTTTTTTTATCAAGTCGTTTAATGATCAGAAATTCATATATTAAGGTGAATAAAACTAATATATAGAGTTCGACAAATGCACTGAGTTCGAACCCCGATTCCTATATATAATGTAATGTTCTATCAACTAAGTTAAGCTCGTGGAGACAATAATTTACCGTTTTTATTTGATACTTTGATGATTGTTAGTTTGTATATTTTCGTTGTATTTGATTGACACTGCCTTGTTTGGACCAGATGATGCGGCACCAACAGCAGATGAGGCAACTATTTTGATTAACTCTCTTGTTCGTGACTAAAGAGACAGTGCAATTTCTTTCTTATCACAAGGCCTCATTGCCCCAAAATGCGATTCTTTTGCAATGTCATGTATTTTTATTTTTTGAAATTTGTAATGTCATGTTATACTCTATGCTTTTCTTGACAAAAGACAATTAAAATGTGCACAACTACTTGATAGTTGCAGACTTGCAGTCCTTTGTACATTTTCTTTTTATGGGTGAACTTTTGTTGTGTTGTATTGTGGGAGTTGCTTTCACATTCGCTGCTAAAAATCCAGTTTTTTGCGTAAGTGTATATCCGAACTATGCAATTTTTCCGAAAGAAGAATGTGACTAGAGTTGTAAATACGAGAGATGAGAGCGTAAAATAGGACGGTCCTTGGATAATCAGTCATTCGATCTGTGCTTTTCCAAGTATTGTTTTTGGATAGATAAAATGACCATTTAATCATTTGAATGGAGAGTTGGAGTTTTTAAACCTTGTAGACACTTTTGTAAGTTTTTAATCTGATACACATTTTTTTTTGTGCTAATTTCATATCCGGGAGGAAAAACAATATAAATCAAATAAACGGTGTTGAGTGAGAGTTTTGTCACTCGTTGAGTCTTATCTGATTTGAGGAATTAATCTCTGTAATTCAAATGCATTTTAAAAAAGGGACCTGATTCGCACCAAAAAATCAACTAAACAAAATGTTAACAAATGTATTTAAGAAATCAAATATAGTAAAAATATAAAGTTATGTAGTCAATTCTTTAAACGAAAAAAAAATGTTATTTTCTAAACAATTTTTTTCCTTCTTAATTTCTTTAATTTCTTAACAAGTGTCTATGAAGTACAGACACTTTTTAGATCAGACATGTCCCATTGTCGGACATACATCGATGTCTGATACCGATACGACATCGACACATATAACTACATTAATTATGTAATTATTTTTAAAATTATTATTGGTATCGATGTGAGTGTTTATATTGTGTCTGTATGCTTCATAGATGAGTGTTCTTTTGGGCATAGTTTTACTCAAAACTCATATCTTCCAAGTTTATCATTTGTTAAAGGTTTAACTTCACTCATAATTTTTTTATCATTATTTTGTTAACTAGCTGAAGTAAAAGATTCTCTTATGTTCTAGAATTTTTTTTTTTTTTTATGTTTAAAGTTTGAGTTTTAATAACATAAGAAATTGAGCTTAAATTTTTAAAAATGCAGTTTTTAATCGTATAATTATTGTAACTAAATTATTTTTTGTTGCTCTCTGAGATATGAGACGTTATGAGATCACATACCATGAACATGGTCAATATTGCCACGACATCTGTACAACTAAAGAGTTCCACCAATTTGCTGAACCTAGTCAAGTCTATATTGATGGTGTGCATAGTTGATGATCGACATGTGCAACAAACACAAGACGTCGTCTAATGTCATAGGTAATCTCAGTGAATGAGGTGGAAGTTTTTACCTCATCCACAATAGAGACCTTTAATTTAAAGTTTTTAAATGAATCTCACGCGTATACATCATTCTTTTATAATTTTTTTAATAATAGTACCTAATAAGCTCTAGTCACTCTAATGCAAACCCTCTAACAAAAGGTCTAAATGGGTCCCACCACTAACTCTTTATCATTTACATTCCAATTATAACATTATTATTTTAATAAAAAGTAGTGTGAGATCCATTTAAGAATGAGAGGAGACTCTAAGTCTTAGAAGACCCTCAATTTTTTTCCTTAATGAAGGTACCTAGTAGATATCAAATCTTAAATGGTGAAGTTTTTACTATTTGAAGATGGTCTTAGTCTTCATGTATAATCTCATAGCATTAGACAAAAGACATTTGAAATTATTTCAAAGGTTTATTTTCTTCTTAGTAATTTTAGAATTTTAAGATTAGCTAGAGCATAAGAATTAACAATATTGCAAAAAAGAAAAAGAAAATCCTTTCATATTTCAAATCTCTACCCTTATTGTATTAAAAAAAACAAATCTCTACTCTTATCCATTCTCCTTTCCTTTTTTTATAATTATAACAAGGGTCTTGTTAACGAGTGTTTCTGGAGTTCTCTTTAAACATTCTAAAATAAACAATTATTCTTTAAAAAAAGTCAAATATTTTGATTTCCAATATATTGATTACACTACGCACATTTTCATAAATATGTATTACTTATGATCCTTAAAAAGTACCCATAAACACTCTTAACATTTCCCATATAATAAAACCCTTCTCACTTTATCTTTCAAAAGAGCTGGGATTCCCAACATTGTCACATATATGTAGGGTGAAAAGTCTCATCTGAATTAATAAGCAGGTATATCTTTTATATTTAATTACTTATAGTAATATATATTAAGCTACTCTAAACATAAGTTCATTGACCCAAGGAGATATAACAACAACAGAGAGTTGGTAAATAAAAAAAGTTTTTTCATCAATAAAGATTATGTCAAGACAAAGACTCGTAAATAAAAGGATGGATTATTTTTTTTGTCTTTGGATGATGATTTTGTTGTAAATAGCTTACTTGTTTACGTAGAAAAAGACATACTAAGTTAAAGGTTTTGTTAATAAGTGCTTATGGTGCACCATTGAATGATTTCAAAATAAGAACTTATTCTATAAAAAAGTCAAATATTTTAATTTTCAATTCATTAATTACAAAAAAATTCATAAAAAAATTACTACCATTTAAATGTCTTTAGGTGTTTCCTATGACACTCTTTAGCATTTCATTAAGTTAATTATGGATGAATTTGACTCATTCAATTGTTGTTGCACTTAACTTTTCTAAATAGTTATTACCAATTTTTATTGTCTTGTTATTGCTTTATTTTACATTTTATATAACTTTTTTTATTGGCGAAAATTTCGAAATTAGTACGTCGGATGCTATAACCAAGATTTGAATCCCAGTTTGTCAAAAAAAAAATATATTTGAACTCCAATATCTTCACTTGATTGTATGTTAGTTTCCAATGACAATTATCATTTTGTTTATATATAAAAAATGACATAAAGTTTAATAATTACTTTTTATTTTGTATGATATAATATAATCCCTACTAAGAGTTATGCTAGCTTCACCACTGTGACAAATAAAGTGAAAAAGGGGTGATGCATTGCACATATTCTAAAATAGAGCTTTTTTTTTAGGGGTTCTAAAATAGAGCTGTTATTTCATATTTCAACACAAACAATCGACATTTTATGGTAGACACCGTATAAAATACCCCTCGAGCTAGTGCCTTTTTCTAATCATCATATGATGAGAGATAAATTATTAGTAAAAAAAAAATCAAAATTGTACATTTAAACGGTATAAGAGGTCAAAATGTGTGTCCATAAAACATCTGAAAATTACATAAAGACCCATTCAAGTAAAAATAAAGAAAACAAAGCGTGGCAGTGTTTTAGTAAAAACATGGTGCAAATAGCAACTCCTTCATATATAAATATTTCAACTAGGGTTTTAGGTTCTCTCTTTCACTATCTCACACAACTCTCGCGCACACACACACAAGAACCAAAAGGCGCGGCAACCTTGCCACCGCGCCGTTAGTTTCTGTTCACAACGCACCAACATGGTTAGTTTTCAACCCTACACTACAATTACACTTGTTTTTTTTTGTATTTTTGTTGATTGTAATGTTGGTTTTTTATTTTGCCTTAGTTGATTGGTTCTGCTTGATATTAATTATCAAATGTCCATTGTAATGTTGTCTGTGTGAATGAAATTGCAAATTCTGCTATATGTGATTCGGTTTTAGTTAGGAATATTATTTGAGCTCAGAGAGGTATAACACTATTATTATTCTTTCTGATGTTATCCACTGACAATGTTTTTGTCAAGAGACATTGTAAAAAATCTTGGTCGTTAATTTGAGATAGAACTGTCTGATAAATGGTAATACATTCACCAAATTAGATTTGAATATTCTCTTTTATTGATCGAGATCGAAATGTTGAGATCGATAACTTTATCACACATTTACCGTAGAGAATCCTAGTACATAGTTTAGGATTTTTTTCAGAAGTGTTTGTTTAGGATGTTAAAAAAAAATCATTTTATTAGGATTGCTTTTCCCAAAATCTGTTTTTTCCAAATACTTGGAGGTTTACTATTGTCTTAAGGTATTTTGAATTAGTAATTGAGTTAATATTTTGATTGATACATGCATTTTCTAAACATATTTATAAGATGTTTACTCTTGTCTTAAGGTTTCAGGGTTAGGATTATGTTGTGAATATTGATTTGGTGCTTGGTTTTAAGCTTTCTTTAGTTATCATTAATGACTAATGATTCTTTCTTACTCGTTTGAAAATGAATTCAGTTTTTCAATGTTATAAATAAATCTTGAATCAGTTATTTTAGTTTTTGTCTTCACCATTAATAATGTTTGATGATTTAATACCATGTCTACTAGTACTTATTCTAAGCCTGAAAAATTGGACATCAGCATACATTAATGATGGTAGGATATGATTATCTTCTGTAACCCTTAAAATTATTTGTAGATGTTGCTAGGTAAATTTTTAGCTGTTCACATGATTCCTCAGTTCAGTTGTTTAGTATTCTCAGTCACAGAGTGTTTCAACCTACCTCTTTCTCTCAATCTAGGTTTGAGTTTGATGAATTGAGAGTTTGCTTCTTATGTTGTATGCTTTCTTCAGATTGATTTTGCTTGTTATCTTTTTTTACTTACTTTGCATTGTGTATGTGACAGTAACTATTTTTATCTCTATATATGTAGCATAAGCAAACGTAATCTAATGTTAGTTTTTCTCATGTATTTCAGGCAAGAGGTTTGAAGAAACATTTGAAGCGGCTCAATGCTCCAAAGCATTGGATGCTTGATAAGCTTGGCGGTGCCTTTGTATGGACATCATTCTGTGGCACTGTGATGTTTATGTTATTTTATTTTAAATCTTAACTTTCATTTTGAACTTATGCATTGAATTTCTTTGTTATATAGGCCCCAAAGCCGTCATCTGGACCACACAAATCTAGGGAGTGCCTTCCTTTGATCCTTATCTTGAGGAACAGACTAAAATATGCTCTCACATATAGAGAAGTAATTGCCATCTTGATGCAGCGCCATGTTCTAGTTGATGGCAAAGTTAGGACAGACAAGACATATCCTGCTGGTTTTATGGGTATGGGCATGTCAAGTTTTTACTTTGAATAATTGGTCATTGTTTTTTCCGTTTGAGAATTTTGCTAGTATTTAGACAGTATAACCAAGTAGGTTTGTGATTCTAAAGAGATTATCTTGTTCTAATCTCATTATGTTTTCACTCTTAGATGTTGTATCTATTCCCAAGACCAATGAAAACTTCCGTCTTCTCTATGACACAAAGGGTCGATTCCGTCTCCACTCTGTAAGGGATGATGAAGCAAAGGTCTGTCTAATCCTTCACAATATCTATAATTTTTCCTCATAAAGTTACACTGTTTCATAATTTATATAAACTACATGCTGGAGCCTTCTTTATATTGATTTTATAATCTGCCCTCCCTCTCCAACCTTTCGCAGTTTAAGCTTTGCAAGGTACGATCTGTTCAGTTTGGTCAGAAGGGAATACCCTATCTGAACACCTATGATGGGCGCACCATCCGCTATCCTGATCCCCTAATTAAGGCCAATGACACAATCAAACTAGACTTGGAACAGAACAAGATAACTGATTTCATCAAATTTGATGTGGGGAATGTTGTTATGGTGACTGGAGGAAGGAACAGAGGTCGTGTTGGTGTCATCAAGAACAGAGAGAAGCACAAGGGCACTTTTGAGACCATTCATGTCCAGGATGCTACTGGTCATGAGTTTGCAACCCGATTGGGTAATGTCTTCACCATTGGCAAAGGGTCGAAACCTTGGGTGTCTCTTCCCAAAGGCAAAGGTATCAAATTGACTGTCATTGAGGAGGCTAGGAAGCGGATGGCTGCTTCTCAACAGGTGGCAGCTGCTTAAATTTGAATGCATTATATTGTTGGACAATTTAGCCATTTAGATCGTTTGTGCTACTGTTTTGTGGTTAATATGATATTAGTTTATTTTGAATACAACATCACAATCTTGAACTAGGCTTGGTGTGAGTTTAATTTTGTTTCAATGACATTTCTTGTGCTCAATTTCTTCTTCCAATTGTATCATAATTTTGATATAATTACGATTTTGGTGCGCTGTTTGGGATGGCTGATTACGAGTTTCAACTATGATGCTTCAGGCCACAATTTTATGCTCTCCCATCTTGCTTCAGGTTACATTTTTATTTGGTATTCTTTCATCATATATTAACTCCGATTAGTACTTAGTGAGAAAACAAGTGAAAGAAAGGTTATAAAAAAACTGAAAATAACAACCAAAACAAACCAGGAAGCTATCAATATCTGTTGGTTAATTAATTTTTTTTTTTGGGGCAAGGCGTCTCTTGGTTCCGAGTTTGAAAACTATCATCATAAAATAACATTACCTGTCTATGTTATTCCTACAACATATTTCTTAGAATTACTTGACCACAGAGTGAGTTGAAACACTAGTTTATTCCTTACACTTGTGGTCGTTTGATTACCTAAATATAAAGGATTTAACAATATAACTGTTTTAAAGGGATATAAAATGAAAATAATGTTTTATTATTCAGCAGCAACCGTAGAACAATTCTCCTGCTACAAGAGCAACGCTACGTAAAAGACAATATCCCACTTGATCGAACAATTCTTTACACACTAGCTCATTGCAGTTTTCTTTACACACTAGCTCATTGCAGTGCCGCTCTGTTTGCGAGTTGGTTTTTGGAGGGTTTTAGAAGGGAGGATTTTGAAGGGTTAAGTCTATATTTTGATATGTATTTGATATTTTAGAGAAATTAAAAGAATGATATTATATGCTCATGTTGTTCGCAAAAGATACCCCAAGTCAACTCACTTGGTTTCTTTTATATTTTCTATAGAATGTATTCAGTGTGGACTATATTTGATAATCACTTGTTAACTTGGACAAGAAACTACATTTGTCATTTTTTAGTTGATAGCTTTTTCCTTCACGCGAATACACAGTTATTACTTATTTGACCAAGCATTTTTTATTTGTAAAATTCAAAAACTGATAATAAGAATCTATCAAGCTTTATTGCCTTTCTTCATACCATTTTGCTTGATAATATTGACAATCAATATTGATGCAGCAGCAACAACAACAATCCATTGTCTTAACCATCAGCAATTCTTACTGCTCCATTTGAAGGACAACCTTATATACAACCCTGCCAGTTCCAAAAAATTGGTTCACTGGAATCAAAGTGGTGATTGCTGTCAGTGGAATGGAGTAACATGCAACATGGGCCATGTAGTTGGTCTAGACTTGAGTGAGGAATTTATTTCTGGAGGACTAAACAATTCAAGCCTCTTTAATCTGCAATATTTGCAGCATTTGAGTTTAGCTTACAATAATTTCAGCTCTTTCATTCCTTCCAAAATTGGCATGCTAAAGAATTTGAGGTCTTTGAATTTGTCAAATGCAGGCTTCCAGGGGCATATTCCTATTGAGATCTTTCACTTGACATGTTTGGCAATACTTGATTTGTCAAATCAGGATCTTAATGGTGTTTTGCCAAACTTCCTGCTAGATGTATCTCTTCATACCTTGAATCTCAGTAATACAAATTTGTCTGGGAAATTACCAAGTTCTCTTTCCAATTTGAAGCAGTTATCTACACTAGACCTATCTAACTGCCAATTCAACGCAACTCTCCCTATGTCACTGTCAACTTTGACAAGGCTTGTTCATTTGGACTTATCATTCAATAACTTTATTGGTACACTTTCATCTTTCAGAATGAGTAAACAACTTCGATATTTATTGATGTTGGCTGTTGCACAATAATTTGACAGGAGCCATTTCATCTGCTGATTTGGAGGGACTTGTAAATCTCATTACTATTAATTTAAGTGCAATTCCCTCAATGGGAAAATTCCTCCATCTCTTTTGACACTTCCATCTTTGCAAGATCTTACATTTTCACATAATGGATTTTCCGGTCCATTGGATGAATTCCCCAAAGCTTCTTCCTCCAAATTACAGTTGGTTGATTTAAGCAGCAATGAAATACAAGGGCCTGTTCCTGTTTCTCTCTTTCAACTTAAAGAACTTCGCTTCCTCCAATTTTCTGGAAATAAATTCAATGGCACGATGCGGCTTGACATGATTCAGAGGCTGCAAAGTTTAAATACGTTAGGCCTCTCATACAACAATTTGTCCGTTGATATAACTTCCAATGAAAATCATGATGGCCTTTCATCCTTTCCAAAGATGAAATATTTGTTGTTGGCTTCTTGTAAGTTGAGGGAATTTCCAAAGTTCTTGAGAAATCAACCCCATCTAAATGGACTAGACTTATCCAACAACTACATTCATGGAACAATACCAAACTGGATCTTGAAATTTGACTCTCTGGTTTATCTGAATCTTTCCAACAATTTCAGCACAAATTTGGAAGGACCCTTTTATGATCTTAATTCCAATCTATATAGCCTTGACCTTCATTCCAATAAACTTGTTGGAAAAATTCCTTCTTTCACAAAATATGCTGTCCATTTGGACTATTCAAGTAATAGATTCAGTATTGTCCCACCAGGCATTGCTATGTATCTCCCTTTTGTATATTTCCTCCCCCTTTCAAATAACAGCTTCCAAGGGAATATCCACAAATCCTTTTGTAATTTCTCGAGTCTCCGGTTCCTCGATCTTTCCCGTAATGGATTCAGCGGCTTCATTCCCAAGTGTTTGACAAAAAGGAATAGTACACTCAGAGTACTAAATCTTGCTGGAAACAAGCTCACAGGTTATGTTTCTGACACTATTTCAAGTTCATGTAATTTAAGGTTCCTTGATCTGAATGGAAATCTTTTCAGAGGATTAATCCCGAAATCTCTAACCAACTGCCAAAGGCTACAAGTATTAAACCTTGGAAACAACATGTTTAGTGGCAAATTTCCATGCTTTTTAAGGCAGATTTCCACCCTTAGAGTGTTAATTTTAAGGTCAAACAAATTCAATGGTCCAATTTCATGTCCAACTAAAACCAGTGATTGGGAGATGCTTCATATTGTTGATCTAGCTTCCAATAACTTCACTGGCACGCTACCTAAATCCCTCTTGAGAAGTTGGACAAAAATGATGGGTGGTAATAATAAAGATGAAATCCAAGAAGAATATGGGACATTATTTTTTGACATGTTTGATAATCATGATACTATGCGTTACAATAAATTGTTTTTGGTTATCAACAAATTTCTTGTCAAAAGATTAGGAAAATAGTTATCAACTGTACCTTATAATATAGTTGACCAGTTATTTGATTACTACGTCAGTGCAAATGAATTTGGTGGTCGTTACTTGGATTCAGTCACAATTGTGAATAAAGGTTTGCAAATGAAGTTGATAAAAATACCAACAATCGTCACTTCCATGGATATCTCCTCCAATCATTTTGAAGGTCCAATACCAGAAGAGGTTGTGCATTTGAGAGCACTGAATGATCTCAACTTGTCACAGAGTAATATCCCATTATCTTTTGGAAATTTAATGCATCTTGAATCCTTAGACATGCCTAACAACAATTTGAGTGGAGAAATTCCCAATGAGCTTGCAAATTTAACTTTTCTAGCATACTTGAACCTCTCTTATAATCATTTGGTGGGGGAAATCCCAATAGGTACTCAAATGCAAACATTTGATGCAATTTCATTTGAAGGTAATGAAGGATTATGTGGACCTCCATTAAAGAAGAATTGTAATGATGGGGGAAAGGGGTTATTGTCATCTCAAGCATTGGAAACAAATAGTTCAATTGATTGGAACATTTTAAGTGGGGAGTTGGGATTCACTTTTGGTCTTGGATGTGTGATCATTCCACTTATTTTATGGAAGAGATGGAGGTTGTGGTATAGCATGCATGTGGATGGTATGCTATACAAAATCTTTCCTCAGCTTGATTTTGTCTATGAACGTGGTGAAGGGGGAAACTACAGAACTCTAAGGTGGATATTTAGCTGATTTTATATAATTATTTTATTAGGGGTAGAGTTTAATGGCATAACACATTTAGTGTAATATAGTTTTACGCTAACATCCAATGTGATACCACCATTTTTTCGTGTTACGGAATTTACTTCAAAACAATCATACAAAAGTGCGACGGTGTGGCAAATTAGTGGATTATCATTGGATGTTAGTGTAAAGTTGTTTTAGACCGACAACGACAATGCATATAATTATGTATATCAAAGTAGTTACATCTTCATCGTTATGGTTTTCCACGTGTATTTGAGTTTGCTAAAACGAGGAAGTTCCCAAACATGCCCCCGGTCTAGCTTCTAAATTGCACTCACACCACACAAATGATATGTATGCTCAGAAAGCGATTGAAACACAATCACCAATTACCTTTTGAAGAAAAAATCACCAATTACCAAATTAGGACCCTTTGGCTTTTAATATTAAAAGCTTCTGGATGATAAGTTTCTTACACACCAAAACATAAGAGTATTTATTTTAGTGCATTAAACTATAGAGAAGTGCAAATACAAACACAAGGGCACTGAAGATAAACCAACCAACCGCTATACAAGGGCCCCACATCACACTATTTTCATTATACATGCAATCATATTGAGAATATTCGTCAGAAGAATATTAAGAAATGCAAAATCCAAATGAAATTTCCTGACTCACTATTTCTAAATTGTATTGTATGTCATAAATTTATTTAATGTTTGAACAACAATACGTTCATCCTAGTAGAACTAGACTCACATCTCTTAAAATAATGTCTTGATTTTAGGTTTTTGTAGATAGAAAAACCGTAATTAGAAGAAAAGACCCGCTAAAGACGATCACCTGGATTCTTTGGCAGAGATTAATTATCGATAAAACTAATAGATATTTCATATAAAATACCAATGACGTGTCCAAAATAAATTTAAGTAACATTATAAATTTAAATATTGGTATATGCTTGAATAGGATATTCAATCAAATTTCTTAAATATTTTTATTTTTTGCAAAATTGGAGGAACAAAAAGTTCACAAATGGCCTTGTCTTCTTCTTTATTGCTTTCTGTAGTGGCAGTATTCATTTTGTTGTTTTGCTAGATATTATTTTTCTGAAGGGCAAGATGCCATGTATAAAAGGTGGCTGCAAGGAATTGAAAGATACCTGCTCTGGAAAAATGAGGAACTGGAAGGGTTGGAGATGTTTCAAGAGCCTTACTATCTACCCTTTTAAGAGCATACTTTGTAAAGTGAGTTCAAACTTCAGGCTCAAATCTCAAGGTAAGTAACAAGCTGCTTATGATTCCATTGTTGTTAGAAAAATTTGTGGTATATGTATGTATAGAGACATATGTGTGTCATCACCAATTCTTAATCTACTAAGATAAGCACGTGTGAGACTATTTGAAAGAGTTTATAGCACTACACGTCTATTAGCAGTTTTCTATAAGCTTTTTTATAAAAAATAGCTTATACACAAGTAATTATACGATAAAATCTTGTGCGTATGAGCTTAAATATGTTATTTATCCAAACATGGCCTAAATAAATTAATTTGTAGTAGTATATGTTTTGTCCTAGATCATTTACTTATTTGTGGTCTTGATTAAATACAGGACACAGAAATGGACTTGTTAGTCTTTACAAAGACATGGAGTCTTGTGGAGAATATGAAGATATTCAAGTGATGTGGAAAATGATTGAATCTTCATCTCCTCAACATGCCTGCAAGAAGAAAAGGACCAATAGGTCTTCCTATTGGGTGATCTGTTCAAGGCCAACATGATTTTATTTTTATGATGAACAATATGAAAGTGAATGATCAGAGTTCAATTTTGAATCTCATGTAAAAACCAGTATCTGATAGTAATCTATGTTTGAGGTCTTGATTTTGTTTCCATTTCCACAATTTTCAAAACATAAAGCATGAACTGGAAAAAAAATTCATTGCATTTCCATAATCCTATCCATATTCTTTACAATATGAACGTTCCAAGATGAATAAAGCATATAAAACCACAAAGTACTTTGATCAAGAACTCAAGTGACATAAATCATGAAGTTGATAGAATTATGACTAGAAGGAACATATTTTTGTGTACTTTTTAAAGCATAGTGAACAAAACATGATAGCCTCTTTTTTTATTGATGACAGATTATTAAAAGCGGTTAACAGATGTTACTGCACATGGCTTGTAACCTTTTGCATGTCACACTAGCAATTACATTACTCTGAGTTCTGCAATCTCAGTACGTAGAAAAAAGCTATGTTGCAAGTTACAACAGAAAACAACCAAGCATTTGATAAAAGACCAAACGTAGAGAGATACTAGATAAGGTTATTCATGATTAAACAGCATGTTCCTCATGAAGAAGTCTTCGATCAAAGTGCCAAACACCTGCAAGCCACAAAATATAAATTTGAAACACGTAGGAAGTATCATGCTCTATGAAACACGTAAATAGACACGAACACCAGATACAACACTACTGGTGCTAATTTGAAAAATAAAAGTTATTAAATGTAACCACATGCGACAATGTGGGACAGTGACACATGTTGGACATCAGACACACCTTTAATTTGAAGTGTCGGACCTACATAGATCATACTAATTGATAGGTGTGGACCAATATGAAAAATGATGGTAGTTATATACATACCATGACCCTTTCCAACCCTTCTCAATTGAGACACATACTCTGATATCTTCTTAATTGCTTCAACCTGAAGAAAGGAAATGATATGTTTTGACACACATTAGTAATAATGTTACCAAAAATATAGAATCCCTAACATTGTTAAAGCAACTTTTTCTCATTTTTCTAAATTCCAAAAGTTTATATGAATTCCTAATACTTTGATTTAAACGAGTTTTACCTGTTCACCCAAAAATTCGTGTTCAATGAAGCTTGTCATTTGAGGGTCATTGTTGCGGTCTGCCACCTATAATTCACAAATCATCTTGATGGTTAGGCTTGACAACTACAGATCAAATAATTTATGAATTCCTAAAAAAGTTTGCAACACAAATCTAAAGGGACAAAGATGCATTACACTATGCACATTCAGAAGTTTTTCATTTGTTAACTTCTCCAAAGACAGAGCTAATTCCATTGCTGAAACAAGGAATAGAGGAAAAGGAAAATCAAAAGTCAGCATAATAGATTAGTGTAAACTACTGAATATGGCAAACCATAATGTGTAAAGCTGCAAACATCAAGGTATTCAGAAAACAAGCTCACCATGCAATGCATCCCCTTTCTCCACATGCTCAAATTCTGAGGGCACATTCTTGATAGGGTGAAGCACAACTCTTCCACCACGAACGTTCTAAACAAGTTCATAAGAGCTAGATATATCAACAAGACAGTTATTATAAGAAAACTTTAGAAAAGTTACTTTGAGTCATGTTTGCATAAAAAACTTTCATATAAACTATTTTCATAAACTGTCCTAAAGAGCTTATGGAAATAAGCTGAAGTTGTTTCTATAAAATCTTCCAAACATTCTTATAAGCACTTAAGTGAGTACATAAGTTCAAATAAGCCTATTCAACCAGGCCCTAAGTACAAAGCTACTTTAACCTGATATTTCATAAGCTTTTCAGCATGTTCTCTCTCTTCTTCGCTAGATTCCTTGAAGAACCTGATTTCAACAATAAAAGCAAAATGAAATTGAAAAACTGTATGAGAAATAAAATAAGAGGGATAAGTCATATTTGAGTTTATGTTTGATATACTTTGCAAATCCCCTGAGTGCCACGTTGTCCCTATCAAAGTATGCAAACATGGAGTGGTACACATAGGAAACGTTGTATTCCACACTGTCACACAAATGAAAAAGAAAATCACTTAGCATTGTAACAATGGGAATATCCAATGCATGCAAAAGAAAAAACTGAAATATAGAAAAGAAATTGTTTATAAAAGCAAAACGTAACAAATTATAAGATCTTAGAGCTTTCTTATGAGTAAATTTTATATGTAAATTCTGGCTGGACCTTGCATGGAGTGTATTTATCCAAATCTAAAAAATTAAATAAACCAACTTGATCCCAATAAATTTCAAATATCACATGCAATAGTTTCTCATGAGACAATAATATTAGTAGTACTAATTTCGTCCCATTTGAGAATTTTAAAAACTATTTACTATTTTTAAATTCTTTTAGAAAATCAGAGGTCTCTTTGTGTTGTTTTTTTTGTGTGCATACTACTCCGTCCCAAAATAGTCAACATAAGTTGATGGATTTGGTTCAATATTGTTGCTGCTTTTTATTAGGCAAAGTTTTAGATTTTTTTGTCTCTTAACCATCCAATTTCCATGGAAACATTGATAATCTCGAGTTCGACTTAAAATTAAGTAAAACTTCGTTAAATATTGTTTCAATCAAGATAGAATTATGGTTCTCTCGATTCATTCGACTTTAACTAAAATTCATTAACCATTCGAGTCTGAGTCTGAGTTAGAAACTTTATAGCTTGATCTTCTCTTAATAAAACACAAGATACTAATTCAGATGAAAATAAATATATTTTATAAAATCAAAAAACAGAATGAGGATCATAGAAATGCTTACTTAATCTGCTCATTGATCACAGATTCACATTCATCAGCATAATTCTGACGAGCCAAAGAAACTTGAGGAACAATAGGAACAGCAAGATAATCTTTCTTAACCTCCTCAAACGGTTCAAATATAACCCCAGTCAAAGGAACCGTTGTTGCACAAACCGTAACCTTTCCACCACCCCATTTCTTACTACCAACTCTCACATCACAAAAAGAAGATGAGTTCATCTTCTTAAGACCATTTCCAAAAATGGGTGAGAGAGAAAATCCATTAAAAGATGAAACTTTAGAACAAGAAAGAGCCATGAGAGTTGAGAAACGGTTGCTTGTGGATGAATCTGAAGAGGGAAAAAGGGAGTAAATAATGGTGGTGAAGGGTGTTTTGGGGAATTTGGATTTTGAAGATGTTGTGTGAGCCGTTGGATTGAGTACACGTGGAGGGTGGGGATAGTTTGATGATAAGGGCGTGTGGCGAGCTCGTGGTTGTTAAGGTACACGTTGGATGTTTGGTTTTATTTGAAAGCTTAGGACAAATGTCTCACACGTGTCTGAGAATTGTAAGGTGTTGGTACTTGGTAGTAAGTGCGATTCAAAGTTTCAATAATTTAGTTAATTAATTACTCAAACATTCGTGTCTTTTTTATTTGTCTACTTACCTAACTAGAATAAAATTCCTTTGAAAAATTATTTTGTTCTTTTGCTTTATTCTATAGATTTTTTTTATATTGTGTTTGTGAACATAACTCAGTTAATAGGAATAATATATTGTTATATACCAGAGGTGTACATGTGTCAGTTTGGGTTGGGTTTGACAAAACCCAAGACCCAAACCATATAGGGTACTCTGGTTTGGTGAGTTAAAATGACCACATGTTACATTAATGGGTTGGTTTGGGCAAACCCACTATTTTTTGGTTTGATTTGGTTTGGGTTATGTAGTGGGTTCCCAAATTATTTTTCTATTTTTTTTTTTGTTAATAATAAATAACTAAATGATGAGTCCGCATATTCTTTTTTAATAAAAATTACTCAACTTTTTATTTTCTTAAAAAATTGTGTAACCTATTTTCACTCTATTTTAGCGTCATAAAAAAATAAATGATAATATTAAATAATAAATTTCATCATAAAATACTTGCAACAAACTAAAACTACATGATGTAAAATTGTTTTATAATCAAAATAACTAAAAAGTGCAACATACTAATTTGTAACTCTTGTGTGTTTTGATTTTCAACATAGAGGATGCATTGTGTCAATTTTAGAAATTAGATTTGATTTATGACTAAAACCTTTGGTATTTTCCTTCCTCCTTGTGAAAATAAAAAAAATATGGACATTATTGGGTAAGTGGGTTTATTCAGTTTGAGTCTGATTTTACCCGAAACCCGTTATTTTTTATGGGTTTTCATTTTTTAAAACCATATTCACCCAATTACCCAACCCAATCCACTTTTTTTGGTTTTTTGGGTGGGTTTGACCGGATTTTATGGGTTGACCCAACCCATGTACACCCCTACTATATACAAGGGTCAGAGTTTGAACCTCAGACACACCGTTTATTCACATTAAAAGGTGAATTCTAGTCACCACGCTACTTGACAAAAAAAAAATTATATTTGTAATTAATTTAACGAACCTCATCTACATAAGTGAACGGTGAGATTGGTCTCCAGAATAATAATTTCTTAGTTTTAAAAAAAAGTTAAAAAAGTAGCAAAACTCAATGATTTTACCTAATTCATGTTTTCATATGAATGCACTTAATATTATTATCAATATGGTTACTCTCCATGATTTAGCTAAGAAGATCTTATATATTTAGCGATGATTATAGTATTTTTTTATGTTAACCTTCTAATTCTTAGAGGAAGATGGACTTGTAATTAAGAGTTGATTTGTAGTAGGTAAGTATGGTCTGATAAAAAATTGTATCACCTAAAAATCGAACTTGTGTTCTCATAAACGATTTATTTTTGGGGAATTACATTAGCCACTTCAGACCAATCACTTGGTTCGATGGAGATAGTATAATGTAGAAAATAAATTATATCGACGTTTAAAAAATTTATTATCATCAACTTTTTTCAATCCCGTGATTAATTCAGCGTGTAATTGAATTGGTTATTTCAAAGACCACATATAGTTGACATGACCGAACATCAACAATAACCTTTTTTTAGGATAGATGAAATTAAAGATTGTGGATCTTTTATTACTCTTGACCATTTGTCGTATGTGAAAGAATTTAGTTTGGTTGCTAGGGTTAAGAGTTTAGTTTGTTAATGTACTTTTAGCTTCTATAATTTCTATATGTATTGATAACATGTATTTTTGCTTTGAAATTATGGATGGAGAATGTCTTAACTTATAATGAATTTGATTTGATTGTACTCTCATTTCTCAACGTTTGAAAGAAGCTTGTTTTATTTTATGGTAAAAACAGAAGAGTAAGTTAATCCAGCTTACACAAGCAAAACATATTGCTTACCGTACATTAACAACCTTTTAAATTTAACAGAGCCTACACTACACTTGGTTGCACCATATCCCATTTTCACCTATTCTTCTTCCTCTTACGCCTTAGAACTGGAATCTAAACTACCTTCAACAAACTCAACAATCAACCACCTTTACTTATCCAGTGAAGATACAATTTGTGGATTGATTTAGAAAAAGATGAAGTAATATTGTATGGGTTATGTTATTTAAAATTGAATTGAAAAACCATCAAGCTAATATGCAAATATATGGTCATCAATTTCGTTTTAATTCGTGCAATTGAATTTAAAAACCATCAGCCCATTCTTTCTTTAACGTAAGGGACTAAACTGATAACATAACTGTACATTTATGGACTATTTTGTATTTAATCCTGAGTCAGGGACCAAAGTGACTATTTACTCTTTTTATAAAACTAAAAAAAATATTAAAAATTAACTTGGCAGTAACCATAAAACCCAAAATGAGTTTTTAAAGTTACTATTTTGATGCTCTTAAGAAACCAAAACTACTTGAACGGTTGGTGTCTTGGAGAGGGTTTTCAGTTTAAGTATGATAAATAAAACCATGTCAACAACAAAAGCACCAGTGGTCTAGTGGTAGAATAGTACCCTGCCACGGTACAGACCCGGGTTCGATTCCCGGCTGGTGCACCCTTTTTGTTTCCATTTTCCAATTTTTATGCAATGAAAAACATATTAATAAATAAAAACGTAAAACTGAAACTTGTTGATAAAAAACAATAATCATTTCTTTTATTTTTAAGGAATCACAAACAAGAATCATAAAAGGTTCAATCCCATCCATATTAATATTATCATAAACATTCAAATCTAAAAGGATAACAAAATGGTCCACAAGAACAGACATTACTTTAGACATTATCAAACTTCTAGTATTAACAGCAGGATGTTAATCAATATCAATACATCAGTATTTTAGAATTTATCTATAATTACACCATCTCTAGAAACCTCATAAGCTTCCCTTTTCCTTGTTTTCTTCATGCCAGCAGTGAAGTGCAGCTTTGGTCCCTCAGATGAAATGGCAGTAACTTTCACCCACACCAACACTTTGGTCTTCATGCCCTCTATATCAGCTAGCTTTCCTTTCTCCAAGTAACCAGAAACAGTGGTTGTGAAGCGCAAGACTGATGAATCTCTGTAGCCTACTTCACACACTTGAGGAATGTAAACAACAAGCTTTCTTGTTTCTTCATTGAATTCATAGTTTGTTGCGTCGCGGGGAAAGATTCCTATTGGTAGATCATACTCCTTCAGCAACTCTGATAATGGCTTTTGCATCTTTCCTGCAAAATGATTACTTAACATGTTAGACTGTAAAATTAGGGTCTGTTTAGATTGACTTATTTGAACTTATCTTCTGGCATAGGTACTTTTGAGACTGTATGACAGAAATTTCGAAAATAGCTTATGACATGTCCACAAGTTGTTTTCAGCTTATTTCCATAAGCTATAGCTTATATAAAAATAGTTTATATTTAATCATAGAAACAATTTATAGATAAGCAGTTATATGATAACTCTTAATTAAACGGTTTATCCAAACAGGGCCTTAATCAAAGCAAAATGTTTATTAAATCTGATTTGTTAATAAGCAGCATTAGAACAAAGTAACCTGATTGAGAAACACATGAAAATAATAGAGAGTAGAGATACAAACCTTTTAATTTGTTGACCAGCCATTTGGTTCCTCCTTCAATGCTGCTTGACAGTGACTAAAAAAACCAACAGAAAGGTGTTAATATAAACATCACTAGAGCAATGAAATTTACTTTTCAGCATTTGATACAGTCTAATGGAAACATTACGACAGCCTCCATGCCTCACAAATAACTTCCATTACCAGCAAAGGGGATAAATCAATCTCGAGCATTGCACCTCATATTCAGATCAAAGAAATATTTTATGGTCTACCAAACTTAGAATTAGAAAACCAAGACAATTATTACGTCATTAACAAGCCAACACATTTGCCTATCTAAGTGAAAAGATTCAAATTTCAAGTAAAGATTAATGGACAAATAAAACTGATTTTTTGGCTTACATTTGAGATAATAACATAATTAATACTAGTAGCATTTTTTGGCTTACAGTGACACTCACATTTCTTCTCATATGTTTCTCTAGTGAAACACATATTGAGCAAAAAACATCCATACTAGAAACATGATCTTACACAAATGATATCAATCTATAGACACAAGTTACATAGTTTCTAGAAACATAAGATTGTGCAAATGGTGTCAATCTTTACACAAAAGTTCTAGAGCATCTTTTTTCTTTACCTACCTCTGCACATTCCCAAAAGGGTAGCCCGGTGCACTAAAGCTCCCGCATACGCAGGATCTGGGAAGGGATCCCACCATTTTGGTGTATTGTACGCAGTTTTACCCTGTTTTTTACACAAGAGGCTGTTTCCAGGACATGAACCTATGACCTTTCAGTCACATGACAACAACTTCACCGTTGCGCACTCCCAAAATCCCAACAATAATATTTTTCCTCACTTGGCATAATTCTTATTTAATTTCATGTCCTTCCTCACCATAATAGAATTATCTGATTGGTTTTCCAATAAAGGGATTAAAACATAATCCTGTGCCCAATGCCAAAGTCCCACATTTATCCTTAAAACTTCCTACTTTCTATTCAGCAAAATTACACGTTTTGCATTCAAAATTTGTCAATAATGCAGTCTCAGAGCTTCTTATACACTTTTACTATTTTGTATTTACGATTTAAACCTCTCATGTCCTACAACAGAAGCAAAAGATTTTATTCCGTATAGAACATTTCTCACACACTCATAGACAATATCACTTTGCAACATCAATCCAGTATTTCTTCTTCAAAAACAGAGTAAATACAGCCAATCAGCGGGGAATAAAGTCAACTTTGTGCATACCATCTTCTCCAAGATTGATGTCAAATATATCCCTCATATCAAAAAAACAAGAGAGCTAGGAAACAAACTCAAATTAACTATCAAATACGAAAATGCCTCTAGTTTATTTGATAAAAAACACCAAGTATTATTCAACCAGGCGAAATCAACCAATACCTACTGGTAAATTAATTTGTGGTTGTAAGAAGAGAAATATAGTGACAGTAACCAGCACCACTTGATACTTTTACTGTTTTACATAGTTATCAAACTCATACACAGTTTGATCAAGGTGACAGCTTTGTTCAAAAGGGTTACCCTTCTCTACTGATACAATAACCTAAACCTTCTCAAGTTCATGCAACATCATGATTCACCCATTTTTAATCCACGTATCAATGCTCCACATGTTTAAGCCGCTAGATTGGTAGGCTTATTAAACACATGGAGTCCTAGTACAAAAACAAAAACTGAGTGCAATATCAGTTCCTAAATTCACATGATACTCAAAGCTTCTACAACCTAGTTACACCTCCCCTCTCCAAATCACAACCAAAGTTGTCATTATCATACATAAACAAACTGCTAAAACAATTCATAATTCATAATCCGAATTTTACAATCCTCCCCCAAAATTTAATTAAAAAATTTACCATACAAAACTTAATCTTCACATTAAGTTCCATAAATCTAGCTTGTGTGTAATCACTACCTAGTGATCGCATGCAATCAGCCACATCGTAACCGTCTGATCAAGATCGGAAACGGTCCAAATTTCAAGTTCAATTTTTTATTTAAAAAAACCAAAATCTGAATTAAAATATGAACAGTTTGATCTTGATCTAACGACCAAGATGTGGCTGACTGTGTGCAGAATCAATAGTTACTGGTGGAATCAGAATCCCAAAAGGACATGCTTATGTATGTCTCAATCACATGAATAATCAACAAATATGCTTAAAATTGAAGAATCTTAAGCAAGACATGGCATTTACATAGAATTCAAGTACCCAAATAAAAAAAGAGGAAAAATTGAAGTGAAATTTATTTACCAACTGAAATTGAAAGGAAGAAAATAAAAGGGGTTTTAGGGTTTGGAAAAGTACTCACGTTGATATCATCTCCAACAGAGTTGAGTTCCTTGTTGGCTTTCTTGCTGAACCAGTAAGATCCAACCTTGTTCAATATCTGATCCATTAACCCACCACTCTTCTTCTCTCTATGAGAGAAATCAACGATTTTTTTTTTTAATTCTTACAGTAATAATATAAATATAAATAAATGCTAACTAGTCTTTTTCAGACCATGGGTTTCTTCTTAATCATTTTATTTTTACTTAATACAATTATGATTAATTTTTATACATCGGCGGTGTAAAAAAAAATTACGCATGAATATAATCAAATCATAATCACACCGATAAATATTATTTTTGGATATTTCAAAAAATAGCTTTAAAAAGTGGTAGAATAACGTGGTTTGATTAAATATAAAGTTTTTTTAAACAAGCAAAAATGAGATATATATTAACAATAAAAAAAGTAGACCCTCCAGCATAAGGCGTAACAGAATGATTACAAAAGTATATAAAATTACAAGCCAAACAAATGCGGCATCAACCAATGCCCAAACAAGCTAAAGAGTCTTGCTACCACAAATGATAACCAAAAGGAAAGGTAGCATACTTAGTCTTCGGCCACAAAAAAGAAATCAATTGAACTTTATATAACAATTGCATGATTGACCTTTCTTTTAATTTAAATAGCTTATTATTTCTTTCTGTCCATAAGACCCACACCGATGCAAGCCAAAGTAACTGTAAAAAATTCCGGCGAGCACAAGAACCTCCTGCGGAGTGAGAAAACTGAATAAAATGATCCATAATATTATTAGGATCCACCGAGTAAAAACCAATCCACCTCCGCACATGCATCCAAAGAGAACTGGATAAATTGTAATGAAGGAACAAATGTTGAACTGATTCAATTTGACCGTAACCACTAACACAAAAATGATCATCTGGTGAAATAATGTTGCATCTAACCAATTTATCCTTAGTTGGTAATCTGTTGCGCAAGAGGCGTCAAGCACAAATAGACACCTTCAACGAAACTGGTTTGTGCCAAACGCTGTCCAAGACCGTATCCAAGTGTTGATCCTCCTGTTGAGTGAGCAACTGATAGGCACCACGAACAATGTAACCATCTCCTTGATTGGGAAGCCACCTCCATTCATCCAGACTATTAACCTGTAAAAAAGACATCAAGTAACATAGTCCTACACTCTTCTACCAACTCCTCCTCCCAGGCAAACAACCGAAGCCGCCATTTCCAAGCTTCGCCCCCTTCCCCCCATCCTAAAGAAAACATCCCAGCCACCGACTTCGCCTTATAATCTGACAAAAGGTAAAGACCAAATCTCTCACACAAAGGCACATCCTCAACCCACATATCCGTCCAAAAAAGAGTATCAACACCATTTTCCACCTTCCTCGTCACATTCTCCGCAAACCACCTATCCCCTTCTCCCCCATACCAACCTATCCCCTTCTCCCCCATACCATCACGGATGTGCCCTACCTCTCTCCACCAGGAAGAGCAGACACGCCCTCCCTGCTGCAGGCGCCCCCTCGACACACCATACCTGGCCACCAACACCTTAAACCACAACCTTAAACACCATTTGCTTAACAAAGCAGTATTGAAATCCTCCAACACCATTTGCCTAACAAAGCAGTATTGAAAATCCTTCAACCGCCAAACACCATTTGATTGAATATAAGGTTAATTAAGTAAATGGTTCCTATAAATATTCAAAATTTCGTTTTTAATCCATACAAAAGAAAATTGCAGTTTTTAGTTCCTATAAAATTTTCTACCAACATTTTTAGTCTTTGTAAAATTTTCTATCAGTATTTTTAATCCCTATAAAAAAAATTCGTCAGCATTTTTGGTCACTAAAATGCTAAAGAAAAATGTTATAGAGACTAAAAAGTGTGATTTTTATTTGTGGAAAGAAAAATAAAATTATATATATTTATAGGACCACTTACTTAATTAACCCATGAATATATGTATAAAAAATTAATTTTTTTTGAAGGAATGTATAAAAATTAATTAAAACTTAATTGAATATCATATTCACCTTGGGGGTATTGAAATATAGCCCGTTATTATAGTATTTGTCAAAATAAAAAACCCAGTTATTATTTTAGTGATTTATTAAATACTAGTCAATTTAGATGATATGATTTTATTGAATTTTTATTTAAATTAGTAAAAGACCCGTGCTTTCGCACGGGTCACGTAACATTGCGATAATTGTATAAAAATTAATTATATTGTTAATATTGTAGAATGTTTATAGATATTAAATAAAAATTATGAGTATTAATGTAATGATTCTATTAATTTTTTTCTCTTATATAAACAAAAATTTGTTAAATAGTTGAGTCACACCAGTTATGGATTTTATTTGCTTATATATGCGAAAACAAATTTTTATGTACATAAAATTTTGAAAACTCGTGACTATTTTCAAAATCAAAATTAATGTAGTCTTTCTATTAAATAACTTTTTATTTATATGCAAAAGACTGTTCAAAGTTTGCACCGCCCCCGTTGCAGATATTATGTATTTATATCTACATAAACAAATTTTTATATACATATATGAGAAAGTCGATATGATAAAATTTTAAAAGCAACATGTGCTCTGGCGATTTTTTGGAGATTTTTAGAGTGATTTTACATTGTTCATGAACCTTACCCTACCCCTAAGTTTTCTTTGTTCCACCGTCACCTTCCACCAACCCTTTTTAATTTCTTGGCCCTGTTTACAGGATCATGACCCACCACCACCAACAACCTCAACTAAACCTAAAACTACACCTTTGGCCCAACAAAAAACCTTTGCTCAAGCTTTGAGCAATGTTTGCGATATCCCACACAGTCAGTTACCAAAGCCCCGCGTTAAAGGAGATGATATTGCTATTTCTATCCCAGACGAGGAATATGAAGCTGGTCTGGAGGGTTGCAAGCACAATCTTCAAGGGAGGATCATATGGCCCAAGGGTTCAACACCGGTTGCTTTGGATAGCTTGAGATCCAAGTTATCAGTGCTCTGGAAATCACTTGGTAAGTGGGGAATAACCTCTCTTGGTAAAGGTTTTTTTGAATTTACATTTTCATCTGTAGAAGATTTGAGAAGTGTGAGATCAGTAGGCTCTTGGAACCTTAGTCCTGGAATTTTAAAGCTTTTTTTGCTTTGTCTCGTGACTTTAACCCCAGCATGCAACATCAAACCTCAGCTCAAGTATGGGTCAGGATCTATGGATTATCGCAGGAATATTGGTGTAAAAAAATCCTTTTTGCCATAGCAAGTAGTGTGGGGACCCCTATCTGCACAGATAGCATCTCAGGTAAACCTATGATTGATAGAACTTTTGGCCATTTTGCTAGGGTATTGGTTGATATGGTTTTGGCTGAGAATTTGAGATATAGGGTTTTGGTGGAGAGAAAAGGTTATGCCTTTTTTGTTGATCTTGAATATGAAAACTTGCCAGAATTTTGCTCATTTTGCAAGACTCCAGGACATCACTTTGATATGTGTAAGAGAAGAAAGGCTGTGAATACTGAGAAACATCAGAAGGACCATGGAAAAAGGAAGGAACCTGTGGTGATTAGGCAAGATTATGTTCCTGTGGTGAATGAACCATCAAGAATGGCTATTAACTCAGATCAAACTGAAGAAAAAAGAAGGAAGAATGCAGACTTAGCACTAGAAAAGGAAGTTAATGATGAACTTCAATTTGGCCAGGCCTTAAATCAAGCTGACAACAGACAATCACCAAACACAGATGTTGTTTTAGCAATGGGAAAAGAAGTTAATGATGAACTTGATCCTGGTCAGGCTTCAAACCAACCCTTGCTAGTTAATGTAGAAGCTCAGAGTTCTACTGGCTCCCAATTTGTGGATGATACCCAAGTTTGTAGCAGGGCAGATAACTTAGTAGCAGATGCTTCAGCTGATCTGAGAACTCCTGAAGTTGTCTTGAAGGATATGGCATTTTTGAAGGAATCCTGGGTAAACTTAGCAGACTTGGAGGACAATGAGGAGGAACCAGATGATAATCATATCACAGTAATTTGTCCTGCTCAAGTTAGGGATGTTGGCACATCTAAGATTCCTGATGGCAACACTTTAACACAGACAGCAGATAGAGAGACACCTAGCATTGATGATCAAGGTTTTCAGATGGTGGTATCTCGAGCAGCTAAAAAAGCTGACAAGATAAAAACTGCCAGGTCTCATTCATACCCTATTAGATCAAGGGCTGTTAAATCCAAGCCTTTTAAATGAAGTGCTTGTATTGGAATTTGAGGGGTCTGGCCAATTCTCCCACAAAATTGGCTCTTAAAAATTTACTAGTTAAATACAAACTTGATTTTTGCTTTATATCTGAACCATGGATGCCAGTTTCTAATCTCTCTCAGAGATGATTACACAGTCTTAATCTCAAGTTATTTGATGTCAACAATAGAAACAATATGCTCCCCAACCTTTGGTGCCTTTGTTCACCTAACCTATCCCCAACCATCCTATCAGTTGATGATCAACAAGTTTCCTTCAAATTTGACATGGGAGGGAAAACTTTTGGAGTGACTGCAGTGTATGCAGCTACTTGTTATATCAAAAGAAGAAGTCTATGGACTGCAATCTCTAATGTTCAAAACTAGTATTCCTTACCTTGGTCTTGCATAGGAGATTTCAACTCAATTCTATGATCTCATGAGCAGAGAAGCTTTACTTCCCCAAACAGATTACCTATAGAAGAATTTTAGAGCTGGACAGATTTAAATAACCTAATCCACTTACCTACTAGAGGCTCAGAATACACTTGGACAAATGGCAGAAAAGGTAGAAACAACACTCAAAGAAGGCTTGATAGAGTTATAGTGAATTGTGATTGGATCAATTCCTGCAGTTCAGCTACTGTTAGTACCTTAACAAAGCTTAGATCAGACCACCACCCTCTCCTTTTTGAGTTCTCTAATCAAGACATTTATTTTACTTCAACTTTTAAGTTTATGAAGATGTGGATTGAGCATGCTGATTGCATCAACATTATAAAGCAAAGCTGGAATTCCAATGTTGTTGGTTGCCCAATGTACATTCTCACACAGAAGCTGAAGATATTGAAGGAAAATTTAAAAAACTGGAATAAAAATATATTTGGGAACATCCATTCTCAACTGAAAACTGCTAATCAAAAGTTAGATGAAATTCAAGAGGAAATTGACAGATCGGGATACAATGACCAACTGATGGAACAAGAAAAGCTTACTCAAATCAATCTTGAAAATGTGTTGAATATGGAAGAAAATTATTGGAAAGATAAATCCAAATTGAAATGGCAGTGTGAAGGTGACAGAAACACTGCTTTTTTCCACAGAATCTCCAAGATCAGAAATACATCAAACCACATTACAACCATGAAAAGTGGTGATATCATTCTTAATGATCCAAATGAAGTCTCTGCACATGTTGTTAATCATTTCACAAATCTCTTCACTTCAAATACAACTGTTACTCAAAATGATATGGTTCAAGAAGTTATTCCACACCTTATCATTGACAAGATCAATAACATGCTTACTCTTTTACCTTCCCTTGAGGAAATTAAAAATGTTGTTTTTTCTTTAAACAAGGATAGTGCCCCTGGACCTGATGGTTTTGGAGCACTTTTCTTTCAAACTTACTGGGAAATAATCAACCAGGATGTTTTCAAAGCTGTTATGCAGTTTTTTACAACTGGTTGGTTATTACCTAATTTTAATAATAATATTCTTGTGCTTATTCCTAAGACTAACAATGCAGGTTCTGTGGATCAATACAGACCTATTGCTATTGCTAACTGTTGTACCCTAATTTTGTCCAAGTCTTTTCTTCAAAAAAACAAAAGTCAACACAAAAAGTCAACTTTTATTTTCCTTTTAAATAAATAATAAATAATAATAAAAAGTTTTATTATTATTTATTTATCTTTCTTTTTTATTTATTATTATTATTATTATTATTATTATTATTATTATTATTATTATCATTATTATTGTTGTTACTTTTATTATTATTTTTTATGTTTATTTCAAGAAAGAAGAAGAAGAAAAACGTGTGCCATTGCAAAGGGAACAAGAAGCAAGTTGCTGCCCAGGGCAGCACTTCTTCCCTCCCATTTTTCTCTGCTGCTGACCCTGTTTTTTCCAGCATCCACCTTGCCATTTGCTTTATCAAAACCATTCAAGGATTGCTGCAAAACTGTTGCCCCTATTCCAGCATTTCTTCCTTCCCATTTCTTCTCTGCTGCTGCCTCTGTGTGCAGCACCTTTCTCCTTTGTTTCTCCCAACCTCTGCACAGGACATCACCTCTCTTTTCCTATTTTTCTTCCCCAAATCTTCAAAGATCAATCCCAAAAAGCATCACAAGTTGCAAACAGCACTGCTTTTCCATTTTTCCATGAATTTCTGTCAAGCTCAACACCAACTTGTTCTGAAATTAACCAAGGTCTTCACTAAGATTACAAGGCAAGGTCACTTCCTTCCTTTTGCATTAAATGTTAACCAAAGTCTTGGTCATAGCACACAAAACAGCCCAGCTTTCAAGGGATTTTCATGATTACAAATGATCACAAATTTGCCTATATAAGCAACATGAAATTTAGAGGATTGGGGGACAGTTTTTTAACACAATTCAGAAGATTTAGAGAGAAATTTTGAGAGAAAAAACTAAGGAATTTTAGAGCAAACTCAGAATCAACAGAAACAGCAAGAATTCACCACAATCTGTGAAAAGAAAAGCTTTGTTTTCTGTTTCCTTCTTCACAAAACATCACAAACCAATCAAACAATCAAAACAGCCACTAAATCACCAGAAACATCATACCCAGAGTGAAGAATAACAGCAAAACACCATTGTTGTTGCTGTTCTTATTCTTCATCACTTCCATCTTTGCAAAAACCACAGCCACTCAAAAGCCCCTTTCATTTTCTTGCATTCAAAGCTTTGGCTAGGAATTTGTAAGTGTCTTAAACCTTTTTATCCCTTCTTTTGCATTCTGTTTGCATTTTTTTTGTTGTTCCTGTTGTGCAGCATCATTGTTCTGCATTCTTAGTGGTCTTTAACTCATTTTTGAACTAAAAACATCTTTTAAAAACCCCAAAAAAATCTCAAAGTTTACAAATCACCAAAACAGAAGTGGATTGCTTCTTTTTGCTGTGTTTTCAAACATTTTATCCCTGAAATCAGAATCAGAAGCAGCTTCTGAACAGTGCTTCTAAACCTCAGAGTCTGAACAGTGCTTCTGAAGTTCAGAGTCTGAACAATGCTTCTGAAGTTCAGAGTCTGAAGGCAGCTTCTGAAGTTCAAGGTCTGAAGGCAGCTTCTGAAGTTCAGAGTCTGAAGGCAGCCTCTAAAGTTCAGAGTTGGAAGGCAGCTTCTGAAGTTCAGAGTCTGAAGGCAGCTTCTGAAGTTCAGAGTCTGAAGCAGCTTCTGAAGGCAGCTTCTGAACAGTGCATTTTGCATTTTTGCTTCTAAATTCAGTTTCTGCTTCTAAAGGTTCAGAACCTGGGCTGAAAACTCTTTTTTGATGAAACTCATTTTTATTCAAGAGAAAAAAATATAACAAGTGCTTTTGCTTTTAGTTGTAATTTATTAATTTAAAATAACAAACTTGAATGAAAAAGGAGTGGTTTGACGTATGTCTCTCCATTCCCTGATTGCACAAACACTTGACGTATGTCTCGTTGTTTGGACAATCGTCATTCCTTTTCAAAATACAAAATACATTATTTTAACTTTCAATAACAAACTTGAATGAAAAAGGAGTGGTTTGACGTATGTCTCTCCATTCCCCGATTGCATGGGCACTTGACGTATGTCTCGTTGTCCGGACAATCGTCATTCTATTTTCCAAATACCAAAACATAAAAAACAAATACAACACACCAAACTAATTCTTGGCCCCCCGTGGTTAATTAAAATTCAAATCTCTTTTCAAAAACACGATGTTTTATCAATTCTAACGCAATACAAACAAACGCTTAAGCCTCCCACGCGCGAGCATACAAGCTACGTTTAATCGCTAGAATACGATCAAAAACATTGCTCTTTAAAATCAACCAACAAACAAACATTTTCTACCAAAGAACTACGTAGCTTTGAATTCTCCATCGCACCAGGAGATACGTAGGAGCAAGATCCCACTCTTGTCAAGCACACTAATAAAAAATACCTTTTCCCCCCCTTTTCTTTTTTCCCTTTGAAATATTAAAACATAGCAAGCAAACCTTTAAAACACTTTTAACCCTAAACTAACTAGAAGGTTCCCGTTGAGTACAACGGATGTGAGGGGTGCTAATACCTTCCCCTTGCATAATCGACTCCCGAACCCGTTAATGGTTGCGATGACCATCCTTTCCACATCGTCAAGGGTTTTATCAACGTTTCCCTTTAGAAATAAAACTTTGGTGGCGACTCCGCAGTCATTCCGAGCGGTGGTACGCTCGAGCGTTTTTTTAGAGAGCACACACTAACTTCAAATTCAAGATCATTACAAAGATTCTAGCTGATAGGCTTGCCTCTATTATGTCTGCCATAACTTCAGTCCAACAGAGAGGATACATTAAAGGTAGAAGTATAAAATGCCTCACCTCTGAAGCTATCAATGTCCTCAATAAAAAGTCTTTTGGTGGTAATTTGGCTCTGAAGGTTGACATAGCAAAGGCTTTCGACACTCTTGATTGGAGATTTCTTCTTAAGGTCCTTGAATCATTTGGCTTCAATGTCACTTTTTGCAAATGGATCAAAGCTATTTTATCTTCTGCAAAAATTTATATTGCTATCAATGGCCAGCTGCATGGTTTTTTCTCCTGCTCTAGAGGGGTAAGGCAAGGTGATCCCTTATCACCTCTTCTCTTTTGTCTTGTTGAGGAAGTAATGAGTAGAAGCATAACAAAACTAGTCAGAGATGGAAAGCTGAAGCTTATTCTTGGTTCTAGAGACAATCATGTCCCATCTCATATTCTCTATGCAGATGACATTATGATATTCTGCAAAGGAACTTATTCAAACATTCAGACCCTGACTGATCTTTTCATCAAATATGCTCAAGTTTCAGGCCAATGTGTGAATCCAAACAAATCTTCTGTGTATGCAGGTTCCATAAAGTTATGAAGTCGATACAGAGGTACGCTTGAAGTGGGGGGTGTGCTGTCCCTACTCACCAAAGACTTTCTGCTATTGCAATCAATATTGGTACTCTTGCCTTCACATAATTAGGGGTGCCAATTTTCAAGGGCAAACCTAAAATTGCTTATTTCGAGCCTCTAGTAGACAGAATCAAGATTAAGCTCTCTGCTTGGAAGGCATCTCTTCTTTCTATTGCTAGCAAAGTTCAACTGGTTAAAAGTGTGATTCAAATCATGTTAATTCATTGTATCTATGTTTATTCGTTCCCTGTGAAACTGATCAAGGATATAGAAAGATGGATGAGGAACTTTGTGTGGAGTGGTGATATTAATCAGAGAAAGCTAGTAACAATTGTCTGGCATAAAGTTTGTGTTCCTCTCAAAGAAGGAGGGCTAGGGATTAGATCTCTATCCAAGATCAATGAAGCAGCCAACTTAAAACTCTGTTGGGAACTCTTTCAGTCAAATTTCCAATGGGCCTAATTCTTGAGAGGTAGAGTGTTGCTGAAGAAAAGACCAATTTCTTATCACATTTTCTCCTCTGTATGGAGCAATATCAAACACAAATTCTCTGAAGTTTTGACTAACTCTTCCTGGAATCTTGGCAATGGTTTCAACATTAACTTTTGGTCAGATCATTGGTGTGGGGATCCCCTTGTGGAGGTGCTTCAGATTAATCCAAGCTATCATAGTCTGCTATCTGAAGGTGAGAAAAACACACACAAGAAGGGGGTGTTGAATTGTGTGTACTCAAAAACAGGTTTTCTTTCTTTTCAAAGCTTAAGACTAGTTCAAAAACAAGTTCTGAACTATTATCAAAGAGTATTGCAGCGGATTCAAAATGAAAAGAGAGAGGGAAAGAGAGACACACAATGTTTTATACTGGTTCCTTCCAAATGTTGGAAGTAGTCCAGTCCCCTTGTTTTCAACAAGAGATTTTCACTATAATCAGATAATTGCATTTGCTCAACCACTAAGGAAGAGACTTCCAGTTGCTCAACCACAAAGGAAGAGGCTTCCAATTGCTCAACCACAAAGGAAGAGGCTTCTAATGCTCAAGACACTAAGTCAAGAGGCTTCCAAATGCTCAGACACCAAGTACTGAGACTTCCTGCTCAGACCACAAAGGAATGAGGTTACAGCTTGCTCAAAACACTAAGTAATGAGACTTACAATGCTTAGCACGCAGACTAAGACTTAGACCAAACTGACTTACAAAGAAGGTAAGTTTGGGTTGAACACTTGATGAAATATCAGCGGTGTTCTCTTAATACAACACAGGTTAAGACTCTTAACCTTAAGAATTTCTAAGTTACAAAGACTGAAAGAATTTCTAAGAGATTTGTGAACTTATGAGTTTTGACAGCAAAAACAGAGCACATGTTCAGCAGTTTTGTTTCAAGAGTCTTAGACAATTTCTTCTTCAATTCCTCTTCCTTTTATAGAGGATATAGAGCTGTTGAAGACTTGCAGAAATTAAGCATAGAGCCGTTGCAAATTGAGAGCTAGGATAGCTGAAATTGTGTGCTGAACTTTTGCAGAAAACAGAGTGCAGCAGCCATTTCTGAATTTGCTTTCCTTAAAAGCTGGGGAATGTTTGAGTCAGGGAGACAACTGTTCCATTGGAGTTGTTCTGACATATCCAGGCATTAAATGCGCACAGTAACAGTTGCTTTTCTTGCCACATCAGACTTCAGAAGCTTCTGCGTGAACAGTACTTCAGAAGCTCTTCTTCAGACTCAGAAGCACTTCTTCAGACGCACTGTTCATCAGACGCTCTTCTTCAGACGTTGACTTTCGTTGACCCTCAGACTCAGACTTCAGAAGCTATCTTCAGACTCCCCTTCAGACTTGGGCTTCAGACCCAGTTTTCTTCCAGCTTTGCAACATTGCTTCTAAGCTTTCCTTTCTTGCTCTAAGCTCGTTCTTCCATAACCATTATCAAATACTGATCATTAAGCACATGGTTCTGAAATAACTTGAACAAAGCATTAGCAAATAACCAATTTTCTATTTAACACCTTTGTTATCATCAAAACCACAAAGAGAGATATGTTTATACATAATGTTTCAACAATCTCCCCCTTAATTCAGAAGAGAGTTGTTTAACACATTTTGTTCCAACAATCTCCCCCTTTTAGATGATGACAAACATAAGTATTAATCAGAAAATTGTTGTTAACTTAATTACCAAGTTAACTGCAGGGTGTGAGGTTTGTAAGCTCCCCCTGAGTTTGATTGTAACGCCTAGAATTTAATTTTATTATTTTATTGAATTATAATGAATTAATATAATTTAATAGATTAAATAGAATTAAAATGGCATTAAGGGCATTATGGGAAATTAAGAAAGAGGGAAGTGGAATAGAAAAAGAGGTATACGCGTGAAGAGGTTTCATTTGTTGTGTTTTCACGTGAAACAGAGAAGAGAAAAGAGGAGAAGCAGAGCCAAGGAAGAAGGTGAAGAACTTGAGAAGAGGAAAAGCTGAAGGGGGCGATTTCTTCATAACAAGGTAAGGGTGGGACTAGCTTCTATAAATCTAAGTTTCATAATCCCTAAATTTTGATTTAACATGTAGATGTTGGTGAATTTGGGAATTAGGGTTGTTGATTATGATAAACTAATGATGGAATGTTAAATTGATGATTTCTATGTTGAGATGTTGATTTTGTTGTGATTCTATGGTGTTGTTACTGATTGGTGCCATGCTTATGCATAAATTGATGAAGTTTTGAATGTTCATAAACATGTGTCAGATGAATGAGTTGTTGGATGATTTTGATGTTGAGTTGTTGGATGATTTTGATGTTAAAGTTGCTTTTCCTGAGTTTTCTTATCTCTGTCCCGAATTTTGAAATAAAAACTGGAATTGATCGGTACAGAATTGGTCTTAGGTGTAAACACAAAAGTTGTAGGTATGGATGTTAGTTTTCTAATGCCGTTGGTCTGACGTCAAAACGATATATAGAACTTGAGTTATGGTCAAATTACTGCACGTAGGTCACAGTGAATTTTTATGGACTTTCTGCACAACTTTTCCGAATTTGAAACGAAAACTGGTATTGATCGGTACAGAATTGGCCTTGGGTGTAAACATGAAGGTTTTAGATAATTTTGTTAGCTTTCCAGTGGCTTTGGTTTGACGTGAAAATGACTTTTAGTTTTTGAGTTATGATGAAAATACTCCAAGGAGGTCTTAGCGAAATTGTACGGTGACAGCATTCTCTGTTTCATGTTTTTGCGTCTTTTTCACACGTCTCCGTTTTAAATTGGTCTTTGGTATAAACATGAAAGTTGTTGATAATTGTGATAATGATGTGTTGTGATAATGATGTGTGATGATAACGATGTGCTGTGATAATGCTTTGTTGTGATGATGATAATACACGATGATGATGTTAAACGATGATGATGATAACGATGATGATGTATATGATAATGAAGTTGTTGTTGACGTTGTATTTGTTGTAAATGTTGCATTGTCGAGTCCAGTACATATGCATTAAGTGATGGGGGTGTATGCCCGACATGTCTATTATGACATTATGAATTAAGTGATGGGGGTGTATGCCCGACATGTCTATATGACATTTACGATGGGGGTGTATGCCCGACATGTCCTATTATGACATATTTTGCGATGAATTGGTACCACATGCATGTTGCATACTTGAGTCAGTGATGTTGCATTGTTGAGTCGGTCGATGTTATTGTATTTGATGTTGCATTGAGAGGTGAGATTATGATGTGTATGTGTGATGTATGTATAAGATCTGATGGTGTTGTTTGATGATGTTTATGTGAAATGTTAAATTCATCTTTATGAATTATGTACTTATGTTTATTGAATGTGAATCTCACCCCTTCTGTTTGAATGTTGCCTCTACGTGGGTAACGTGCAGATAACCAGGAGTAACCGCTGAAGTGAGTTGATTCCTCGTGTCATTAGGAGTCGCTCTGATATGTAACGGGATGGGAAACTTTTTGATGAATTCATGTGCTATGTATTTTAATTTCAAACTGATGTTGAACCACATTTAGTGGAGTTTTAAACTACGTTGTTTTTGATGTGGCCTTGTGCCTAATGATGTTTAGATTTAATTATGAAGTTGAATTTCCGCTGCGATGGTTTTGACGTTATTGAAAAGTCTGTTTTGAAATAAATAGCAAATTATCCTATTTATAAATTGTAAACGAAGTGCGACATCCCGTCAAGGTTGAAACTCTGATTTATTTTAAATGAAATTTTTAAGTTGGGAAAACGGGGTGTTACAATTGGTATCAGAGCAGGTCGGTCTGTCCGGCCAATGTTGTCTAATGTTGTTTGTCCCTTAGTACTCGACATGTGTGTGAAACACTGTCGGTACTTGTTTGTTAGCTCATAGTCGTTGTCTGCAGGAGTTGGTTTGGAATAAGTGGGGGAGAAGCTTGCCTCCCGGACGTGTTGATAGTATGTAGAAGTTGGTTCGAGGTGATGTTGATTGTAAGAGTGCAAACGTTATTGAAGTGATGTTGTTGGGAACCGGCGAGAGTATGGACTCATGAATTCGTATCAGTCGAGTTTGAGATGTGTGTAGATTATGGATGGTGAATTAATTGAGAATGAGGAATTATTCCAATGGAAGTGATAGTTGATGGATTAATTCGGTAGATGGTATGTCTTGAGTGTAGTTGGATTAAATTCGGGTGATATTCGTAGTTGGATGAAAAGAAAGGATGTTGGTAGATCTTGGAAGCGAGAGGGAGAGATGGAACTTATGTTCATCAACCTCAAATTCTGATTTTTACAATTATGGAGCAGCTGTCAGTAAAAGGGGCATAACTTTTTACTCGTGTTTCTGATGGAAGCGATTCTGGACTTTTTGGAAAGCTCAAGAAATTCCCTACAGTTTGCATATAAGATTTGTCTTCAGGAAGTTTGTGAAGAGGAAGAAAAGTGCATTTTAATGTTTGGGTCTGATGCTGATTTTGGAAAATTCTGCATACGGGAATTCTGGACCAGTCCCATTGCAAGGATGATAACTTTTTACTCGTAACTCGGATTTGGGAGATTCTTGAAGTTCTGGAATCTACACGAAATTTCCTTCATTTTGGAATATAATTTTGTGCTTGGGAGGTCTGTATTGGAAGATATAATTGTGTTTGAAGTTGAAAAAGTGAAGAAGGGTGTAAGATATGGATAAGGAATGAAACATTGGTATTTGTAAGAATGCGAAGGTATCGGAAAATGCATGGAGATGCAATTTATGTTGAATAAGAATGATTATAGTGACGGATTGTGGTAGACTTCATTGTGGAATATTAGTGAGTAATTATAATGAGTTGCTGAAGTTGTTGGAAATGCGAAGAATGAGATTTCAAGGATAGGAAGTGTTGGTAATGACCTAAAAGAAATTATGTCTGATGTTATCGTCAGAGGTGTATTAGTATGTAGCTTCAAGACGTCGGTGTTAGCATGTTCAGATGATTTTGGGAATTGTTGAAGTATGGTGCTTTTGGGTGACGTGAGTATAAGTTGGAAAAGAACTCTATTGTAGTTAGTAACGATAGTTTATGCTCCATTACGGTTGTCGGATATCTCTTGACAAATTGAGGACTTGATCACCCTCAATCTCTTGTTGATAGTAGACGAGATCGTGTTGGATGGTGTAGATTTGACTTGCTATCTTGATAGTGCATGAAGTGAATAATGTTATATCGTGTTTGTGTGAATTAATAAGGGAGTGGATAGGAAAGAGTCGAGAAGTATTGAACGATTCAGAGTGGAGGATTTATATGCGAGCTAACGTCGCAAAGTGAAAGATTGAGGATATTAAGTTAACGATGATGTTATGATGGATGTTAAAGAAAGTCCGAACTTAAATTAAGACTTGTAACCCATGTAGTTGATGGAAATTTGAATGAGTACGATGACTTAAGATAGATTATCAGAGTTGCGCAGCAGAAGTGTATGTAGCGCAGTTGCTATAAGTATACGACTCTACATGTTTGATTTGGTGAGTTATGGATGTGAGAATTATGTGTCAAGGTGTTTTGATGTCGAAGATGTTGTTAAGATAATAATGTGACGTTGTATGTCGAAGTATAAGAGTGTGATGGATGTTGCTCCTTAAATGATGGTGTGTTGGAATATAGTTGAAGATGGTTGTGTCGGATAGATTTTCGAGGATTGCACTTCCGTTGACGCAGTTGACTTGTAAAGGTAAAGCTTTTGTGTGGGATGTTCATTGTGAAACCAGTTTTAATGAATTGAAGCAGCGTTTGACGACGGCTCCAATCTTGATTTTGCCGAAGCCAGATGAGCCTTTTGTGGTGTATTGTGACGCGTCCAAGTTGGGATTAGGTGGTGTGCTTATGCAAGATGGTAAAGTAGTGGCTTATGCATCAAGACAGTTGAGAATTCATGAACGGAACTATCCTACGCATGATCTTGAGTTGGCCGCAGTGGTATTTGTGCTGAAGATTTGGAGACACTATTTATATGGTTCAAGATTTGAGGTGTTTAATGATCATAAAAGTTTGAAGTATCTATTTGATCAGAAGGAGCTAAATATGAGGCAGCGAAGATGGCTTGAACTGTTGAAGGATTATGATTTTGGACTGAATTATCAATCAGGTAAAGCTAACGTTGTTGCTGATGCTTTGAGCAGGAAAACCTTGCATATGTCTGCTATGATGGTTAAAGAGTTTGAGTTGCTTGAACAATTCAGAGATATGAGTTTGGTTTGTGAATTGGCACCTCAGAGTGTGAAGTTGGGTATGTTGAAGATTAACAATGAATTTTTGAGTAATATCAGAGAAGCTCAGAAAGTAGATGTGAAGTTGGTGGATTTGATGAATGAGGCTGAGGGTAGTGATTTCAAAATTGATGATCAAGGAGTGTTGAGGTTTAGAGGCAGAATTTGTATACCTGATAACGATGAGGTGAAGAAGATGATTCTTGAGGAAAGTCACAGAAGTAACTTGAGTATTCATCCGGGAGCTACAAAAATGTATCATGATTTGAAGAAGCTGTTTTGGTGGTCTGGTTTGAAGCGAGATGTGGCTCAATTTGTGTATTCATGTTTGACTTGTCAGAAGTCGAAGGTTGAGCATCAGAAACCTGCCGGGTTGTTGACACCGTTGGATGTGCCAGAGTGGAAGTGGGATAGTATATCCATGGATTTTGTGACGAGTTTGCCGAATACTCAGAGAGGACATGATTCAATTTGGGTGATTGTGGATAGGTTGACGAAGTCTGCGCATTTCCTTCCGATAAATATTAGTTATCCTGTGTCGCAGTTGGCAGAGATTTACATTCGAGAGATTGTGAAGTTGCATGGTGTTCCGTCGAGTATTGTGTCAGACAGAGATCCAAGATTTACTTCTAGATTTTGGAAGAGTTTGCAGGAAGCATTGGGTTCTAAATTGAGGTTGAGCTCGGCTTATCATCCGCAAACAGATGGTCAGTCGGAAAGGACGATTCAATCACTCGAAGATTTGTTGAGAATATGTGTTCTTGAGCAGGGTGGAGCTTGGGATAGTCATCTACCGTTGATAGAGTTCACTTATAACAACAGTTACCATTCTAGCATTGGAATGGCACCTTTTGAGGCATTGTATGGTAGGAGGTGCAGAACTCCTTTGTGTTGGTTCGAGGCTGGTGAGAGTGCAATTGTGGGACCAGAAATTATTCAGCAAACTACTGAGAAGGTCAAATTGATACAAGAGAAGATGAAAGCATCGCAGAGTCGGCAGAAAAGTTATCATGATAAGCGAAGAAAAGACCTCGAGTTCCAAGAAGGTGATCATGTGTTTTTGAGAGTCACTCCGATGACTGGTGTTGGACGTGCATTGAAATCGAAGAAGCTGACTCCGAAGTTCATTGGTCCTTATCAGATATCAGAAAGGATAGGAACAGTTGCTTATAGAGTGGGATTACCACCGCATCTTTCAAATTTGCATGATGTGTTTCACGTGTCGCAACTTCGGAAGTATGTTGCAGATCCCTCTCATGTGATTCCGAGAGATGATGTGCAGGTTAGAGACAATCTTACGGTGGAGACATTACCACTGAGGATTGAAGGCCGTGAAATGAAGAAGTTGAGGGGCAAAGAGATTCCTCTCGTGAAAGTTGTTTGGGGAGGACCAACTGGTGAAAGCTTGACGTGGGAGCTGGAAAGCAAGATGTTGGAGTCTTATCCAGAGTTATTTGCATGAGGTACATTTTCGAGGACGAAAATTTTATAAGTTGGGGAGAGTTGTAACGCCTAGAATTTAATTTTATTATTTTATTGAATTATAATGAATTAATATAATTTAATAGATTAAATAGAATTAAAATGGCATTAAGGGCATTATGGGAAATTAAGAAAGAGGGAAGTGGAATAGAAAAAGAGGTATACGCGTGAAGAGGTTTCATTTGTTGTGTTTTCACGTGAAACAGAGAAGAGAAAAGAGGAGAAGCAGAGCCAAGGAAGAAGGTGAAGAACTTGAGAAGAGGAAAAGCTGAAGGGGGCGATTTCTTCATAACAAGGTAAGGGTGGGACTAGCTTCTATAAATCTAAGTTTCATAATCCCTAAATTTTGATTTAACATGTAGATGTTGGTGAATTTGGGAATTAGGGTTGTTGATTATGATAAACTAATGATGGAATGTTAAATTGATGATTTCTATGTTGAGATGTTGATTTTGTTGTGATTCTATGGTGTTGTTACTGATTGGTGCCATGCTTATGCATAAATTGATGAAGTTTTGAATGTTCATAAACATGTGTCAGATGAATGAGTTGTTGGATGATTTTGATGTTGAGTTGTTGGATGATTTTGATGTTAAAGTTGCTTTTCCTGAGTTTTCTTATCTCTGTCCCGAATTTTGAAATAAAAACTGGAATTGATCGGTACAGAATTGGTCTTAGGTGTAAACACAAAAGTTGTAGGTATGGATGTTAGTTTTCTAATGCCGTTGGTCTGACGTCAAAACGATATATAGAACTTGAGTTATGGTCAAATTACTGCACGTAGGTCACAGTGAATTTTTATGGACTTTCTGCACAACTTTTCCGAATTTGAAACGAAAACTGGTATTGATCGGTACAGAATTGGCCTTGGGTGTAAACATGAAGGTTTTAGATAATTTTGTTAGCTTTCCAGTGGCTTTGGTCTGACGTGAAAATGACTTTTAGTTTTTGAGTTATGATGAAAATACTCCAAGGAGGTCTTAGCGAAATTGTACGGTGACAGCATTCTCTGTTTCATGTTTTTGCGTCTTTTTCACACGTCTCCGTTTTAAATTGGTCTTTGGTATAAACATGAAAGTTGTTGATAATTGTGATAATGATGTGTTGTGATAATGATGTGTGATGATAACGATGTGCTGTGATAATGCTTTGTTGTGATGATGATAATACACGATGATGATGTTAAACGATGATGATGATAACGATGATGATGTATATGATAATGAAGTTGTTGTTGACGTTGTATTTGTTGTAAATGTTGCATTGTCGAGTCCAGTACATATGCATTAAGTGATGGGGGTGTATGCCCGACATGTCTATTATGACATTATGAATTAAGTGATGGGGGTGTATGCCCGACATGTCTATATGACATTTACGATGGGGGTGTATGCCCGACATGTCCTATTATGACATATTTTGCGATGAATTGGTACCACATGCATGTTGCATACTTGAGTCAGTGATGTTGCATTGTTGAGTCGGTCGATGTTATTGTATTTGATGTTGCATTGAGAGGTGAGATTATGATGTGTATGTGTGATGTATGTATAAGATCTGATGGTGTTGTTTGATGATGTTTATGTGAAATGTTAAATTCATCTTTATGAATTATGTACTTATGTTTATTGAATGTGAATCTCACCCCTTCTGTTTGAATGTTGCCTCTACGTGGGTAACGTGCAGATAACCAGGAGTAACCGCTGAAGTGAGTTGATTCCTCGTGTCATTAGGAGTCGCTCTGATATGTAACGGGATGGGAAACTTTTTGATGAATTCATGTGCTATGTATTTTAATTTCAAACTGATGTTGAACCACATTTAGTGGAGTTTTAAACTACGTTGTTTTTGATGTGGCCTTGTGCCTAATGATGTTTAGATTTAATTATGAAGTTGAATTTCCGCTGCGATGGTTTTGACGTTATTGAAAAGTCTGTTTTGAAATAAATAGCAAATTATCCTATTTATAAATTGTAAACGAAGTGCGACATCCCGTCAAGGTTGAAACTCTGATTTATTTTAAATGAAATTTTTAAGTTGGGAAAACGGGGTGTTACATTGATCCAAGTTAATTAAGTTTAGTTTAAAACACAAATGTGAAAATTTCAGAATAGTTGTTAAGTTTAATTAACAAGCTGACTTCATGAGAGGTTTGTAAGCTCCCCCTAGGTCTGACAGTCATCAAGGTTAGGTTTGTAAGCTCCCCTTGATTTTTATCTAAGTTAATTAAACTCAATTTAAAACAATCAAGTGAAGTTATCACTCAGAATTATAAATAACTTGCTGACTTCAGGTTCTGAGGTTTGTAAGCTCCCCCCCTAAGTCTGATAATCCACAGGATGAGTTTTGTAAGCTCCCTGAGTCTTATCCAAGTTATTTTAAACTCAATTTTACTCACTAAGAGTAATGTATCTCACATAAATTAAATTCAGAGGCTAAGAGTTAAGAACAGTTCTCATAAGTTAATTTCATTCAGAACTTAACTTATGTTCAGAGCCTCGGGTCTTAATGCCTCAGAACTTAACTTATATTCAGGAGCTTAATACTTGTTTTACATCTCTCCCCCTTTTGTCATCAACAAAAAGTTTTAGAAAGGAAAAATTTCCGGAAAAATTTCTCCCCCTTTAAGAGAGTTTGAAAAACATGTGAGATAAAGATGCAACCATATAAGTAATCAAGCAGCAAAGATGAGAATCAGAGCATACTTGATTTTTCATGAGTATATGACATTGCATTTGAAACTAGAATGTTATTCAGAAGCAGAAAAAGATAGTTCAGAGCTTCTGATCAGAGCATTCTTTGTTCAGACATAGCTGTTCAATATATTTTATTCAGTATCAGAGCAAATCTGAACTAATTTAATCAAAATTGTTCAGATCATATACCTACTGATACCAACTAAAGGTTTTAATACTGCTGAACTTATATCAGAACCTGATACCAAAACTGGTTCGGTGCTAATACCAAGATATAGCATATGGTTCAGTGTGGACTCAAAAGTTCAAGTGCTGCTGAATTCTTTCAGACCAACTGATACCAATTTTAAAATAAGTTCTGAAAACCTGAACATTGTCTGATATAAATTGAGCATTTGAAAAATGTGTCTGTGTTAAAACATTTTAAAACAGACTGATACCAACTGAAATTGTTTGTTAAGCAATTTTAGCATTGGATACCAAAACAGAAAATCACATTTTTATATTGATGACTTTGGGAGGGATAAAGTATAAACTTTCAAAGCTTTAATCATCATTGCCCAGGGTTATACTTATCAGATTCTGACCAAGCATTAGATTTCTATCAGATTCAGAAGTCAGAAAATCCAGGTTCTGATCCTTCAGACTCTGAAGTTTTTTCAAGCTTAACTTTCTTCAGACTCTCAGAAAATGAGTGTCTGATAAGTCTTAGCTTATGATAAACTCAGGGTCTCAGTTTTCATTCAGATTCAAGCATATTTTCAAGAGATGAAGTGCATGTTCAGATTCTTTTTTAATAAAATTGAATCTTTCTTCTGTTAGGGGTTTTGTGAAAATGTCAGCCCATTGATGATCAGTATCAATGAACTGAATATCTAAAACACCCTTCTGAACATAATCTCTTATAAAATGATGTTTTATTTCTATATGCTTGGCTCTAGAATGCAGAATTGGATTTTTAGACAGACATATAGCAGCAGTATTATCACAATAAATTGGAATGTTATCTGCATGAATCTGATAATCCTCTAATTGATGTTTCATCCAGAGTAGTTGTGTGCTACAACTTGCAGCTGAGATGTATTCTGCTTCTGCTGTTGACAAAGCAATGGTTGCTTGTCTCTTGCTGGCCCAGTATATCAGATTTTCACCAAGAAACTGACAGTTTCCACTGGTGGACTTTCTTTCACTCCTGTCTCCAGCATAGTCAGCATCACAGAATCCAACTAGCTTATAATTCAGAGATTTCTTATACAAAAGTCCCAAATTAGTTGTTCCTTTCAGATACCTAAAGATTCTCTTGACAGCAGCCATATGAGATTCTCTAGGATCTGACTGGAATCTAGCACACAGACATACACTAAATAAAATATCTGGCCTAGAAGCAGTTAAGTATAAAAGAGAACCTATCATACCTCTATACAGCTTCTGATCTACTTTAGAGCCATTGTCCTCTTTGCTTAAGGTGCAGGTAGGATGCATTGGTGTTGTCATCAGCTTGCAATCATCAAGCTGGAACTTCTTCAGAAGCTCCTTAGTGTATTTTGACTGATGAACATAAACACCATCTTTGCATTGGTTGATTTGAATTCCCAAGAAGAATTTCAACTCACCCATCATGCTCATTTCAAATTCATCCTGCATTAACTTAGAAAACTCTTTGCAAAGAGAGGCATTAGTAGAACCAAATATGATATCATCAACATATATCTGCACAATTAAGATTTCTTTCTTAACAGTTTTCCTAAAGAGTGTATTATCAACTTGACCTCTTACAAAATCATTTTTAATCAAGAAATTGCTTAGTCTTTCATACCAAGCTCTAGGAGCTTGTTTCAGACCATACAAAGATTTCTTAAGTTTAAAAACAAAATCTGGATTTTTAACATCTTCAAAACCAGGAGGTTGTTTAACATACACTTCTTCAGTAATTACACCATTTAAGAAAGCACTCTTAACATCCATTTGGTACAAGATGATATCATGATTAACAACATAAGAAAGAAGTAACCTGATTGCTTCCAGTCTTGCAACTGGAGCAAAAGTCTCAGTGTAATCAATTCCTTCTTGCTGGCTGTACCCTTGAGCTACTAGTCTAGCCTTGTTTCTGATCACTTCTCCTTGTTCATTGAGCTTGTTCCTGAACACCCATTTTGTTCCAATGATGTTCTTATGGTCAGGTCTTGCAACTAGATCCCAGACATCATTCCTTTGAAACTGGTTCAGTTCTTCTTGCATTGCTACAATCCAGCCATCATTAGCAAGTGCTTCATCAGCAGTTGTGGGCTCAATCATGGATAGCAGGCCAAGCATAGACTCATTCTGACTGAATGCTGATCTTGTCTTCCTTGGACTGTTCTTGTTCCCAATGATTAATTCCTCAGGATGTGAAGACTTGTATTTGAATGAGGTTCTGGGTGGATTAGCTTCTGAAGAACCAACAGGTATTTGTTCAGAACCATGCTGATCTTGATTTGCTTCAGGAGTAGTGTCATTATCAGAGATTTTCTCAGACTCTTCACCATTTCCAGCTTCAGCACCTTCTTCAGACTCTGAACTAGGTTCAGCTTCTGAAGGTTCTTCTGAGAGTCTGATATCTGCAAAACTCTCAACTAGCTCTGGTATTTCATTACCAGGCTTTTTATCATCAAATCTAATATGTATAGCTTCTTCAATAACATGTGTTTCAGAATTATACACCCTGTATGCTTTAGATCTCTCTGAGTAACCTAAAAAGGTACCCTTTTGAGCCTTATCATCAAATTTCTTTAGGTAGATTTTATTGTTCAGTATGTAACAAGTACAACCAAACTGATGAAAATAAGAAATACTTGGTTTTCTTCCTTTAAATAGTTCATATGCTGTTTTATTCAGAATAGGTCTGATATAGATCCTGTTCTGAATATAACATGTTGTGTTTACAGCTTCTGCCCAAAAGTACTTAGCAATTTTGGATTCATGGATCATGGTTCTGGCCATTTCCTGTAAAGATCTGTTCTTTCTCTCTACAACTCCATTTTGTTGTGGAGTTCTAGGAGATGAGAACTCATGGACAATTCCATGATCTTCACAAAAATTTTCAAATGGTTCATTTTCAAATTCCCCACCATGATCACTTCTGACTTTTAAAATCTTTAAGTCAGTTTCAGTTTGTACTTGTTTGCAGAATTTGTAAAACACATCATATGTTTCATTTTTGGTTCTAAGGAACTTAACCCAAGTCCACCTACTATAATCATCAACAATTACAAGTCCATACTTCTTCCCATTGATTGAAGCTGTTCCAACAGGACCAAACAGATCAATGTGAAGGAGTTCTAAAGGTTTTGAGGTGGAAACAATGTTTTTAGATTTAAAGGAGGTTTTTGAAAACTTTCTAATTTGGCATGCACTGCACAGTGCATCTGAGTGATAATCAATTTTGGGTAGGCCTCTGACCAGCTGTAACTTGCTAAGCTTAGAGATGAGTCTCCAGTTAGCATGTCCCAGCCTTTTATGCCAAACTCATTTCTCATCACTCACAGACAGAAGACAAATAACCTTCTGCTGAACCAATTCAGAAAAGTTTATTTTATAAACATTGTTTTTCCTACTACCTTTGAACACTACAGACTTATTTTCATTGTTGATTACAGTGCAAGTGTTCTTATTAAACAAGACTTCATAATTACTATCACATAATTGACTTATGCTAAGTAAATTATGTCTAAGTCCATCTCCCAGCCAAACATCATCAATGTACAGGGAAGAATTACCTATCTTACCAGTACCAATGATCTTTCCTTTCTGACTTCCTCCAAACCCCACAGTTCCTCCCTCTTTCAGAGACAGGGTTTGGAACATAGACTTGTCTCCTGTCATATGATGCGAGCATCCACTGTCTAGGTACCAGGACCTTTCCTTTTCTCTGGATGATAAGCATATCTGCAATAGAAATGATCTCAGACTTAGGTACCCAGATTTTCATGGGTCCTTTGGGGTTAGTCCTGAAAGGTTTTAGCTTTTTCATCTTGTGTCTGAAGTTATGATATTCAGACTTGTTCTGATACTTAGGATATGAATCCTTATATTTGGAATAAGTCTGGGTTTCAGAACCTGATTTCTTCAGAACCTGAGTTCTCAAGGATCTGGACTCAGATTTCTTCAGAACCTTAGCCTTGAAAGTCTTTGGTTCTGAGTTCTTTGGAGTCTGAACCATAGAGCACTTTGGTTCTGATTTCTTCAGAACTCTAATTTTGGTAGCTTCAGACACAAGGCAAGCTTCATATTTACCTTTCTTAAAACAATCAGAAGCAGAAAACAGATTGGCTTGCTTTTGCTTGCTTTGCTTAACCTTCTGAGATTGAAAATGTTTTGTATTGACTGGTTTAATAGATTTTGAAGTTTTAATAAACCCAGTCTTTGAAAAAATTGAATTTGAATTATTCAAATTCTGAGACTTACTAGTTCCAGATTCTGAACTTTTCAGACTCTGAACATTTTCAGGTTGAGAGTCTAATTTTCTCTTACTCTTAGACTTAGAACCTTTTGACTTAGATTTAGGCAAGGTTTTAACATCTGCCTTCATCTTACTCTTAGGTTCAGAAGCTTTAGAGTCTGAGCAGTTCAGAACTTCAGACTCAGTCTCAGTTTCTGCTATTTTCAATTTCTCAGAGTTATCAGAAGCAGGCACAAAGCATATTTTATTGCCATTCAAAATATTTCCAGAACAAAGGGTGAGTTTGATTCATTTGAAGATTTGAATGAATCATAGCCAATACCTTCACCTTTGTTTCTGACCATATTATAAAGCATAGATGCAATTTTACTTCTATTGATACCAGTTAAAATGAAGTCCTGAAGAGCAATTTCATGTTCATTAGGAATTGCTTCAGGTTTCTTATGAGTCTCATCTCTGAGTTCTCTAACTTCTTCATCAAACTCAATTATTTGATTCTGAAGTTTAAGATTTTTCTCAGACAGCAAGTTAGTTTTATTTTTCAAAGATTTTATTTCTCCTAACTTGCTTTTGAGGTGACTCATAAGATCTTTAACTGTTTCAATTAATTCAGATCTAGTGAGTTCAGAATATACCTCATCTTCATCATCTGAATATGAACAGGATTCTGCATCAGAAAATGCAGTTGCCATTAAAACTAGGTTTGCTTCCTCTTCATCAGATTCAGACTCATTGTCCAGATCATCCCATGTTGCCATAAGACTCTTTTTAAGCTTGTTTCTGAAACTGCTGGACTTTGAGCTGGACTTATTTGCTTTCTCTTTAGACTTTTCCTTCTGAAGATCAGGACAATCAGCAATAAAATGCCCAGGCTTCTTGCAGTTGTAACAGCCTTTCTGATCTTCCCTCTTTGAACCAGATCCTCTAGAGTTACTGCTTCTGTTAGAGAATTTTTTCTTTCTATTCATTAGATACTGAATTCTTTTAGAAAGCATTGCAAGCTCATCAACATCTGAATCTTCATCAGAATTTCCCTCAGGAAATTCTTCTTCAGATTCAATAACTTTCAAAGCTTTAGCAGGCTTTCTTTTAGATTTCAGTGCTAATGATTTTGGTTCTCTAACAGACTCATCCTCATTGAGTCCCAGTTCATGCACCTTGAGGGAGCTTATAAGATCCTCAATAATTAAAGTATTCAGATCCTTAGCTTCCTCAATAGCAGTCACTTTTGGTCTCCATTTAGATGGCAGACTTCTCAAGAGTTTGTTCACATGATCAGCTGTGGTATAACTCTTCTTCGGAATCTGAAGTCCAGAAACCAGAGTCTGAAATCTTGAGAACATTGCCTCAATATTTTCATCCTCTTTCATTCTGAACAATTCATATTGCTGAACAAGAATGTTTGCCTTAGCTTCTCTAACCTTTTTGTTACCTTCATAGTTAGAGCAGAGGGATGTGAATATGGCTTTGGCTGTTGACTTGTCACTCAGCTTCTGATATTCATTGTGAGGTAGGGAATCCACAATGATTCCTCTCACATTGTGATGCTTTCTATATATCTTTCTTTATGCATCACTCAAAGCTCTTCTGTTGACAGCAACACCTTCTTCATCAACTGGTATTGAGATTCCATCTTCAATAATATCCCAAAGTGAGTCATCAATACCAATTATATGACTGTACATTTTACTCTTCCACCATGAGAACTTTTCTGGATCACCAGTAAACATTGGGGGTTTATTGTGTGATCTAGATTTTCTGTCATCTGTACCATAGTCATATGATACAGTTCTTTGATTTCTGGGAGAGGGTGGAGGTGAACCACTAGTTGAGGTCATGTTTTTCTCAGGATCTTACTGACACACTGTTAAGTGTTAATATCAGAACCGGAGCTCTGATACCAACTGAAGGTGTGAAAAACACACACAAGAAGGGGGGGTTGAATTGTGTGTACTCAAAAACAGGTTTTCTTTCTTTTCAAAGCTTAAGACTAGTTCAAAAACAAGTTCTGAACTATTATCAAAGAGTATTGCAGCAGATTCAAAATGAAAAGAGAGAGGGAAAGAGAGACACACAATGTTTTATACTGGTTCCTTCCAAATGTTGGAAGTAGTCCAGTCCCCTTGTTTTCAACAAGAGATTTTCACTATAATCAGATGATTACAATTGCTCAACCACTAAGGAAGAGACTTCCAGTTGCTCAACCACAAAGGAAGAGGCTTCCAATTGCTCAACCACAAAGGAAGAGGCTTCTAATGCTCAAGACACTAAGTCAAGAGGCTTCCAAATGCTCAGACACCAAGTACTGAGACTTCCTGCTCAGACCACAAAGGAATGAGGTTACAGCTTGCTCAAAACACTAAGTAATGAGACTTACAATGCTTAGCACGCAGACTAAGACTTAGACCAAACTGACTTACAAAGAAGGTAAGTTTGGGTTGAACACTTGATGAAATACCAGAGGTGTTCTCTTAATACAACACAGGTTAAGACTCTTAACCTTAAGAATTTCTAAGTTACAAAGACTGAAAGAATTTCTAAGAGATTTGTGAACTTATGAGTTTTGACAGCAAAAACAGAGCACAGGTTCAGCAGTTTTGTTTCAAGAGTCTTAGACAATTTCTTCTTCAATTCTTCTTCCTTTTATAGAGGAAATTAGAGCTGTTGAAGACTTGCAGAAATTAAGCAAAGAGCCGTTGCAAATTGAGAGCTAGGATAGCTGAAATTGTGTGCTGAACTTTTGCAGAAAACAGAGTGCAGCAGCCATTGTTGAATTTGCTTTCCTTAAAAGCTGGGGAATGTTTGAGTCAGGGAGACAACTGATCCATTGGAGTTGTTCTGACATATCCAGGCATTAAATGCGCACAGTAATAGTTGCTTTTCTTGCCACATCAGACTTCAGAAGCTTCTGCGTGAACAGTACTTCAGAAGCTCTTCTTCAGACTCAGAAGCACTTCTTCAGACGCACTGTTCATCAGACGCTCTTCTTCAGACGTTGACTTTTGTTGACCCTCAGACTCAGACTTCAGAAGCTATCTTCAGACTCCCCTTCAGACTTGGGCTTCAGACCCAGTTTTCTTCCAGCTTTGCAACATTGCTTCTAAGCTTTCCTTTCTTGCTCTAAGCTCGTTCTTCCATAACCATTATCAAATACTGATCATTAAGCACATGGTTCTGAAATAACTTGAACAAAGCATTAGCAAATAACCAATTTTCTATTTAACACCTTTGTTATCATCAAAACCACAAAGAGACATATGTTTATACATAATGTTTCAACAATCTCCCCCTTAATTCAGAAGAGAGTTGTTTAACACATTTTGTTCCAACACTATCCTCAATCGTTAATCTTTTTATTCACAATGCTAAATGGTCCATTCCTCAAAGTCTTATTCAATTATTCCCCAATCTCCACTCAATTGTGGAGAAAGTCATCATCCCTGTGGTCACAGAGGAAGATGAACTGTTATGGAAACTTAGCCCCAATGGTGTACTGAGCTTTAAAGATGCCTACTACTATCCGTGCAGTACGGGTCAAAATATTGCTTGGGCTAAGATAATTTGGAGTCAACATATTCCACCATCAAAATCTTTGATGATATGGAGATGCTTACATAGCAAGCTTCCTACAGATGATAGTCTGATCTCAAGGGGATGTCAATTTCCCTTTATATGCAGTCTTTGCTATTCAACTGGAGAGTCTTCTCAACACTTGTTTTTTGAATGCAGTTTTGCTAAGAAAATTTGGCATTGGCTTAGCTCAATGTTAAACACTCAATGCAGCTTCTCAACTACATCTGAGGCCATTGATTTTTGTAACAGAAGCAGATCCCCCCTTTGCAAGCTTGTTGTACTTGCATCTGTCATATATTGCATCAATACAATCTGGTACTGCAGGAATCAAAGAAGATTTGCAGACAAACACATTCTTCTCAGATCAGCCATTAACCTCATTATCACAGGCACGACTTTGGTTGGTAACAACTCCAATCTTCATGCTAACTCATCAGTCTCTGACTTTGTTCTTTTGAGAGCATTTTCTGTCAAAATCAATTATGGGAATGCTCCTAGGATTAAGGAAGTTTTATGGCACCCCCCAATTTTAAATTGGATTAAATGCAACATTGATGGGGCTTGTAAAGATAACCCTGGTCCATCTAGCTGTGGAGGTATTTTTAGAAATTCCGAAGCTGACTTCCTTGGAGCTTTTGCTTGCAACTTAGGAATTTCCAACTTTTTAACTGCTAAACTTCAGGGGGGGCTATGTTTGCAATTGAAATAGCCTCTCAAAGAGAATGGACACATCTTTGGTTGGAAACAGATTCAGTTTTAGTTACTCTAGCTTTCAAGTCTCATAAGATTGTTCCTTGGAAGATAAGAAACAGATGGCAAAATTGTTTGCAGCTTTGTAAAGCTATGTCTTTTTTTGTCACTCATGTTTTTAGAGAAGGAAACCATTGTGTTGATAAGCTTGCAGCTATTGGTTTCTCTCTAGAAACACAGATGTGGTGGGATAATATCCCCAGAGAAATTGGTTTAGATTTTGCTAGAAATAGACTTGGTTTACCTTGTTTTAGATTTTGCTAGCTTGTGAGGGTCAGGTTGTTGCCCCCCTTCTTTTTTGTATATCTTTCTCTTTATATATATATATATATATATATATATATATATATATATATATATATATATCTTTTGTGGGGCTTGCTTGTTCAACAAGTTTCCTTTTCTTAATTTTTTTTTTAAAACTCATGACTATTTTCAAAATCAAAATTAATGTAGTGTTTCTATTAAATAAATTTTTATTTTACATACAAAACACTGTTCAGTGTTTGCATCACACCCGTTGTAGATTTTATGTACTTATATCTAAATAAACAGTTTTTTATATACATGTATGGGAAAGTCGATATGATAAAATTTTGGAAACACATGACTATTTTCCAAATAGGGTAAATTACACTTTTGGTCCTTTAAATATTTTTCAGGTTTCATATTGGTCCCCTAATTAATAAAAGTAACGTTTTGGTCCCTTAAATCCTTCTTTGTTGTCACTTTGGTCCCTTCCGTTAGTTTGTGTTAAAAAAACGTTCACTTTTTGTCCCTTTAATATTTTTCAGGTTTCATATTGGTCCCCTAATAGAGGACCATTATGAAACCTGAAAAATATTTAAGGGACCAAAAGTGAACGTTTTTTAACAAAAACTAACGGAAGGGACCAAAGTGACTAACATAAAAGATTTAAAGGACCAAAACGTTACTTTTATTAATTAGGGGACCAATATGAAACCTGAAAAATATTTAAAGGACCAAAAGTGTAATTTACCCTTCCAAATATCAACATTAATGTAGTGCGTCTATTAAATAAATTTTTATTTTATATTTAAAACATAGTTAAATATTTAAACCGCACTCGTTGAGGATTTTATATGATTATATATGGAGAAGAAAATTTTTATGTACCGATATGTGATAGTCGATATGATAAATTTTTGAAAAGTCGTGACTATTTTCAAAATATCAACATTAATGCAGTGTTTCTATTATTTGAATTTTTACTTTATGTCTAAAACAATGTTTAATGATTGCACTGTTCCCGTTGCATATTTTAAATGTTTATATCTGCAAAAACAAATTTTATATACATATATGAGAAAGTTATTATGATAAAATACTAGAAACTCATGATTACTTTCAATATATAAACATTATCCGTAATTAATTTTTTTTAAAAAACAAATAAATTAGTTTCATAGTTATCCGTAAAAATTGCTTACACTTGTGAAGAGCATTATCCGTAATTAATTTTTTAATAAACAAATAAATTAAATTTTGCAAAATGACCATTATGCACATAAAATTAAGGAGATCATGAGTTTTAATAAGGATGATTATGCAATTTTGTTGTACTTTGACTTTTATATATTGTTAATAGATATGATTCGTCATTATTTGGAAACCACTATAACTTTTTGATCAAATCTTATTATTCTAAATCTATACTATATATAAAGAAAATAACCCTTTTAGGAGGATGTTGGGTTGACTTTTTTGTTATTTCAATTATACTCTTAAACAAATTTTCTTATAATAATGTTATATTGTTGTTGTTATTAAAAAAGATAAGAATTTTAATTTTATTTGTTATATTATTGTTGTCATTGAAAAAGATAAATATGGTTTGAGTTTGTTACATTTGAAATTCACAAATATCTATATATATATTTATATGTATATATATTTAAATTTATATAAAATATCGTTAATAATTTACACGCAAATTTTTATAAAATATCGTTGATAATATACACGCGTTAACGCAATAAAAAGAGAGGAAAGACTGACATGGGTGCCCGTCTTTTCGCTAATAGTATAATATTGATTCAAAAGAAAAATGGAATTTAATATCAGTAAAAAAAACTATAATAATTATCAAAACTTTGCGTATATCTTTTTTTTACATAAAAAAAAACTTTGCGTATATCTATTATGGAAATTTTTTTTTTGGTACAATCTATTATGGAAATCTTTAGTCAAAAGAAGAAAAAAAATTGAGGGGGAGTCAAAAGAAAAAATTATTATGGAAATCTAATTATTGATATATTTCCTTACAAAGTTTTTTTTTTCTTTTTTTTTTATAAATTGATGGACCTCCAAGGGGCCACATCTAAAATATATAAAGGAAAAAGAGGTATACAAAAAGGAGGGGGGCAGAACCAAACCCTCAAAAGAACATTAGCAAAATCTATAATTTGGGAGACCTAACCTGTTCCGAACTAGATCCCCTCTAATTACAATTGGAGGAGAGTGCCACCAAGTAAAATCAGCTACCGACAAAACAAGGAAATATATCTCAGTGGGTAGGTTGGATTGAGTTATACTTTGCAAGTTTTAAGTTTGACCTTATAAAAAAACCAAAACATATCTATCTGAGTTTAACTTAGTTGGTATAAACATTGTAGATTATATGTAGTCTAGGGATGGCAATTGGACCCAGGTCTGATGGGCACCCATAAAAAATACCCACAATGGGTAGGGTAAAACCCCGCTTTCATGGGTTCGGGCTTGGGTCCGGGTAATTACCCGCAAATTTAAATGGCTATGGGCCCGGGTATGGGCATTATACTACCCAGTCCCGCAACCCGCATATACGTATTTATATAATATGATAAATAATTTATTTATTTTTTAATGTATAATTAATTAATTTATTTTGCTATTCAAGCTTAAATCTTAACCTAAAAATTGCTTAATTTATTTGAAATTTATTGGATCATATTTTTATTTCAATTGTGATGTTTTTTATTGTCTTTTCATAATTAAAGTGCGGGTATGGGCACTTAGGTGTCCAGAGGGTATGGGGAAGGGCACTAAAGTTGTTGCCCACAAGGGTACGGGTTCGGGTACGGGCATTTTTTATAAACGCGGGCATGGGGAGGGGTACTATAGTACCCTACCCATGGGGTACCCATTGCCATCCATGTATGTAGAGGTTGGGGTTTGAAATTTGGATACTCCACTTATTCACTATAAAAAAAAGTGAATTTATAACCACGTACTAGACTACTTGACAAAAAAAAAAAATTAAAACCTGAGTTTGGTATGTTATATGTCACAGGTTTAGTTCTAAATTTGAGTTTGACCTTTTTAAAATCTGATATAGCATATAAGTCTAGTTAAATGTTTATTTCATATTAACATCTTTAAATAAAAAAATAGACCAACTAACTAAAAATCCAATGAGATTAAACATGATACTTAGATAGTATGACTATATATGACAAACCATTTCAACTGTATTTTATAAAAATGCATTTAAATATGACAAAAAATAATTAAGCTAATATATGCTAAATTAATGAAAATGTTTTGAGTTAAAAAAAGATAAAAATATTTAACACAAAATATAATATAATAAGAAGAATAATAATAAAAATTGTCCCCGTGAACTTAGCTCAGTTAGGAGGGACATTATATAATATATGTATGGGTTGGGTTACATTCACCCCAGACATCTCACTTGTTCACTTTATAAAGGTGAATTTCTAGCCACTAGACAACGCGACTGGTCACATAATTGTATATATTGGCATCATATGAAAGGAATGAAACAAGACAAAAAGTTCAATATGGTATCACTAAACTTTGGTATCAAAACAATTCCCCCACCCCACCACACACACAGACACACACACACACACACACACACACACACACACACACACAACCCAGTAGTAGTAATAATAATAAACCTTCCATTGATTTTTTTTCTTGCCTTGCTCTTCAATCATGTTCAATTACGATTCTTTTACCGTGGTAGGTCGCGACTCCCCTCAACCTAAAACATACCTCCACAACAACTTCTTCCACTCCTATTCAACCCACAATCTCTACTCCTTATCATGCCATCACCGTTCCTAACATCACCAATTTCATCAAAGTTATACTTGATATTGAAAAGAGCTCTTACAATACATGGTATGAATTGTTTAAGATTCATGCTCAGGCCTATCAAGTTCTTAATCCCATCATTCCTTCCTCAACGAATGATGTAGTACCCAATACCTCTCTCAAATAAATTGATCCTTTTTTGTGGTCGTGTCTTGATGCCATTGCTTTACAATGGATGATTGGCACCATCTTCAATGATCTTATCAATATGATCATTAAACGTGATTCCACTATTGAACTCGCTTGGAACCGGTCGTTTGACATTTTGTTGGACAACAAAAACTCTAGGGTTTTATACCTAGAACAAGGGTTTTTGAGAGTATGTATGAAGTAGTTTCATGATGCCTCATCTTACAGTCAACATCTCAAGTCCCTTTTGCACCAATTATCCAATGTTGGTGCTCTCGATTCCAATGAACAATTGGTTTGCCAACTTGTTTCCGGCTTAACAGATGATTATGCCATTGTCGGTTCCCAAATTCATCACGATAACATTCCGCCTCTTCTTTATGTGGCTCGCTCTATGCTCATTTTTAAGAAAATAACTTGAGCAAAAAGAGCAGTATTTCACCCTGATAACACACACTTTCTTGTCTCTCAAAATGATAATTTTGTTGAAAATTTATCTATCCACCCCAACAACAGTAACAACAACAACTATTATATCAGAATTTATTAAAGAACAACAACCCTTAAGTTTTGATGATAACAAACATATGAGAACAATTAGGATCACTAATGTACATTTAAGTGTGCAAAAAGTTCTAAGTAAAAGAACTTTTGTCTCTAGACCTAGTCAACAATCTGGACCTTGAAGACAAAGCTTTGTGTCAAAGATAAAGACAATCTCACTATCAAAATAAGGTCAAGCCATGTGGAACTTAGATTTAACGCTCTATACTCAAGCTTCTGGATCATGTAATACTTTGTACCAACATGTTAGCTATATACATTTGACTAACGAAACGACTACTTCTCAGAAAGGAAATCAAGTTTTGACTTATCCAATTGAGTAAAAAGCGTTGAAATGCATTATTGATGGAAATGAATGCAAGATTCACTGACTTGAATTATTGAGAATATTACAACAATTAATCATGCATTTAAAGACAAGACTCTTTCTTCAGCAAGAGTCTCTTTCACTCATCTCTTATATGAAGGATTTAGTTTGACTGAAGAAAATATACAACATCAAAACAATATACTACTCTCTGATTTACTTATTCTTATATTGTATACCTTATCTAAGAAACACAAAGAGATACACTTGTCATGCATTAAACACAATATGCTTTTTTAACCCTCTAGTTTGAGGTTAGGAAATTCTCTAGGTTGAGACAAGGAAATCTAGGATTAACTTGTCTTAGTGTTGTTTTTGTAATCTATTGATTATTGTGAAAAATCTATAGGAAGTGCGGAGGGATTGGAGCAACTCCGAATTATGGAGTGAACTAGGATAATCGTATGTGTTTGTTTCCCTTTTTCCTGATCTATTTACTTTCTACTCATCACAATCATCACTAAACTAAAGGTAATCCAAATTCAAAAAAAGATACCAACACAATTCAAACTCTCTTTTCTTGCGTTTTTCTCAACTTCAACAACAATGGTTGAGGTGGCCATCATGATGGAGGGAGCAACTACGGTGGAGGCCGTAGTAGAAGCAGAGGAGGTAGCCGACGTGGCCGTGGTGGCCGCTCACATAACCATCAACCCTCGACCCATCAACATTATGCACCGACCCAACAACAATGGGTGTATCCACCTTGGGTTGGACCGTGGCAGTCATAGGCCACACCTCCATCTCCATATCCTACGTACAACAGGAAATTGGCAACATTTGAATGCTCCACACCACCAGTTAGGAATTCTTTGGCCTAAACCTCAATATGCACATGTAGTGGTTGCACAATTTTCATATGCACGAACTGACATTTAAGCTACTATGAACCCTCTCTCTCTTTCTCCTCTAGATGATCAACGATGTGGAACAGGTACCACATTTTACATGACGGTGAACAGAGGTGATCTTACATTTTATTCCAATATGAGTAACAATATTATTGTTGGCAATGTTTATAATGTTTCAGTTATCGGTTGTGGAAATGCATTACTAAATAAACATCGCTCTCGTCTAACCCAAAACAATGTATTGCATGTACCAAAAATAATTAAAAATCTCATATTTATTAGAAAATTTACCATTGATAATGATGTTTCTGGCGAGTTTGATCCTTTCAGTATTTCTGTGCAGGACTTTCCGACATGAATGTCTTTAATGAGTTGTAACAACTTGTATGAGCTTTATCCTATATCCATAAAACCACACACTACAACTTAAAGACCATCCACCTTTGCGCCACTTTATCCAAAATATTATGGCACAATCGTTTGGGAAATCTGGGAGATCCTAATTTAAATTCTCTTCACCAAAACAATTTTATCATTTGCAATAAGTTTCATAACAATTTCTTTTGACCGTCATGTCCACTTTGAAAAAAAATAAAATTATCTTTTTATGAATCTTTATCATATACTTTATTGTCTTTTGATATTGTGCATACTGAAGAGCTATTTTTGAATATAATGTGAGGTACAGTTGACATTATATGGAGCTTTATCCAACACAACTCTTACAAATTCATCATTATAAGATGCCAAAAGTTTTACCAACCGACAAAAATTACCTTAATTTTTTAACCTGTTGTTTCGCCCTGACCCTTAAGAGCCCGTCTGGTGCACATGATATGATAGAGATAGGATATGATTATATGAAACTGCATAAGGATAGGAAAGGATATGGACATGATAATCATTTATCCTATCACATGTTTGTTGCACACATGATAACAAACATAATATCATATATATCACAATTAAATGACATAATTAACCTTGTAATTAATTATAATTAAATATAATTAAGCTATTATTAATTAGATACAAAACTATTATTGTCAATCGTCTTCTTCCTTTTTTTAGGGGTGCCATAATCTTCATTCTTAAAGTTCAATTAAAAAAATCATGACTTCTTCAATTAAAAAAATTGTTTAGTGTCTTCTTCCTTCTTCAATCTTATTCCTTCTTCAATTACAAAGTTCTATCAAAACCTCTTTGTGTAACTTCAACCTGTAAAAAAAATCATACACCAACATCAACTTATAAAAAATTTACAATTACAATCCAAGATCTTAACCAAACTAATTGTTGTCTCTGTTGAAAATAATACGAAATTCCAAAACTTTCTGTTTCATCTCTTTTCAAATTTGACTTGAATACAAAATAGAAAATAAAAAAAGAAACAAACAAACAATTAAGCAGATTGAGGAAAAAGTGATTGTAGGGTGGAATTCAAGTCAGATCTGTAACAAATAGAAGAGATGAAGTTGAAGAGTTATGGAGGAAGAGGTAGATGTCGATGGATGGAGAGCATAGAGAACATGAGCGATGAATTGAGAGAGAGGGCAAAATAAGCATTTTATTGTTAATCATGATAGAATAATTTTAAGCCACCAAAAACTAAGGATAAAAATAACAAAGGAGAGATATGATAGGATTAATAATATGTTTTATTTATCATATCCTATTAGTGCACAAAACAACGAATTTAGATAGGATATGATAGTTTTATCATATTCTGTCTTCTTATCATGTGCACCAGAAACCGTACAGAGGTATGATAGGTTCTCTATTATACTTAACTGCTTCTAGGCCAGATATTTTGTTTAGTGTCTGTCTGGGTGCTAGATTCCAGTCAGATCCTAGAGAATCTCATATGACTGCTGTCAAGAGAATCTTTAGGTATCTGAAAGGAACAACTAATTTGGGACTTCTGTATAAGAAATCCTTGAATTATAAGCTAGTTGGATTCTGTGATGCTGATTATGCTGGGGACATGATTGAAAGAAAATCCACCAGTGGAAACTGTCAGTTTCTTGGTGAGAATCTGATATCCTGGGCCAGCAAAAGACAAGCAACTATTGCTTTGTCAACAGCTGAAGCAGAATACATCTCAGCTGCAAGTTGTAGCACACAACTGCTCTAGCTGAAACATCAATTAGAGGATTATCAGATTCATGAAAACAGCATTCCTATCTATTGTGATAATACTGTTGTTATATGTCTGTCTAAAAATTCAATTCTGCATTCTAGAGCCAAGCATATAGAAATTAAACATCATTTTATAAGAGATTATGTTCAGAAGGGTGTTTTGGATATTCAGTTCATTGATACTGATCATCAATGGGCTGACATATTTACAAAACCCCTCACAGAAGACAGATTTAATTTTATCAAAAAGAATCTGAACGTGCACTTTATCTCTTGAAAAATATGCTTGAATCTGAATAGAAACTAAGATTCTAAAAGTTCATCAGAAACTAAGGCTTATCAGTCACTCTTTAGAGTCTGGAGAAAGCTATGTTTCTGAAAAACATCAGAGTCTGAAGTTTCAGAATCTGGATTTCAGACTTCTGAATCTGTATAGTCTTTTAATTATTGGTCAGAATCTGATAAGTATAATCCTGGGCAATGATGTTTTAAAAGCTTTGAAAGTTATACTTTGTCCATCCCAAAGTCATCAATATGAAAATGTTTAACAAACAATCTCAGTCAGTTTTGAAATGTTTTAACAAACACACAAATACATTTTTTGAAATGCTCAAAATGAATCAGACAAGTTCAGTCTTTCAGAACTCATTTAAAATTGGTATTAGTTTTTGCCTGAAAGATTTCAGCAGCACTGAACCAAATGTTATACCTTGGTATCAGCAGCAATAACTTTTTTTCAGTTTCTGAAAATAGTTCAGTTGTGCTAAAACCTTCAGTAGGTATATGATCTGAACAATTTTGTTTAAAATAGTTCAGTGATATTGAACAAGATATACTGAGCAGCTGTGTCTGAACAAAGAATGCTCTGATCAGAAGCTCTGAACTCTCTTTTTATGCTTCTGAACATCATTCTATTTTTTTAATGCAATATCATATACTTCATGTATGATCAAGCCTGCTTTGATTCTCATCTTTGCTGCTTGATTACCTATATGATTGCATGATTATCTCACATGTTTTTCAAACTCTCTTAAAAGGGGGAGAAAAAGTTCTTTTTCTTTTCTGAAATGTTCTTTTTGTTGATGACAAAAGGGGGAGAAAAAGTAAACTAGTATTAAGGCTCCTGAGCTCAGAAAAATAAGTTAGTTTCTGTCAGTTAATTAACTTATGTAGGGGAGTAAAAGGTGTTAAGGCTCCTAAACTCAAAACAATAAGTTAGTTTCTGATTTTAATTAACTTATGAGAACTGTTTTTTTTTTATCTCTAGCCTCTGAATTAAATTTTGTGAGATATAAATTACTCTTAGTGAGTTGAAATGAACTTAAATAACTTGGATAAGACTCAGGGAGCTTACAAAACTCATCCTGTGGATTATCAGACTTAGGGGGAGAGCTTACAAACCTCATAACCTGAAGTCAGCAAGTTATTTGAGATTCTGAGTGATAATTTCACTTGGTTGTTTTAAGTTGAGTTTAATTAACTTGGATAAGAAACTAGGGGACCTTGTGGACTGTCAGACCTAGGGGGAGCTTGCAAACCTCTCCTGAAGTCAGCTTGTTAATTAAACTTAACAACAATTCTGAAATTTTCACATGTTTTGATTTAAACTGAATTTAATTAACCTGGATCAGACTCAGGGGGAGCTTACAAACCTCATACCCTGCAGTCAACTTGTTAATTAAATTAACAACAATTTTCTGATTAATACTTATGTTTGTCATCATCAAAAAAGGGGAGATTGTTGGAACAAAATGTATGAACAACTCTCTTTTGGATAAAGGGGGAGATTGCTGGAACAATTTGTATGAGCATCTCTCTTTAAGGTTTTGATGATAACAAAGTGTTAAAAAGAAAATTGGTAATTGCTAATGCTTTGTTCTAAGTTGTGCAGAACCATGTTCTTAATGTTGATTAATCAATATTGATTATGGAAGAACAAGCTAAGAGCAAGTATGAAAGCTTAGAAGCTATGCTGCAAAGTTGAAGGAAAACTGGGTCTGAAGGTTGAGTCTGAAGACTGAGTCTGAAGGGTGCTTCTGAAGGCAGAGTCTGAAGGCAGCGTCTGAAGGCTGAGTCTGAAGGTCAACAAAAGTCAACGTCTGAAGACCAGCGTCTGATGAACAGTGCGTCTGAAGACCAGCTTCTGATGAACATTGCTTCTGAAGTCTGAGTCTGAAGAACATCTTCTGAAGTATTGTTCCTGCGAAGCTTCTGAAGTCTGACGTGGATGGAAAAGCAACTGTTACTGTGCGCATTTAATGCATGCAATGTCAGAACAACTCCAATGGAACAGTTGTCTCCCTGGCTCAAACATTCCCCAGCTTTTAAGGAAAGTAAATTCAAAAATGGCTGCTGCTCTGGTTTTCTGCTGAGTTTAGCTCACAATTCAGCTTGGCCTAGCTCAAGATTTGCAACGACTCTTTGCTTAAATCCTGGCAATCTTCAACAACTCTATTTGCCTCTATATAAGGATGAAGAACTGAAGAAGAAAACTGCTAAGACTCTGATAAACAATTGACTGAACCCGTGCTCTGTTTTTGCTGTAAAAACTCACCAAGTCATAAAAACTCTTAGGAATTCTTACAATCTCAGTATCTTAGAATTTCCTAAGTTTAGAGTCTTATACCTATGTTGTATTAAGTGAACACCTCTGATATTTGATCAAGGGTTCAACTCAAACTGTTTGGTAAAATCTGTTTGAAACCTCAAAGTCTCAGTCTGTATACTGAGCAAACCAGTAGTCTCATTACTTAGTGTTCTGAGAAATTAGAAGTCTCATTCCTTTGTGGTCTGAGCAGAGAAGTCTCATTCCTTTATGGTCTGAGCAGGGAAGCCTCTTTACTTTGTGTATTGAGCATTAGAAGTCTCTTACTAGGTGTTTCAGCATTGAAGTCTCTTTCCTTTGTGGTCTGAGCAATTGTAATCAGTTTGATTATAGTTAAATCTCTTGTAAGTGACAGGGGGACTAGACTACTTCCAACTTGTGGAAGGAACTAGTATAAAAATATTGTGTGTCTCTCTTTCCTTCTCTCTTTACTTTTATATCCGCTGCATAAACTCTTTGAAAAAGGTTCAGAATCTGATTCTGAACTTATCATAAGTTTTGAGAAAGAAAAGTTTTTAAGTCCACACAATTCAACCCCCCCCCCCCTTCTTGTGTGTTTTTCTTACCTTCACAGGGACATACACACTCATAGACTATGTGTGGCTAAAGCCACACATGCAATTTTCCTTTTTTTATAAATAAATAAAACACATGTTAAGAATAAGAACAAGGGAACAACAAAACTCTTTTTCCCTTCCTCTGAGTCTCGCAAAGTCATTTACAGCTTTAGATATGAACAAATTATTGAGGATGACTGAGTTTTATCCAAATGATTTTATAGATGTGCCGGAAGTGGCGTTACACCATCAACTTATGAATTATGTTATAAATGTTCAATCTGACCCAAAATTTGCTAAGTTGAAAGGACTTTTAGATCTTTGTGCAAAATCTGTTGAAACAAATAAGTGCAAAATATTTGCTATGATTTATAAGCTTTTGAAGTTGGCTTTGCTCTTGCCGGTAGCAGCTGCAAGTGTTGAACGTGTTTTTTCAGCTATGAAAGTTGTGAAGAGTCCACTATGTAACAAAATGGGAGATCAGTGGCTAAATGATCATCTTGTAACTTAAATTGAAAGAGATGTTCTTTTAACAATTAACAATGATGTCATTTTAGCTCATTTTCAACAAATGGATAGGAGACGATTTTCAGTGTAATGTATTGTATCAAACAATGTTATTTATTATTTTTAATATATATAGTTTGCATTATTGTTTCTTCAAAATTTTAACCCTACATGTATCAAATGTCTAGATCCGCTCATGTGTATATGTGCGAAAAAAGAATAAACTAAACGTGTAAGGTTTTTCTTATTTATGTGAACTGGTGTTGGGGACCTATAGAATCAATCTACTTCCTAGATGAGCCAATTGACTCTCACCTTTTACTATATTTGGATCAACTGGATGAATTTAATCATCAAGAAGAATAATTAAGAACTTTCTTTTTCTTAGAAAATGAAGAATTATATATTTATAAAGGGGCTGCTTTCAATCGATTTATATAAAAAAAAAAAGTGAAAGTTTTTTTTATTTAAAGAGAGCATGCGACTATTCATACAACTTTGGGCGAAATAGCCACCAATTAATTACTCCTAAAATAAATAAGAAAATTTTGGAGTATTTTTTATCTCAATATTATTAGAAGAAAGAAAACGGTTTTTTTCTTTCTTGAATGACATTTATATTCTTAATTTGATTTTTATAAGATTTTAAAAGTTCTTGATTGTCGGTTCAAAACAACTTTGCACATGCAACTAATGAAAACATTTGGAAGTGAAAGAAGGTAGTTACATGACATCTAGGGGGTGGGAATAGGCCAGACTTTGTTAGGCCTGAGCCTGGCCTACGAAAATTTTGGCAAGCCTAAGCCTGACCTATGACCTTTCATAGACTTATTTTTTTGGCCTGACTTGTCCTATTTAAAAGTCTGGCCAGACCTGAAAGCATATTTACATGCCTACTTCATATTAAAGTCATTAAATAATATTCAATTTTATCCACTTCTAAATAGGCCAAATTGGCCTTAAAGTCTATTTCACTGTAAAGCTTGTTTATCACTATAAGGCCTTAAAAACCTATTTCACTATAAGACCTTAAAGCCTATTTAAAAAGTCCATTATTTTAGTTTTTTTTTCTTGATTTTTATGTTTAATATAATGGACTTGTTAATAAAAAATAGATTTTAATAATATGCATAAATAAGCCGGCCTATCAGACTTCATAGGTTTTTTTTTATATTTAAAAAGTCCATTATTTTAGTCCATTATTTTAATTATGTGAGATTTTATGATATGTGATATTATTAAAATTTAAAAATTATTTTTTATTTTTAACCAATTGTAATTAGGTTTGTGAAACACACCAATTATTTAGCATAGGCGATCAGTTTGATACGTCTAGAACATAAGTCTTATTTTCTCTTCTCCCCCTCTCTTCCCCTTCTCTCTCTTGCGAGCCGTCACCAAAACCCTAGTTTCTTCTCCGCCGTTCACCAAAGAGGATGTTTTAGGGTCAATTTTTGACCCAAAATCACTCATCTAACTCGTTTTTCTCTTTCTCTTTTATTGAAATAAGTGATTTTTACATCTATTTCCTTTTTCTTTCGTGATTTCGTCGTCTTAGTGCGACGTTGTTTTGTTCGTCGTCTTTGTGCGACGTTGTTTGTCTTTCTTGTTTCGTTCATGTATTTGTTCGGTTTTGATTGTCAGATCAGCTTCAATCCAGTGCAGATCCAATCAATGACTTTGGCGTCATCAACGTTGCAGATCCGGAGACATGAATATTCTGGAGACTTGAATATAGTCATATGTGTAGGCTTTTGTACTTTGTCGTTTTATGCTATTAACATGGACGTTGTGAGTTTGTTCGCAGATTCATTCTTTTTGTTTTTAGCGAATTTGCATTGTATCGATGTACCCTACCAATTTAAATGAATTAATATCATTTATTTTTAGTATTAAAAAAAAGTTTGATGCGTCTAGAATTCATATCTGTAAATACTTGAGCTTATTTTATAAGTGAACCTAAAATTATAAGAAAAAATGTATAGTAATTTGTGTAAGAAAGTAAATTTGTTCACGTTCATGGCCACCACACCATTTAGCTGTCTAAAATTGCATAGTAGTTGTAGCAAGAAATGGCATGGACAAGTGGGAACACATGTTGATATAAATTTCCCCCCTCACGTGCACCAAAATATGGGTCAAAGTGTTAATTTGACCACTGCCAATTGGGGCATGGTGATCACGAACAGTTTTGAGACTTTGAAGTTATGAACAAAGGGAAAAACGAAATCAAGATAAAAGATTTTGGCTCTTCACATTAAAGTGATAAAAAGGTCTCTTGCAAATTGAGACATATACTGATATACATATAGATGATGAGGCTGCTTTTGCTTGTGGAAAAAAGGGTATGCGACTATTGCATATGGGGTTGTGCGGTGGGTAGGGCATGCATATATGTCACATAGCATGAAAAAAATTGTGATATCATAGCTTACGATCTATCATGCAAGTTGATCATTTATTTCTATATGTACTTTCTGTAGATAGCGTATCATTCATTATATTCGACCCTTCATGGATCCACGAAATTTCTGATCAATAAATACTTTCTCACCCTATAAGTTGCAATAAAGTATGCCTTAAAAAAATAGTTGCAATAAATTATAATTTAGTAATTTTTTTTTAAGGAACCAACGAGGTTTATATAGAAAAGAGCAACCAACAAAAATACAAGTTTGGTCTAGTGAAATCAATAATTTTACTTTCACAACACAGACAAATCAAAATTCAAATTGCATTGAAACAAATGTCACATTTAGTGTCTCACAGTGTCTCTAGTATAATTAAGCTCAAGTAGAGAAACATATAAAAACCCGAAATAAATAAAAAGAAGTTTAAAGGAGATGTATTGATCACCCATGCAATTAAGTAGAGATGACAAATGGACCAATAATTATTAGGTTAAAAAATGTTCACAATAGGTCAAGGATAGATGCAAGGGGCAGGTGCCCCCACTTTTTTTTTAAATAAAAAATTTGGTATTAGTCTCTGAATAATTTTATTAATTATCTAATAAAAATAAAGTGTTGTCCCCATTAAAAATTATCGGATAATTTTTTTTGCTGAGAATTAAGTGTACATCTGTGTCACTATGTGAAACATAAATCATTAAATGTTTCTTTGATCACATATGCATACATAGAAAAATATATTTTGATAGTCTCTTGTATTACCTATAAACTATTAGCTCAAAAACTATTTTGTAAAATATTAATTAGTGATATTGTATGGTTTATGCTATTTTTACATAAATATTTATAGTATATAACCTTTTCCCATCTGTTGAAATTTTTGGACATGTCATTGCAATAGATCGTTAAAATTTGCAATATAGGGCCAAAGGACCAATAACTATTTGAAAAATTGTGCAGGTATGAGTACAGATCCAAAAAAATTTACTAATGAAATCAAGATTATATACTATGCATATTTACATGAAAGATAGAACAAACAATATGAAATCACTACTAAAAAGTCAGATTATATATAGAAAATTAGAGAAGGAAAATGTGAAACATTTCTCTAAATTCGTCACTAGTTTTAGTTATGAGGGATGAATAGTACTCATTCCGTTCTACACGTGTGTTATCTCTTCCACGTAGAAAGAATGCTCGTCTATGGATAGCTCAAGTTTATTTTATATATATATATATATATATATATATATATATATATAGGCTTATATTAAATTATTGAATAAATACAATTTAAAATAAATTAAATAATAAATTTAAGATAACAGTGGTTATTGTGCGCCCTCGTTTAAAAAACGCGCGCAATCCTTCGGGACGTGTACGAACGCTCGGAGGGCTGTTGTGAAGTCGCCACCAAAGTTTTTGTTTAAAGGGAACGTTGATAAACCCTTAAGTTTTTTTTATTTGAAGGGAAGCGATAATAAAACCCTTGACGATGAGGAAAAGGACGGTCATCACAACCATTGTCGGGTTCGGGAGTCGATTACGCAAGGGGAAGGTATTAGCACCCCTTACGTCCGTTGTACTCAACGGGAACCTCCTAGTTAGCTAAAGCTTAAAATGTTTTCAAAGGTTTTGCTTGCATGCTTGAAGATAAATAAAGATAATAGGGGAAAAAGTTTGTTTTTTATTATTGTGCTTGACAAGATGACGATCTTGCTCCTACGTATCTCCTGGTGCGATGGGGAATTCAAAGCTACGTAGTTCTTTGGTAGAAAAACGTATATGTTGGTTGTTTTTAATGAACGATGTTTTAACCGTATTCTTGCGATTAAACGTAGCTTGTATGCTCGCGCATGGGAGGCTTAAGCGTTTGTTTAAAATCGCGCTAGAAATGTTAAAAACATGTCCGTTGGGGAAAAGGGTTCGATTGACCACGAGAGGCCGAGAAATGGTTCATTTGGTCACGGCGGACCAAGAAAAGATTGTCGCCTAATCAGGTGATTGCAATCTGACAAAGGAAAAGATCGTCACCTAATCAGGTGATTTCGATCTCCGATACGTGTATGAACGGTCGAAAGGTAAAAAGATTGTCACCTAATCAGGTGATTTCAATCTGACAAAGGAAAAGATCGTCACCTAATCAGGTGATTTCGATCTCCGAGACGTGTATGAACGCTCGAAAGGAAAAGATTGTCAATGGACTCAACGGAGTCGAGCATTGATTTAAAAAGGTCGCGGCGGACCGAGAAAAAGTTCAATGGATCCAACGGGATCGAGCATTGATTAAAAAGGTCGCGGCGGACCGAGAAAAAGTTCAATGGATCCAACGGGATCGAGCATTGATTAAAAAGGTCGCGGCGGACTGAGAAAAGTTCAATGGATCCAACGGGATCGAGCATTGATTAAAAAGGTCGCGGCGGACCGAGAAAAAGTTCAATGGATCCAACGGGATCGAGCATTGATTAAAAAGGTCACGGCGGACCGAGAAAAAAGTTCAATGGACTCAACCGAGTCGAACATTGACCAAAAAGGTCACGGCGGACCGAGAAAGGTTTCGATTGACTCAACCGAGTCAAGAAAGAGTTCAAAGAGGATCCAACCGGATCGAGCATTGACTCAAATGGTCGCGACGGACCGAAAAAGGTTCAATGGACTCAACAGGATCGAGCATTGATTAAAAAGGTCACGGCGGACCGAGAAAAAAGTTCAATGGACTCAACCGAGTCGAACATTGACCAAAAAGGTCACGGCGGACCGAGAAAGGTTTCGATTGACTCAACCGAGTCAAGAAAGAGTTCAAAGAGGATCCAACCGGATCGAGCATTGACTCAAATGGTCGCGGCGGACCGAAAAAGGTTCGATTGACTCAACCGAGTCAAGAAAGAGTTCAAAGAGGATCCAACCGGATCGAGCATTGACTCAAATTGACTCAACCGAGTCAAAAAAGGGTTCATTGATCCAACTGGATCAAGAAAGGTTCGGATTGACCACGGGGGCCAAAATTGGTGTGTTGGATTTGTTTTATGTTTTGAAAATAGAATGACGATTGTCCGAGCTACGAGACATACGTCAAGCATTCGTACAACCGGGGAAATGGAGAGACATACGTCAAACCACCCCTTTTTCATTCAAGTTTTATTTGTGGAACTTAAGAAATCCCAAAGTTATCAAAACACTTGGTTTAAAGTTTTCTGAAATGAACAAGTCTTGCACAAATTTGGAAAAGCGCACAAGTTCGGCTCAATTTAAGCTTGATTTTGAAAAGTGAACAAGTTCGGCTTAAGTTCACGTTTGGTTTGAAAATCATGAACAAGGTTTTTGTTCAAGTTTAGTTTGAAAATGATGAACTTAGCTTATTGCTCAAGTTTGTTTTTGAAAGTTTATGAACGTAACTTGTTTCGCAAGTTATTCAAAAAAGTGTTGCTCAAACTTGTGAATTTTCCCATATCATGCAAAACTCTTGACATAGTTTGAACAAAATAGGTTTCAATCCTCCTAGGTTCTGAGTTTTTGGGTTAGAACCTCAAAAATTGGCTTTTTAGGAGCCTGAACTCAGATTCTGAGTTCTGCCTACTTCGCAGAGCAACCAGAACTTGGCTCTGCGAAGCCAGGTTCTGATATGGTCGCTCTGCGACCAGAGGTTCGCACTGCGAACTCTGCGAAAACTTGAGTTCAGAAGCTGCTTCTGAACTGCTGTTCAGAAGCAACTTCTGAACAATCTCAGAACCTTTACGGGATTAAAAAGCTTTGAAGATTAGCAATAAAAGGAGTGCAACAACTTAGTTTAAATGTTTTGCAAACCTTGGGATTTCTTTTGAGTTTCAAAAGGTTTTAAATCAAAAATGAGTTTAAAACTTATTGAAGATGCAAAACTGAAATTGAATCAAGTTGAATGCAAAAACAAGTGCAAACAGTATGCAAATGGAATGTAAATAAGTTAGAATGACTTACCTGCTCCTAGCCCAAGGCCTTTGTTGCAAGGAAATGGAAGAGGTTTTGAATGTTTATGGTTTTGCAAGGTTTGGAAGTGTTGATGAACAGCACTAAACAAATGACAATTTGCTTGTGTTCTTCACTCTTTGTGTGAGGTTTAGTGGCTGTTTTGAGTGCTTGATTGCTTTGTGCAGGTTTGGAATGATTTATGAAAGCAAAGGATTGGAACTTTGCTCTAAAACTTCTCAAAACCAAACTCTGTTTTTGGCTGTATCAATTCACTCTATTCTCACCCTCTATGAACTGGTTTTTGCACACCAATCTCTGTGTTTTAACCCTCTAAAAACTCTCCTCAAATCTCTCTTAACTGTCCCTTTAATTCAGCAGCAATGCCTTGCTTTTATAGGCCAAAATGAGATCAAATGGTCATGATGAAAAATCTTGCAGCAGGGCTGTTTTTGTGCTATAATCATGACTGATTTGCTTTGCATTTAATGCTAAGGATAAGAGGTGACCTTGCCTTGCTGCAAGGGTCAAGACCTTGGTCGAATTCAGCTCCCAAAGCAACTGAAATCTGACAGAAAGTTGCTGGAAATCATGAAACCAAAGCTGTTTGCAAAACAGGGGCAGCACCTTTGCCTCAAACTTTGAATGGTTTTGATAAAGCCTATGGCAATGTGGTTGCTGGCATATAGCAGGGTCAGTTGCAGGCACAAGTGGTAGGGGAAATGACTGCCCAAAGTCAGCAAGTGGCTGGGTTACTTGATCAATTTTGCTTCCTCTTCCTTTCTCTTTTTGCTTTTCAATTGTCACATGTTTTCTCTGATTTCTTGGTCAAATCCAGCATTATCCATGGTAATAATATATGATAATAATTATAGATAATGACAGGAATAACAATAAAAGAAAATGAAAACAGAAAATCAAAAATCTGCAAAATTCGCAGACTTCGTAGTGCGACCTGAAGGTCGCTCTGCGATGCTCTTCGCAAGGTTCGCAGAGCGATGGAAAGATCGCTTTGCGAAGTCCCCTTTTTTTTGTTTGACTTTTTGTTGACTTTCTCTTTTCTTTGTGAGTTTTGAAAAAAGGCTTGGGACAAAATTAGGGTACAACAGTTATGATTTCAATCTAATGATAATTGGTTATGACAGTGTGTGCTATCAAGGGATGGTAGTTACATATGAGCTAGTCCATGCGGTGTGGAAAATGAAAAGTTAATTTGGTGTAAGGGGTATTCACAATCTAAAGAAATTATTCATCAAATATTATTATTATGAAAGAGAGTCCATGCGGTTTAGCGAATTCGTGCAATTCATGGGGGTAATTTGTCGCGCCATTTAGCATTACTGGTGAAATTATACATTTTCCATGATTCCATCACTAATTGTTACGAAATTTGTGACCGAATATTTTCGGTTAATAAAACTATGACGAATGACTTTTTGCGTCACTAATGTGTGAAGACATAATATTTGAATTTGTTCAAATTTTTAAAATTAAACTATAAATACATTTTTAATGAATTAATTATTTTTTAAGGAGTTTTTAATGAAATAGTTATTAACTTTTGTTATTTGTTAGTACATTTATCAATATATTAGACCTATATTTAATTTTCTTTTTTATAAATGACTTATACTGAAAATTTAATTTAATTTAGGGTCTTTACATTTTTTTGGTCTTAATTAATCATATAAAGATTGCAAATTCCTAAAATAAAATATGAATCCGAGTCATTTCCCTAAAATAAAGATTTCTCACTAGACACAGGAGACGTCGGAATGTCTGATTGCTCTAAGGGGAGAGACTTTTTCTTTGTTTTTGATGAGTTTTCCTTCTTTACATGCCATTGGGACATGTGACGACAAAATTCCCCCAATTTGTATCGTTTTTAAAGCCTTTCAAAACCTTTGTTGATCTTCATTCTTTGTCTTCCATAACTTTCATGAGGTTTCTTGCTTTGTTGAATTACATAATTTATATGTAAAAAGACTCAAAACACATATGAAGTTGTCTGATTAGGGAAGCAAGATAATTACAATGACTCAAAATTAAAACAATACAAATTGTCCTAAAAACCATGAGCAACTCATCTAAAACTCCTCCAATTTTTCTCCAAATGTTTATCAAATGACTCAAAAACATAACAAAAATATCAGATGATGAGGTTTCATCACATGTGCATAATTATTTTGATTCCTAAATATGTAAAACATTATCATTATAGTTCATGAATGTTTATCAAAATTGCAAATACATTCCAAACAGTTTAGTTCATAAAACTACTAACAAAAGAGACACTTGAAGATATATTTTCAATTTCGATATATTCAAAGATTATAATGACATTTAGAGGCGGGAATATGTCGGGTCAATCTAGCCTATATCAGGGCCATGAGAGATCAAACTTATTTTTAGTTAGAGAAGACTATATACTTGTAAGAAGTCTATTTAGCCTAAAAAGCAACATTATGGGACATAAAGAAGCCCATTAGCCTATCAAGTCAACCTATTTAAGTAAATTAAATATGAATATTATTATTTATTACTATTATTGTATTAAAATTTGTACTTCAGATTAAATTATAAATTTGTCAACTTTTTCAATAATTCAAGTTTATTAGTGTACCTTAATTTTTTGTATCTTTAAATGTGTTATTCGAAATTAGAATTGAGATATGATATAATGTAGTATAATCAAACTCTCTAAATATCATATTAATAAAAGAGAGTTTAATTTTTGTTTACAACTAAACATAATTATCCTGTCAGTCGAACTCGACAATTAGGCGATTAAGTAATCAAGGGAAGAGGCCCCTCGACCGAGTGAAGGTTAGACAATGCTAGAGCAGCCAAACGAGGAAACTAATTCTTTCTCAAGGCCACTAAATCAGAACATGGTTTGTCAAAGGCTCATATTTAGTGACCATCATAGTGGAAGTGGACACTGTTGCATTACCCATAACCTTTTCACTCGGCTCCAATAAGTGTCCAAAGGAATGAGTGAAGCGACAAGATCTACGGTGGAACTACGCACAAAGAGACCTTGTCAACATATTATGTTGAGGAGAGGAAGTTGAAGCAAAATGTGGGGCGTCACAATCCTAATACCAAGGGAGTTATCATGCAGCACTCTAAAAAATTAGCTGAATATGGATTACATATTGTAGGCCATGTTTGGCTAATATGCAATAGTCACACTATAAATACTTTATAAATTCATTTTAATTAACACATCCAATCAATAAAAAAAGCTTTTTTTTTATGCAAATGTATCCCTTTATCTTTCGACTTTTATTTATACATTTCTTAATGTAACTCAAAACCCATAGACAACTGTATCTAACGCTCTATTGGATTAGTTATGAAACCTACAGCGGAGGAACATAGTTCCTACCTTAGAGTTAATAGCTTGAAGTAAAGGAAATCATAGTTGAGGAAAATCAACCAACCTCGATTAATTTCAACAAATTTGGCATCACTAGTGGGACAATACGATCTTTACCATTGGAAAAAATCAGTTCCCTAAGACAAGACTATGTGCGTATGCACCTGACGTATGAAAATAGTCTCAACAATATTGAACAACCATCATATTCATCAACTAGACAGTCAAGACACTTTCGACCGAAGGAACCTTCTAAAATATTACGAATGCACACTTCCATGGTTCCATCTAGCACTTCTGAGGTACAACCGGTTGAAGACCTGAGACTACAGTAGTACTGACAATGTAACAACCCGATTTTTAGTATTAGATGTATTTAATATTATTATTTATTTATTATATTTGTTAATTGTTTATTTTATTGGGAATTGGTGGATTAGTGGATTTTTAGTGATTGAGGGTATTTTGGTCATTTACGGGTAAAGGGTATTTTTGTGAAGTGTTAGAAATTAGAAACTTGAGAATTTAGAGGATAGAGGTGTAAGAGTAAATTGGGAGGTTTAAGTGAAGTAAAAGTGTAGTGTTTTATTATGAGGAATGTGAATTGACTAAACCTATTAATGTAAGAGACTCAAACCCATTATATATAAAGAATAGTGTGTGTTGTAGATGAATTAGGGTTAGCTCATTTTGTCATAACAATAGAAGAGGCTAGAGAAACTTGGAGAGAAAGAAGTGAAGAGGAGCTTAAGAGCAAAACAGGAAAAATGGAGATTCAACCTAGAAAAGCTTATTAGAGTGAAGATTTGAGGTAAGAGGGAAGATTAATTTCACCATCTAGGGTTTATAAGCAATTGGGTAGTTGTGGGTGTTTTTAATTATGTTTAATTTCATGAATTGATGATGATTATGTGATAATTTCGTGCTCTAATTATTGTGGATAATTTGAGTATGTGAAAATTGGGGAAATCATGTTTATGTGTCAAAGTTCATGTTTGGTTATAGTGATTTGGTAACTTTGTGAATTTTGATGAAATTGGTGAAGAACATGATAATTGATGATGATTGTGGTTTAATATGTTGAGTTTTACCATGGGTATATGTTTGGTTTGAGAATTCATGAGATATGATGATTATCTTTTGGGTTAAGTTGTTGTTGTTGTGTTCTTGGTGAATAAGAGTAATTGGATAAAAATGATGAAGTTGTTGTTAATTTGATCAAGTTGATGCTATAATAATTAAGATGAGTGAGTGTGGTTATGTCGCTTATGAAGAAAAGTTGTTATTGTTGTTGATGCCATGTTTGGATGTTAAGTTGTTTGGTAAAAATTAGTTTTGAGAAGATAATTCGGGTTAATTGGAAAACATGGTAAATATTGATGAAAGTGATTATGATTAAGTTGTTTAAGTTAGGTTTGAGGTGTAATTGATGGGATAAAATTGGTTTAAGGATTTGGGACGATTTTGATGCGAATTGGATCGAAAAACGGTGTTTTCACAAAAACGCGAAAAATCAGAGTTTGTTGTCCTGTCAGGACCGCACGACCGTGCGCCCCTGTGGCACGGACCGTGCGCCCATGTGGCAAGACCATGCGCCCCTGTTGTGTAGGGAAACTCCAAATTTTGTGACTTTTTGAGGTTTCTAAAGGATGTGAATGGGTCCCAAAACCCTAAACTTGATCATTAGGAGTGTAATTAAGATGTATATGATTGATAAACATGGTATATGTGGAGAGGTAACTTAGAAATGGAAATGGTTAGAGAGGAACTTGTGAATTGTCTTTAAATGAGTTATGAGATGTGTGCAAACTTGCTAATTGACTAATGAGGTATGATTGATGATAAAACATGATAAGTATGTGAGATGGTGATGAATTAATTAGTGATAGGTTAATGAAACCTTGTTTGATTAAGCTTGGACCGTGAACTATGTGAAAGAGATGAAATGAAAACATGTCGTTATGATGATTATGATATGTCGATGATTAAATATGTTGAATGCGGTGAATTGATTATATGATGATAGTAGTGGCGTAAATGATTTATCGATGTGATTAAATGGTGATGTGGTGATGATATGAATTGTGTGGATGTATTGATTTGATAATGCAATTGAAAGTTGTGTGGTGATATGTTATATGATGGAGTGAATTGTATAACTATGAGCTATAATAGTGTTGTGCATTGTCAAGTTCGTACGTGATATCCATGCATTCATGGTTAGTCGTACTTATGTACAAATTGTTGCGGGATTTAAGATCTCGATATAGTTGTGTGGGAATTCAGTAATATACCTATGAATATCCAGATAGTTGTGGGATTCTAAGATCTCGATATAGTTGTGGGATCACTCAGTAACAGACCTCTGGTATCCAAAAGTTGGTACTACATGCATGTAGGGTCATGTTAGGCGCATTGCATGAACATGAGGAGTCGTATGTGGCAATGTTTTGGCGCGAACTTGTGCATCTACTTGGTAAATGTATAATTGGTGATGTTGATGAGATGTGATTGACTTACAGTTGATTTGATGATTATTGTTGATGAGATGTGAATGATATATATTTGATTTGCCGATTACTTTGATGAGAATATGCTATGTATGCTTTGTGAGTCTTGTTTTTAAGGTGTTGATGTAACCAAACTCTTAATTGATTGTAAATGTGATATGAATGTTGAGTGTTTGTAACCAAGCTTATTATGATGTATGCTTATATGATGTTGTTGTTTTGCCTGAACTTACATGCGTTATAATCCTTTTATGTTGAACGTATATCTTACCCTCTAGTGGCTTTTTGGTCGCCATCATCCTCGTGGTGTAGACGTGCAGGTTGAGGACTAACTTTGCTTGTGAGTATGATGAGGACGGCGTGATGCCTACTCTTTTATCTGCTTTGAGGAGTCTAGATTAGATGCTCTGATCTAGGATTTTTAGGGGGTGTCTTACCTTGTTTTTGGATTGATGTTGATGGATCTATATGATCTTGCTGTTGATGTACTTATGTTTTGAGATTTTGTGATGTGACCCGAGATTATATTTGTCGAGATGTTTATTTCCGCTGTGATCTGTTATATATTTGATGAGATTTTTATCATGAGAAACTAGTATGAGATGTTTGGCGAATAATAACACCTTGATGTTTGATTATCTGTATGATTTATTATTTAAATATTAGTCTCGGGGTTCAGGGTGTTACAAACAACATCTCTCATTAGACAAAATATTGACATAAGGATACATGACATCATCTATCAGGTCTCCAAACAACTTGCTGACATTATGAAACCCATGATTCGAAATGAGTTTCAAGAAGCCAAGGATTTGGAGGCTGTGAGAGCCAATTCTGGTGACAATTTAGTCACCTACATTCCACAAGGTAGGCAAGGAAGCCAATATCAGGCATGCGTTGTTTAACAAAGCCAGCTGATTATTGCATGTGTATGGCCTCAACAGGTCCATGGCTGATGAAACACAAATAATCCAAGAGAAAATGTTTGGTACTCATATATGATATGATTGCTTCAAGTTCAACTTTTAGGATTTTCTTATGATGGAGTAACGCTTTCAATTCAACTTCGTAGAGAATAAACTTTCCATACAATTTCTATTCTTGATCGGTTGTCACTTTTAACTATTCATCAAACATAGAGAATTCATGGATCAACCAATCTAACTTGACTTTTATGGCCTCTAGTTGGTCTAGCAGGTGATTTATCCTAGCATTCATCACCTAGAGACGATGCAAACATGCCTGTTGGAACAAAATGTATGAACAAGTCTCTTTTGAGTTTTGATGATAACAAAGTGTTAAAAAAGAAAATTGGATATGCTAATGCTTGTTCTAAGTGTGCAGGACCATATAATTAATTGTTGTATCTAATGGTGGTTCTGGAAGATCAAGTTAAGAGCAAAAGGAAATTATTGAAGCTTGTGTTGCAATCAGCGTCTGAAGGTGCGTCTGAAGACAGCGTCTGATGAACAGTGCGTCTGAAGACAGCGTCTGATGACCAGCGTCTGATGACCAGTGCATGTGATGAACAGTGCGTTTGAAGTCTGCTTCTGAAGAAGTGCGTCTGATGAACAGTGTCTGATAACCAGCTTCTGAAGTCTGAGTTTTAAAGAAACGCAGAAGTCAACAATTGCAACTGTCAAGAGTAAAGTACTGTACGGTCAGAACAGCTCTTTGCAACAGTTGTCTCCTTGGTCGAAACATTCTCCCTGTTTCAAGGAAACAATTCAAAATTCCATTCCACTGTTCCTCTGTTACACACACAATGTCAGGAAGGAATTAATGCTGGATATAGCTTCTATTGCAACGGCTCTTTTGATGAAACTGGCTCTTCTCAACAGCTCTTAATCCCTCTATTAAGGATTGAAGTTTTGAAGAAGAAGATTAAGACTCATAAGACTGAAAACGTAATACTCTGTTTTCTGAAACACAATTCTGCCAAATTTGAAAGTCATCAAACAACTTAGAAATTCTTACAAACTTCTTATCTTAGAATTTCTTAAGTATAGAGTCTTAAATCTGTGTTGTATTTTGTGAACACCACTGATAGTATGTCAAGTGTTCAACTCAAACATATTCCTTTGTAAATCTGTTTGATTCAAAGTCTCTTACTTAGTGTTTGAGCAAAGAAGTCTCTTATTTTGTGTTTGAGCATAGGAAGTCTCTTACTTAGTGTTTGAGCAATTGGAAGTCTCTTACTTTGTGTTTGAGCATAGGAAGTCTCTTGCTTTGTGCTTGAGCAATTGTAATCTTTGTGATTATAGTGAAAATCTCTTGTAAGTGACAAGGGGACTAGACTACTTCTGGGTTGTGGAAGGAACCATGATAAACTGCTTGTGTCTCTCTCTCTCTCTCTCATTTACTTTATATCTGCTACACAACACTCTGAAACAGAGCATCAGAATCTGATCAATAACAGATTCTGAACTATCATTAAGTTCTTGAGAAAGAAAAGAAAAAGCCAACACAATTCAACCCCTTTCTTGTGTTTTTCTCACCTTCAGTTGGTATCAGAACTCCGGTTCTGATATTCAATCACCTAACAGTGAGTCAGTAAAGATCCTGAGAAAAACATGTCTTCTAGTGGTTCCCCTCCACCCATTCCTGGAGATCACACTTCTGTATCATATGACTATGGTACAAGTGAAAGGAAATCTCGCTCACACCATAAACCTCCTATGTTTACTGGTGATCCTGAGAAATTTTCATGGTGGAAAAGCAAAATGTATAGTCATATCATTGGAATAGATGATATTCTATGGGACATCATTGAAGATGGTATAACTATACCAGTTGATGAAGAAGGAGTAGCTATTAACAGAAGAGGCCTTACTGATGCTGAAAGAAAGATCTACAGAAAACATCACAATATTAGAGGTATCATTGTGGACTCTCTACCCCACAGTGAGTATCTTAAGCTAAGTGATAAATCAACAGCAAAAGCTATCTTCACCTCTCTCTGCTCTAACTATGAAGGAAACAAGAAGGTTAGAGAAGCAAAAGAAAACCTTCTGGTTCAGTAGTATGAGCTGTTCAGAATGAAGGAGGATGAAAATATTGAGACTATGTTCTCAAGATTTCAGACTCTGGTTTCTGGACTTCAGATTCTGAAGAAAAGCTATACTATTGTTGATCATGTGAATAAGATCCTCAGAAGTCTGCCATCTAAATGGAGACCCAAAGTGACTGCTATTGAGGAAGCTAAAGATCTAAATACTCTAAGTATTGAAGATCTTATAAGCTCTCTCAAAGTGCATGAACTGGGACTCAATGAAGGTGAATCTGTTAGAGAGTCTAAGTCTATAGCACTGAAATCCAAAAGAAAGTCTGTAAAAGTTCTAAAAGCTATAGAATCTGATGAAGAATCTCCTGAGGGAAATTCTGAAGAAGATTCAGATGCTGAGGAACTTGCAATTCTTTCTAAAAGATTTCAGTACTTAATGAAAAGACAAAACAAGTTCTCTAACAGGAGTAGTAACTTCAAAGGATCTGGTTCCAAGAAGGAAGATCAGAAGGGTTGCTACAACTGCAAGAAAACTGGTCATTTCATTGCTGAATGTCCTGAACTACAGAAGGATAAGTCAAAGGAGAAATCCAAAAAGACCAGCTCTAAATCAAGCAACTTCAGAAACAAGCTCAAGAAAAGTCTTATGGCAACATGGGATGATCTTGATAATGAATCTGAATCTGATAAGGATGATGAAGAGGAAGCTAACCTGGCTTTAGTGGCAACAGTATCCTCTGATACAGAGTTAGGTTCAGACTCTGAAGATGAAGATGAGGTATATTCTGAACTTATTGAAACAGTTAAAGATCTTATGAACCACCTCAGAAGCAAGTTGAGTCAATTAAAATCTTTGAAAAATAAATATAACTTGCTGACTGATGAGAATCTTCAACTTCAGAATCACATCAATGAGATTGATGAAGAAGTTAAAGAACTCAGAGAAATGGTTCATAAGAAATCTGATGAAATTCCAAGTGAACAAGAAATTGCACTTCAGGATTTTATCTTAACTGGAATCAACAGAAGTAAGATTGCTTCTATGATTTATAATATTAGCAGAAACAGAGGAGAAGGTATTGGTTTCAAAAATGATCCATTCAATCATTCAAAAGAAACAAATATACCATCCTGTTCTTGAAATATTATGAAAGGCTCTAAGGTGTGTTTTGTACTTGCTTCTGAGATTTTTGAGAAACAGATTTATCAGAAAATGAGACTGCTAAACCTGAGGTTCTGAACAACTCAGAATCCAAAACTTCTAAACCTAAGGGAAAGATGAAGGCAAAATCTAAAACTTTGCGAAAGTCTAAACCAAAAGGTTCTAAGTCTAGGACTATGAGGAAAACAGACTTTAAATCTGAAAAGGTTCAAAGTCTGAAGAGTTCAGAACCTAAGACAAGCAAGTTTCAGACTCTGAAAAATTCAGACTCATATTTTCAAAAGGTTGTGTTTGTAAAACCTTCAAGGAATAATAAACCAGTTTATACAAAACCTTTTAAACCTCAGAATGCCAGACCAAAGGTTCAAAGGAAGCCTTATCCTTTCAGAACTAACCAAAGAGGACCCATAAAGATATGGGTACCTAAATCTGAAATCATTTCTGTTGCAGATATGCTTGACAGCCAAAGAAAAGGAAAAATCTTGGTACCTGGACAATGGCTGCTCGCGTCACATGACAGGAGAAAGGTCTATGTTCCAAACCCTGACCATGAAAGAGGGAGGAACTGTGGGATTTGGTGGAAATCAGAAAGGCAAGATCATTAGTACTGGTAAGATAGGTAATTCTTCCCTTTCCATTGATAATGTCTGGTTGGTAGATGGACTAAGACATAACCTACTTAGCATAAGTCAATTATGTGACAGTGGTTATTATGTCCTGTTTGATAAGAACACTTGCACTGTAATCAACAACAAAGATAAATCAGTTGTGTTCAAAGGAAAGAGGAAGAACAATGTTTATAAAATAAATTTTTCAGAACTGATTGATCAGAAGGTAGTTTGTCTTCAGTCAGTGAGTGATGAGAAATGGGTATGGCACAAAAGGTTGGGACATGCTAACTGGAGACTCATCTCTAAGCTTAGCAAGTTACAACTGGTCAGAGGCTTACCAAACATTGACTATCACTCAGATGCTCTTTATGGAGCATGCTAGATAGGAAAAATTGCTAAAACTTCTTTTAAATCCAAAAATATTGTTTCTACCTCCAGACCCTTAGAACTACTTCACATTGATCTATTTGGTCCTGTTGGAATAGCATCAATCAATGGGAAGAAGTATGGGTTAGTAATTGTTGATGATTACAGTAGGTGGACTTGGGTTAAATTCCTAAGAACCAAAAATGAAACATATGATGTGTTCAACAAATTCTGCAAGCAAGTACAAACAGAAAATGATTTGAAAATTTTAAAAGTTAGAAGTGATCATGGTGGTGAATTTGAAAATAAACCATTTGAAACTTTTTGTGAAGAACATGGAATTCTCCATGAGTTCTCTTCTCCTAGAACTCCACAACAAAATGGAGTTGTAGAGAGAAAGAACAGATCTTTGCAAGAAATGCCCAGAACCATGATTCATGAATCTAAAATTCCAAAGTACTTCTGGGCAGAAGCTGTTAACACAACATGTTATATTCAGAATAGAATCTATATAAGACTAATTCTGAATAAAACAGCATATGAATTATTCAAAGGAAGAAAGCCAAGCATTTCTTATTTTCATCAGTTTGGATGTACATGTTACATTCTAAACAATAAATTCTACCTAAAGAAATTTGATGCTAAGGCTCACAAGGGTATCTTTTTAGGATACTCTGAGAGATCTAAAGCATACAGAGTGTACATGAAACACATGTTGTTGAAGAATCAATACACATTAGGTTTGATGACAAGAAGCCTGATAATAAAATATCAGAGCTAGTTGAGAGTTTTGCAGATATACGGCTCTCAGTGGACACTTCAGAACCTGAACAGAATTCTGAGTCTGAAGAAAGTCCAGAAGCTGAAAATCCTGCAGAAGCTGAAAAACTCTCAAATGTTGACACTCCTCCTGAAGCTAATCAAGTTCAAGATGGTTCTGAACAAGGTCTTAATGATTATCAAGAAGCAAATCCACCCAGAAACTCATTCAAGTATAAGTCTTCACATCCTGAAGAGTTGATCATTGGAAACAATGATAGTCCAAGAAAGACCAGATCAGCATTCTATCAGAATGACTCATTGCTTGGATTACAGTCAATGATTGAACCTACAACAGCTGATGAAACACTTGCAGATGATGGATGGATTGTGGCTATGCAAGAAGAACTCAATCAGTTTCAAAGAAATGATATTTGGGATTTAGTTGTAAAACCAAATCACAAGAACATTATTGGAACAAAATGGGTGTTCAGAAACAAGCTGAATGAACAAGGAGAAGTAGTCAGAAACAAAGCTAGACTGGTTGCTCAAGGCTACAGTCAGCAGGAAGGAATAGATTACACTGAAACATTTGCTCCAGTTGCAAGATTGGAAGCAATCAGGTTACTTCTTTCCTATGCAGTAAATCATAATATCATTCTATATCAAATGGATGTTAAGAGTGCTTTTTTAAATGGAGTCATTTCTGAAGAAGTGTATGTCAAACAACCTCCTGGTTTTGAAGATTTAAAACATCCAGATTTTGTTTTTAAACTTAAGAAATCACTGAATGGTCTGAAACAAGCTCCCAGAGCTTGGTATGAGAGACTAAGTAATTTCTTACTTAAAAATGATTTTGTACGAGGACAAGTTGATAATACACTTTTCAGAAAGACACTTAAGAAAGTCATCTTAATTATTCAAATCTATGTTGATGATATTATATTTGGTTCTACTAATGCTACTCTTTGCAAAGAATTTTCTAAGTTAATGCAGGACGAATTTGAAATGAGCATGATGGGAGAATTGAAGTTCTTTCTTGGAATTCAAATCAACCAATGCAAAGATGGAGTGTATGTTCATCAATCAAAATATACAGAGGAGCTTCTGAAGAAGTTCCAGCTTGAAGATTGTAAATTGATGACAACACCAATGCATCCAACCTGCAATTTAAGCAAAGAAGACACTGGCTCAAAGGTAGATCAGAAGCTCTACAGATGTATGATTGGTTCTCTGTTATACTTAACAGCTTCTAGACCAAATATTTTGTTTAGTGTATGCTTGTGTGCAAGATTCCAATCAGATCCTAGAGAATCTCATATGACTGTTGTCAAGAGAATCTTCAGGTATCTGAAGGGAACAACTAATCTTGGACTTCTGTATAAGAAATCCTTAGATTACAAGCTGGTTGGATTATGTGATGCTGATTATGCTGGTGACAGGATTGAAAGAAAATTCACCAGTGGAAATTGTCAATTCCTTGGTGAGAATCTGATATCCTGGGCCAGCCAATTCCTTGGTGAGAATCTGATATCCTGGGCCAGCAAAAGACAATCAACTATTGCATTGTCAACAGCAAAAGCAGAATACATCTCAGCTGCAAGTTGTTGCACACAACTGCTCAGGATGAAACATCAGTTGGAAGACTATCAGATTCATGAAAACAACATTCCTATTTTCTGTGATAATACTGATGCAATCTGTTTGTCTAAAAATCCAATTCTACATTCAAGAGCCAAGCATATTGAAATTAAACATCATTTTATTAGAGATTATGTTCAGAATGGGGTTTTGGATAGTCAATTCATTGATACTGATCATCAATGGGCTGATATATTTACAAAACCCCTCACAGAAGATAGATTTAATTTTATTAAAAAGAATCTGAACATGCATTTCATCTCTTAAAAAAATTGCTTGACTCTAAATAGAAACTGAGAATCTGAAGTTCATCAGAAGCTAAGACTTAACAGACACTCACTTTGAGAGTCTGAAGAAAGTTCAGCTTCTGAAGACATCAGAGTCTGAGTTTCAGAATCTGAATTTTTGACTTCTGATAAAACTCATTATAAGTGGACACTTTACACGTGGCCCACTAAGGAGAGTGAATCTGAACAGTAGTCTAACACTTGGTCAGAATCTGATAAGTTATAACTGCTGGGCAGTGATGAGATAGCCTTGAAAGTTGTACTTTGCCCCTCCTAAAGTCATCAATGTGCAGTTGTGTTTAAAGTTTTTCTGTTTTCAGTTTCTGAAATGTTTTAACAAAAACACTCAAAACACAGTTACACTTTCACTTTCTCATCTTATATGTTCAGTTTTCAGACCCTTTTAAAAAATCTCATTTCTGTCTGAAAAAGTTCAGTAGTACTGAACCATATGTTCTGAACAATTGTGTCTGAAAGAGTTCAGCAGTACTGAACCATATGTTCTGAACAATTGTGTCTGAAACAGTTCAGTGGTACTGAACAAAATGCTCTGAACATTTTTATCTCACGTTTTAACTCTCTTAAAAATTCTTGAATTTTCTTTTTGTTGATGACAAAAGGGGGAGTAAAAGTAACAAGTATTTCAGGCTCTGAGCTCAGAACATAAGTTAATTATTGAAAATTAATTAACTTAGGAGAACATTTTCTCATCTCTGAGCCTCTGATTTAAATTCTGTGAGATAATCTGATTTAAATTCTGTGAATTAAACTGAATTTAAATAACTTGGATAAAACTCAAGGGGAGCTTACAAACCTTACCTTGTGAATTATCAGATTCAGGGGGAGCTTACAAACCTTAGACCCTTCAGTTTGTTATTTAAATTCTGAATGTATTTACACTTTATTGATTTAAATGGAATTTAATTAACCTAGATAAGACTCACGAGGAGCTTACAAACCTCACCTTGTGGATTATCAGACTCAGGGGGAGCTTACAAACCTCAGACCCTGAAGTCAACTTGTAAATTAAATTAACAACAATTTCTATTAATACTTATGTTTGTCATCATCAAAAAGGGGGAGATTGTTGGAACAAAATGTATGAACAAGTCTCTTTTGAGTTTTGATGATAACAAAGTGTTAAAAAAGAAAATTGGACATGCTAATGCTTGTTCTAAGTGTGCAGGACCATATAATTAATTGTTGTATCTAATGGTGGTTCTGAAAGATCAAGTTAAGAGCAAAAGGAAATTATTGAAGCTTGTGTTGCAATCAGCGTCTGAAGGTGCGTCTGAAGACAGCTTCTGAAGGTGCGTCTGAAGACAACTTCTGAAGGTGCGTCTGAAGACCAGCTTCTGAAGACAGCGTCTGATGAACAGTGCGTCTGAAGACAACGTCTGATGACCAGCTTCTGAAGACAGCGTCTGATGACCAGTGCATCTGATGAACAATGCGTCTGAAGTCTGCTTCTGAAGAAGTGCGTCTGATGAACAGTGTCTGATAACCAGCTTCTGAAGTCTGAGTTTTAAAGAAACGCAGAAGTCAACAATTGCAACTGTCAACAGTAAAGTACTGTACGGTCAGAACAACTCTTTGCAACAGTTGTCTCCTTGGTCGAAACATTCTCCCTATTTCAAGGAAACAATTCAAAATTCCATTCCACTGTTCCTCTGTTACACATACAATGTCAGGAATGAATTAATGCTGGATATAGCTTCTATTGCAATGGCTCTTTTGATGAAACTGGCTCTTCTCAACAGCTCTTAATCCCTCTATAAAGGATTGAAGTTTTGAAGAAGAAGATTAAGACTCATAAGACTGAAAACGCAATACTCTGTTTTCTGAAACGCAATTCTGCCAAATCTGAAAGTCATCAAACAACTTAGAAATTCTTACAAACTTCTTATCTTAGAATTTCTTAAGTATAGAGTCTTAAATCTGTGTTGTATTTGGTGAACACCACTGATAGTATGTCAAGTGTTCAACTCAAACATATTCCTTTGTAAATCTGTTTGATTCAAAGTCTCTTACTTAGTGTTTGAGCAATTGGAAGTCTCTTACTTTGTGTTTGAGCATAGGAAGTCTCTTACTTTGTGCTTGAGCAATTGTAATCTTTGTGATTATAGTGAAAATCTCTTGTAAGTGACAAGGGGACTGGACTACTTCCGGGTTGTGGAAGGAACCAGAATAAACTGCTTGTGTCTCTCTCTCTCTCATTTACTTTATATCCGCTGCACAACACTCTGAAACAGAGCATCAGAATCTGATCAATAACAGATTCTGAACTATCATTAAGTTCTTGAGAAAGAAAAGAAAAAGCCAACACAATTCAACCCCTCTTCTTGTGTTTTTCTCACCTTCAATGCCTTCTTCACCGCATCCAATGCAAAGAAATTAGTTTTGAAATATGACTTGTCCTCTTCTAACATGGTTATCTTGTGAAGACCACCAAAGAGATGAGCATGATGGGAGATCAGGCCAAGATAGTCTTTTAAAGCAATTTACAGGTCAGGAAGCATGTTCGGATCATCTTGTGAGAAGGTAATGACATCTTCTCAGCAGCTAATAGTCGAATCAAAAACACCCTGAAGGCAGTTATTTCGTCGGCACCAAGCAGAGGTTGTTTTGCAACACAATACTGAATTTGACTAGATCCTCTTGAAAGGTCGGAGGCTTCACCATGAGCTGATGGAGGTTTTCGAGATCTGAAATTAGACTTTGGGGTGGAGGAATACACCATGACTCATAGTATCAGTCCATGTTACAAGAAACCCATTTTTTATGAAAGCATACAAGTTTTGGTGATAGAGATACAACCGAAACAGAAAAAAGTGGTGAGAACAAGTTTCTCGACTACTTAAAGCCACAAAGAAAAAACGTGGATGCCCACAATGAAATTTCATTAATATCCATAAAAGGGTAGCCACAAAGCCGACTACTTGGCTGATTGTTATGAAAAAAAAGGAAAATAAAGATCACCTAAGAGATACTATGTTTTTACTCGAACAAAATATAACAAACTACATAAGGCTAAGCTCAGACATCATTTAAGTCTTCTATGAACACGCTTCTTGTGCAAATTTCTCTGCATCCTACTTGAGGGGAGTCTTCTTGGTCTATAAAAGGAGTAAAAGATCCTTACTGTTTGAGTTAAAAAGGGGAAAAAGGATTATTTGCACAAAAGCAACTCACCCTGACTAAAATAAGAGCATGATGCTTTATCCACATAGAAGCAAGTGAAGATGGAGAAGGAGAACCTACTGGTTTGAAGTTCTCAGCCATATGAGGTTTGTTGTATTAGTTTTAATGTTTGAAGAAAGAAAGAGGAGCTAGGAAAATGCTTGATCAAGAAAGGGTAGTCAAATACGATTGAAAGGATCATCTAAGCGTATATAGTCGATGAAGTGTCAGTGATAAGCGTACCATCTTCTGAGGCAAGTAAAGCTGACAATGGGAAGAGTAATTGCCATAATGGAGGAAAATAATTATGAGAGTTGGTTGGCCGAAGTAAAGATGACGTAAGATGGTTCAATTTTCTACTTTACGGTGCAATGATGGCAATGTTCACGCAGAACTGCAGTTAATTACGTCACATCAACTCGTTTCTCGAAATCAACCGATGATAGAACGTAAGGGGGTCATTTGTTTACATATAAAAATAATTATCATGTTAGCCAAACTAGGTAAATAGGCGATGCTAGAGCTACTAAGTGAAGGATATGATTCTTTTTCAAGACCACTAAGAAGATGCGTCGTGAAAGGCTTAAAACGGAGTCACAAGCATATTGGAACTGGACAATGATGCATTATCCACGATCTCTGCTCTCAGCGCCAATAACCGTTCTGAGGAACGAGGGAAGATACATGATATGTAGTGGAGCTACGCACAAAAAGACCTCGTTAACAAATCTTGTCAAGGAGATGAAGTAGACGCCAAACTTGGGGTGTCATGGTTCCACTAACAAGAAATTTATCATGCAACCCCAACAAAAATTAGCCGAATAAAGATTACACACTATAGGTCATATTGTTTGGCTAATAGACAATAATCACACTTTTGTAAAAAAAAAAAGACAATAATCACACAATACATAATTTGATCATACATTGTAATTGAGAATCCAATCAATCAAAGAAGCTTATTTTCACAAATTTATATCTTTATCTTTATGCTTTTATTTATGAATTTCTTAGTGTAACTCAAATCTCTAAAGCAACTGTGAGTAGTTAGCGAACCCACAACTGAGAAATATAGTTCATCCCTTAGTATTAACCGCTTGGAGCAAAGAGAATCACAGTTGAGGGAACTCAGCCGACCTCGACTTATTTCAGCCTCCATCAACAATTTCATTAGTCTATTAGTTCATTAGTCTAATTTTAAAGACAGAACAAATTGCTTATTTGAATATGTGAATATGAAATAGACTAGCGTGTCATATCATACTTTCAAAAGGCTGGACTCAAGCCTATCATATAAGTTTATGAAAGATTACAAATAAGACTTAGATTTTAAGTTTTTTGACAAGTCAAATTTTGACTTTTTAAAGCCCATCACAACCTCACCTATTCCAATCCATAATGACATTGTTTCACACTTTATAAATTTCATGAACTAAAATAACTTTTTTTGTTTCTCACAAATTCTCATCATCAAAAGTAATTCTATTCAAGAGATATCAATCTATAAACAAGTGTATTTCTCTCGACTAAGATTGAAATCTTGATTCACGTTCCCGCTCATTCCGCTAGACCCAACCTAATTGATGTCCCAAAGTAACATTTTACTCCAATTTTACATGCATTTCCTTTAATCTCTTATGAACATGTGTTTCATCCTCTCAACTTGCACACTTGATAAAAAGTTGGGCCCCGGTTGTTTTACATATATCACACCCCACATGAAATTGGCTAGCCTTTTTCACCTTTTGAAGATTCAATCCAACCGTACATCTCTTCACTATCACAAAATTTTGCTATATATGAACAAATAAATAAAATCCAATACCTACAAAACCAACTGAAATACTGAACCTTGTCCTTCCTCCTTTGTCCTTTCAAAAAACCTCCACTTATTTAACTTCTCTCCTTTCTTTTCCAAAAACACCAAAACCATCCATTCATTCACATTTCAACTCTCAACCTTCAAAAACCAAAAAACATCATATATTCATAAAAAAAATAACATCATATCAAGTATCAACAACATCATCAAATCAAACACTCAAGGTCACATACTAACCTTGATCGTCGGAGTGTTTGCAAGTACACCATCTGATCACACGTTGTTCTTAGTCCACTCCGGATCACACAATATGTTGCCAAACCCAACAACCACCGTCCCCGACGCCATCGCCCGCTACCACACCCACGCAGTCTCTCCCAACCAGTGTTGCTCCGCTGTCATCCAACAAATCGCCGCACCCGTCTCCACGGTCTGGTCCGTTGTCCGTCGCTTCGACAATCCACAAGCCTACAAACACTTCGTCAAAAGCTGCCATGTCATCCTCGGCGACGGCAACGTCGGCACTCTCCGTGAAGTTCGCGTCATCTCCGGCCTCCCCGCCGCCGTCAGCACCGAACGTCTCGAAGTCCTAGACGATGAACGTCACGTCATCAGCTTCAGCATGATCGGTGGTGATCACCGTCTTGCTAACTACCGTTCTGTCACCACTCTTCACCCTAGTCCGATCTCCGACGAAGATGGCAACCACCGCTCCGGTACGGTGGTTGTTGAGTCATACGTTGTTGATGTTCCACCGGGAAACACCACTGATGATACATGTGTCTTTGTTGATACTATTCTTCGGTGCAACCTTCAATCTCTCGCGAAATTTGCTGAGAATTTGGCTTCAACGAGATCAAATCAACGATAAATTCATCGTAAATTTTCTCCTTCTTTTTTTTTTTAACTTCTGATTTTTACTCGTTTGCTACAATTTTTTACTTGTAATAATATTAGTGATTAAGTTGCTATATATTTTTGTTTTTATTTTATTTTATTTTATTATTGTTAGGTTATGGAAGTTTGTTGCCAGAGAAAGAGTTTCTCTTCTACCAAGTTATGTGATCCTTTTTAATATTGTTTCACTAAAGTGAAAATGAAACTAGGGTTAATTTCTGTAATGTTCGTGTAGTCTTTGTTTGTTCTCATTGTACTAATTTTCACCTTGAGAATACGCATTGTAGAAAAAGAATTAATTAGTATAATTTATATTCTGTGGTAATTAATTAATGATTCATATATAAAAGGAGAAATGCACCGACTATAATATATGTACTTGATAAATTAATTGGATTCACGAGTTTGTGTGAGCTGATTATTATAGCTACAAGTAGTTGTTTTGTAAATTTGGGTATTGGTGATGATTGATGCGAATGATACACATGAAATGGTGAGAGCTTTTGAATTTTGAGCTTTCCATAAGTTAAGGCGAATGTGACGATGGCTATGATTTTGGATGCAACTTGCGGTATGGGGCTGGTGAGGTTCTGTTTGTGCCTTCACTTTCTGTCTACTTTGCTTAACATCAATCTATGTGATCATTTTATTTTTACCATATAGTTCTCATCGTCATAATTCAAATTACAAACTGTAGCAATATTAATATATATGCTTGCTAGGTAAATTTTTGAAGCAAAAAAGTAAATTTTTTTAGGAGCGCGGCTATGTGTATAAATTATCTTTTAAATAATCATCTTATAGATTTGAATGAGTTGTTTTTTTTTTTTTAAGAATTGAGTAAGTAATATATATAGTGAGATTAATATTATTACATTACACACCAATATGGCATTTAAAAAAGTTGATAACATGACTCTTCCATAAAAAAACAAGTTAAAATTTTAGAGTCGTCATTTGAGCGACGGTTTAACTTTTAATGAAAATAATCAAATGTACTTGTTGTTGACTCAAGAATTAGTCTAATAGCATGTCTAAACAGTCTAAGACATATATAGGTCAAAGATTCTAATGGTGGGTTAGAAAGTAATTGTCTAGTGTATTTTTATTTATTTATCATAAAAAAGAGTATGTGTTTATTTTGTTTTAAAAAAGTGATAAATATGGAATAAATGTGGATATATAATAACATCTCACAAGACAAACCTTGTATTCAAATGTAATGCATTCTTTGAAATCTTATTTTACTTATTATATAAGCAATTGAAACCCAAACAAAAAGCTCTTTACTTTCACTCTGCCCCAACATTATTATTGTTCACAACAAGTTGGGCTACTAGCTACTAAATTGACATTAACTAGATTCAGAAAAGAAACAAATTAATATATAGAATTAATGTATAATATATGTAGCTTAGCTGTATTCGGCTGTAACATGACTTTGTCTGGGCTTTTCAAAGAATGTATATTCCCTGAGTTCCAAACCATCCATGACACAATAAATTATCATTTACGCAAAGACAGAAAAAGACATGCAAGTTGCAGCATAATAATAGTACTATTTTGCTGTTGCTGAGCCACATAGGGTTTATTTAATTCGAATAAAAAAGAAGCAAAATCAAAGAAATGAAATGTCGTTCATAGCATGGGTTAGTTTGAATAAATCAGTGGTACGTCGTCGTCAGTTTATGCAACTTGATGAGCAAGTGGGAGGGATAAAGTTAAACATATTTAAACAAGAGAGAGAGAGAGAAATACTCTTCATGAATCATGATCCTCGTGCAGTGTAGTTTGATAGTTTCTTTCTACCCCCACCCCTTTATTTCCTTGACTAATTATATATATTTTTTTTAATGGAGAGACTATTTTTAAAATCTGTTCAGGGTCTCGGGGGAGGTAGAAACACAATAAGAACTTTTTGAATGGGAATGGAAAAATAACTCCAGTTACTTCGGAAATGGTAAGATCGTTGGCACAAGAAAGAAGGGTTCATCCATCTCATCTTACCTTAGTTCTGATTTATCCATTTTTTTAAGAATACTGAGTCGGTTCTTTTCTTACGCGTATTGAATAGAACACTGATCCAAATCTTGTTCATATAAAATGCATTTTATAATAGTGAAATGAGACAAATACACATGACATGACAAAATGAAATACATAAGAAAAGTGACATGTGACAAATTGAACAATAAACATATGTATATGAAAAGAAACATATTCGTTACAATTTTAAAAATTAAATTCTAATTACTATCATTTATGGCTTACCAAAAGGACAATACATATACCTACAATTAAATTTTGTCAAAAAAAAATACCTACAATTAAATAATAAGCTATACTAATTACATTCAATCACAATTTAAAAAAAAACAAATAAGAAATTATATTAAACTAACATAATGAAAAAAAAAAGTCATTTTTTTTTGTCAAGAAAAAAGGTCAGATTTTATCTCACACACACACATAATATGTTTCTTCAAAATTCAATTTCAAAAACAATAACAATAATATTTTAAAATGAAATTCAAAAAAGTTATATACTTTTTTTATTATATACAAATTTAAATAATTAACATAACTTATTTGAATATTTTTATGTTATATCAAAATATTATTATTACATTACTAACCAATTATGAAAAATCTGAATTTTTATCCAGTTTTTATTATATGTAAAAAATAAATAGTTTTTAACACAAAAAATTGGCATTGAAGCAATTTATAAACATTAGAGAGAATAATAAAATATAAGAGAATATTTGATATATGAAATAAAATTCATAAGTTGTTAAAAAAATAGTTTCATTTCACCGATTCACATTACTTCCGTTTTCCTTAACAAAAACATTATAATGATTTCATTCAAAAATAAATAGTACCAAACTTTGAAAATCAATCTCTTAAACCACTTATTCAAAATAAAATAAGTTATGATACGTTGAATCAGAAAATAATTCTGAGATAAGTTACTCTAGTTAATAATCAATTATAAACAATAAATTTCACTAATTCATTATTCATGAGACAAATATTTGTTGCCAATAAATATTAAAAAAAAACACGAGACAAATATTTTTCACTAATAAATATTAAAAAGCACGGGACACATACCTATAACCGATAAATATATATAATAAAAGACAAATATTAGTAATTGATACATAAAAAACACGGGATAAATATTTTTAAATGATATATACAAAAACATGATATATATATATATATATATATATATATATACACACATAAATATTAAAAAAATAAAATTGGAAAAAATATTGTTATTGATACATAAAAAGAAAAACAAGAGATAAAAATAACACAAGACAAATATTCTTTACTATTACTTTAAACAAAATACAAGACAAATATTCATCACGAATAAATATTAAAAAAAACAGGACAAATATTTTTCTCTTATGCATAAAAATACATGAGGCATATATTTTCAATAAATAAATAAAAAACACATGTGTAATATTTTCCCCTAATACAAAAAAAATGTGGAATTAATATATATCACCAGAAAAAGAAAGATTTATTTTTCATTGATACATAAAAATACGGGACAAATATTTGACAGTGATAAATATTTAAAAAAATATGGCACAACTATTAATCCCTGAACCATCTTTCAAAAAAAAATAATCATTGAATCATGAAAAAAACACGGGGAAACTATTTGTCATTGATAAATATTAGTTTTTTCAAAACCAAAGTAATGCAAGATTCATTATCCAAATTCATTAAAAAAAATGAGAAATACAAATAAAGAAACGGGAAAATAGCTCTAACACCTTTTCAAAAAGAATTAAATCTAAAGTTAGACAAGTCTAACTTATTTCTTATGAATTCTAGGTTAATGTTATCAGGAAGAAAAGGGAACCAAACAAAAGAAGAAAATGATTTTTCTAACAGCCCGATTTTTTAGTATTAGATTTATTTACTATTATTATTATTATTATTAATTGTTTATTATATTTATTAATTATTTTGGTGACTTAGTGGGTTTTGAGTGATTAAGAGTATTTTGGTCATTTACGGGTTAGTGACATTTTTGTAATATGTTGGAAGTTAGAAATTTGAATTTTAGAGTATAGTGGTGAATTAGTAAAATGGGAGGTTTAAGTGAAGTAAAAGTGAAGAGAAATAGTTATGTGATAAAATGTGACTAAGCCCATTAATGGGAGTGACCCTAGCCCATTAATATTTAAAGAGAAATGTTAGTGTTAGTGACATGAAATTGCTTTTCCCACTTCAAAGAAAGGTAAAACACACCAGTAATTTACGTTTTTACCCCGGCGGCAGTTTGTTGCCGATGGGAAGGATCCGACAGCAGTTAGTTGCCGCCGTCCCCATCAGCAGTTAAATGCCGCTGCGATCATTACTTATGAAGCTCAGCACCCAGAACCTCCAACTTCATCTCTTCAAACTATAAAAACTCTCTCAAATCTTCCAAAAATCTCAAAATTTTCAACCTCAAATCAACCAACACTCCAATAACAAGTAAGTTTCCATAATCAATTTCATTGTCATTTTATGCTTATATGTTACATTTATTATCTTAATTTAATTTTTTTTTTTAGTTTTAGACTTCGTTTAATTTTTTATTTTTTTGGCAAGAAATGATAGATTGTTTACATGGAAATGACTTATGTTGCTTAAATGTTTAAATCTTTGCATGTTTATGTTGTAATTTTTAGCTTTAGGGTTTATGTATAATTTGCACTACAAGTGTTTGATGAAATGTTTGAATGAGTTTTTAATTGGATTGTTTTTAATTTCTTATGGTGTGGATCTGAAAAAATGGCTCAAGTATACTTTCATGTATCCTTCAACGGTGGTAACCAACATTTTTTCAAGGTTCGCGACGATGTGACGTTAAAAGAATTGAAGGATCTACTTCATGAAATCAACCAACGAATCAACCACGGAGACGCGAGGAGGGTGGAATACGTTTGGTATCACCGTCCATCGTTCGACTCAGACGGGAATTTGTCGTTCACTCGGTCGGAGTTAACGAACAACGACAACGTGAGGAGCATGTTCTCGATATTTGCTGAGCCGAACATGATCCCCCTCGACATGGATGTTACGTTGCTGAGGTCGCCTGAAGATATTCTCAAGAGTTTGGCTCGGCCAGATGAAGATGTTTAGGTAGTATTATTATGTTATGTCATTATTTTGTTGGATTTTAGTTTAATTCTTGTTAGTTTGCTGAAGATGTTGGCATTGAAGTATCTTATACTTATTGTAAATGTTTGCAAGTCTTTTTGGAAACTCAAAAGAATGAAGAGAACACAGCATGTATTCTGCGGAATCAGCTATATATGTTCTCACATCGAATTCCTTCGTATAGGATGAGTGTGACAAAAGGGAATGCAGTTCTAAGATGTTGTTTTGTACTTGATCATGCTCCTCTGTCAATTGAAACTTTGTCAGTTGGCAGGGCAGTAGGATTAAGTTCAAAAGAATATATTGGAATGCATTCATTTTTGTCATGACTTATCTTATATGAGGGAATTCGATGTAAAAACATATATAGCTAATTTCGTAGAATACATGTGTTGTGTTCTCTTCATTCTTTTGAGTCCAACGCTAAGTATAAGACACGAAAGCATATATATGTTTTCCGCAAACTTTCAAGAATTAAATTAAAATCCAACATCATTCATGATGATACAACATATTTAGGGATAATGTAATGTAATGTAACGCTTATTTTGTGAATTTTTAGTTCGGATCATGAAGGAATTGTTGTTATTGTTGTTTCGAAGTAATCAAAATAATCCAAATAAAGCAAAATAAACCCGAAAAAACTATGATAATGTGAATGTGCCATAAATTTACAAAAAAAAAAAATTTAACAAATGTCAACAAAAAAAACTAACAAAAGTCCTACAAAAATGTCATAATCCTGATCCTGGTCATCATGCTGCTGCTGCCGCCTCCTCGACCTCTTGGACAATATCGGTGTCATCATGTCCCTGATATGGCACATCGTCTGATATAGCTGCTCACTGCTCATCGCCTCCTGACCCAAGTAGTCATCAGCCTGGCTAGCAAGTCCACCAACCATGTCAATGGTATCAGGCGAGCCTCTCTCCTGGTGCCGCTGCTGATGGTGTGCAATGATCTGCTCCTCATTTGCTGGCCTCGGAGGAGATCCATCAATAGGTGGCAGAATCTTTGGGTGAGACACATGTCCGTACAACCTCATGTATCTCTCCTCGTACTGCCATGACTGATCAACCTCCTTACCCCACGCAGCCTGAGGAATGATCTGCACACGGAAGTCTAGGAAAGCCTGTGCAACGACCTAAAAAGGGAGAGGAAGCACAGACGTCGGAGCTCGGGGGATGTCCTGCACGTACCCGTATTGCCTTTTAACCGCTCAGGCAAGTGACGGTAGATGATGTCACGAACACACATGATCCAGCCTGAATACCAGCATATCTCCACAAACTCCTGGATCTCCCTATGATCCTCGTATGGCATCCAGGTAACATCATCCATCTCCAAACGATCCAGCGCCAGACGGTATGGCTTCAGATTCGCATGACCCCTGTGTGGAATCCATCTGGCCGCGCAAGGATAGTTTTGCCTGTATTTATCATTATGGTCATGTGGGTAGACTTCTGGAAAATGTGCCAAGAACCATCCCTGCACAAACCAAACACATTTATAAGTTATTAGCAAACATAGTAAATTAAAAGACATAGTAAATTAAAAGGCATAGTAAATTAAAAAGCATAGTAAATTATTGGCTAAATGCTTTTTTGGTCCCTTAAGTATTTATTCGGTATCGCTTTGGTCCCTTAAGTAATAAAAAGTCCGTTTCAGTCCTTTAACTTTATCTCGGTCACATGTTTTGGTCCTTTCTGTTAGGTTAATTTAAAAAACGTTAACGTTTTGGTCCCTTAACCATTTTTAAAAAACGTTTTGGTCCCTTAAATATTTAAGTTGTATTGTGTTGGTCCCTTAAGTATTTATATTGATATTAAAATGGTCCCTTCAAAATGCCCAGACTTAACATTTTTTAAGTAACCTACCAAAAAGGACCAAAACATGTGACAGAAATAAAGTTAAAGGACTGAAACGGACTTTTTATTACTTAAGGGACCAAAGCGATACCAAATAAATACTTAAGGGACCAAAAGAGCATTTTAGACTAAATTATTAAAAGACATAGTAAATTAAAATTATTACCATCAAAAGTGTCGTGCTTCCCCCGATCCTTTTTCCTGCAACCGAAGAGGCCTCAGATAGAGTGTGGTAAAGGTATGCCAATGTCATTCCTCCCCAGGAGTAGTCCCTCATCCCAGCAAAGGTCTCCATCGTCTTCAGGTATATTAGGTCGATGTGTTTGTTGCTCAAGTCACTGAACAACGTACATCCAAACAGGTATAGGAGGAAACACCTCACACAGGCATCCCTACGCCTGGCTAGCTCCTGGAGCTGCTTGTAACACCCATACTAACATTAACTAGTATATTAGCATGTGCGTTAAACTGATACTGGATACATTTAAAAATTTCAATAATAATATTACATCACAACAGAATAAATACACGTTTACTCGTTTGTACAATAATCCAATATTTATACAATGCTTATACAAATGTCCATCAAGCTTCTGAGCTGGTACACCACGAGTAAATGCACTCCATCCAGTACCTCTATGAAGATCTTTGTCACGAACCTCTGACTAACCTGTAAACCTGCACCAGAAGGAATGGGATGAGACATAATGTCTCAGTGAGCTCTACCCAACCTACTGTTGGCAACCACAGGGAACCTAGGGTCGCCATGCCTACCTTGGCAATCTTGGGGATTTCCTATGATCGCCAAGTCTTTATCTGCCTATGACTATAAGTCCTCCTGTAACTATAACTTGAACTGCCTATGACCTTTGCTGTGACTATCTATAACCATAACTGTAATCTACCTATAACTTTAACTGTGATCTACCTATAACTTTAACTTAGTGATCGAGGGGAAGACCTAGGATCACTTTCTGATAACTGTTTATAACTATAACTTTGAGTTTTCTGTGACTATAACTGTAACTGTAACTTTGACTATAACTGTAAAACATAAAACAGTTCGATAGCAGTTTTATGTTAGCTGTTAGCGTTGAACAAGCAATTATCTGAGTTCATTTTACGGAGGGCACCCCGGGTGGAGCAACCCCGAGATACGTCTCCCTATAAACCGGTGAAACTCCTATCATATCAGGCTAACACCGGACTCCCTATAAAACGTGTGGACAACCCTCTCGGAGAAGTCCCATCCGGCGAATCCCGGAGTCTGATGAACACGCCACTGTAAAACGTGCAAGCACGCCACTATAAAACGTGTAAACACGCCAATATCTTTAATCTTTAATTCTTTAACTTTAACGTATGAACGTATAATCTGTTACTTTGATTCTATAACAATACTATAATCTATAACCTGTAATCTATAACCTTGACTTATCGTTCTCATAGCCACCTATAATCGTTGGAGAACCAACACTATGAACATATCTGTAACTATAATTGCGTAAACATTCCCATGCCTATGTATTCCAAAGGAACACTGCTATAACTTTGTTCACCTCATTAGGCTCTCAAACATCAAGCTATAAGCCTTCCCTAATGATCTAATCATGCTCTAAGGGATAGGTCCTTTAACATATAAAAGGGATACATAGCCATTACACATCGCTTAATGAGTTTGGGATAGCATTGGATGGCTGGAATGGTGCAAGAGAAGTTAAAAATCAAAGTGTCTCCTGTAAGCTGTCAAATCGTGACACGATTGGGCAATCGTGACACGATTTGGCAATCGTGTCACGATTTCATACCCAGAAATCGTGTTAGTTCCTGCCTGTAAAATCGTGACACGCCTGTAAAATCGTGACACGATTTTACCTGCAATTGGACAGCATAAGGCAGTTTCAAAGCATAATTTTCACCATTTTTGGCACAATCAATCACACCCAAACATCATACAGCTTATGGCACATTTCTAAGTCCTATAATCAGCTTATAACATGCTTGAACAAGGAATCACTATAAAGAGGAATATTAGGGTTCTATAAACACAACTTGACTATAAACTATAAACTTTAAAGCTTAAACAAGGAGGGTTCTAAAACCCACTAGGAGCTCACCTTATACATGATTTGGTGCTGGTTAGCTTGCTTCCCAATTTCCTCAAAATCCTAGCTTCCAACCCTTTTCCTTTTCTTGCTTTTCTTTAACTTTTCCCTTGCTCCAACTTTCCCAAAAGCCATGCTTGCTTGGAACACGAGGTTTAGAGAGGAGTTTGATTCTTTAAGGATGATGATTGTTGAGGTGATGATGGTGAGGATGGAGGGACGAAAATGAGAGAAGAAAGGAAGAGAAATTTCAGATTTTTGAGTGAGAGAAATGAGTAGAAACTTGCCAAAATTTCATATTTATCCAAATAGTGACTTTCCCTCTATTTACAACTATGCCACTCCTCTAATTACCACTTTGCCATTGCTTGCAAACGAAGTTTCTAACGCTTATAACTGATACTTCTAAGCGGGATATTACACTCTACCCCCCTTAAAGAAATTTCGTCCTCGAAATTTAGAAAATCCTTCTGAGGTCCTGAAAAGGTAATCCTTTCTGCCTCTTCCTCTACCATGAAAATCTCCAATTCTATTAACTTATTTGAATTTCATGGCAACTCCAGGGTCTGTCATATAAATTAATCACGTACCTCGATTAAACCATACTGGTTAAAACTTGTTCTTTAGCCATGATTCCCGTTTCTACTAACCAAAACATATGACAATCTCTCTCCTGCTGAAAGATCTGATGCATGTTACATAACTATTATCTGTTAAGACGTATGGTTATCTGAACCAACATTTCCATCTTATCTGACTATGATCTCTGATCGACATACTTCTTGTAAATCCAAGTTTAAAATCGTTAAGTCTTGTATTTCATTTACCGAGTTCTATCAGTTCTTCTTTAATTAACCGTTCCGTATTACCCTGAAGATGTCGAGCCATTCTGTTTTTCCTCAATTATTTCAACTTTCCGAGGAATCTATTACATTACTTTTAGTTCAAAGAACTTTCGTCTATAACTTTCGCCTCACAAGACGACCTTTTACTGTTACATTCGTATCATTCTTCATATATATTTATTATTACACTGGAAGGTATCTGATCTTGGGTATTCTTAGACGGAATTGAAGTCTATTACAACTACCTTCACGTTTCAAATAGAAGGTGGTGACTGAACTTATGGTTTACGTTCCTTTCTTTCTGTTGTCCTGGTGTAGCTATTATCACAACCATAAGCATTGCTCACATTCCCACTGTGGGAAATCCTTTAAGCTCGAGAAATCTTATGAGCCACTCGTGCTCCGTTTTAATTAATCAACGATGACACGTAGCTAAAGGTCTAAGGAGCTTTCTTCTTTCTATGATTCTGACAATCTTACTTCAATTAAAATATTCCTTACTCAAGGGAATTAATACTTGCTTTACCAATAATTTCAACTTATGAAAGTTTAGTACATGTGACGTGTAGCATAAGCCGTCTCACATACCATCATATAATATTATCCATAGCACATCGCTTCTATACATGATCGAGTACGTGTACACTCCTATCGGGTACACAGTACGCCGCCTCGTCATTGCCCAACTAATGGGACATCATACTTAATCAACTTATACTTGAGACAAAACCACGTCAACCAAGGTCACTCTCTTAACTTTTGATTCATACTTGTATTCTTTGAACATACACAATTCCCATAACATAAATTATGGTTATATTCCGTTGGCGTTATAACTTATTCTGTCCAAGGACATTCTCCGTTTTCATAAAGAAAACTCTATTCTGTTTGCTATCAAAATAGCACTCTTAAACTCTGAATCCTTTAATTCATAACTTCAATTCACGTAGTCTTTTACTGTAAACTATGAGTACTCTTCTGATCTGTGTAAAACATTTCCTTCCTTTAACTGTTAACATTAAGTCCAAGAATTTCTGAACTCCTCTACCGAAATTTGTTCAATAAGAACAACCCTGTTATGCATATGACTTTTCTGTTAAAACATTACCGACTACGTACCACGATTACTAACACATGTCTCATGACTATAAAAATGTTACACTACTATCTAAGTAGCTTAAACTCTACCTGATCAGTATACATAATACTAATCATAACCTGTTACATGCCTGATACATGCGACATGCCAGCATAACGTGGATACGATTTAGAATAACTGCATGCCACGGCATAATTCCTCTTTGGTTAAACTTACTACTCAAATTAACTTTAAGTTACTGAGCTAAACAGCTAAATCACCGTATGAAATGTGGCCTCCTTCGCGTGCTATAATTACATCCTTTAAAGTTATCAACCTGCTTCGATTCTCTTATCTCATGAGTTTCGGGGTCTGATACATTCCTCGACTTATCTATTAAATTTTCCTGTTAGAACTGATGACAAGTTCAAGTCATCACTACTTACACATATTCTGTAACTTGAGAATTGATCTCTGAATACCTTTCCTGTAATTCATCTGGCAAGGACTTCCCAAACATCCTTTTCTCTAAACTTCAGCTTTGATTATTCATTAGTTCATCCTTTGATTACTTTTCCGCTGCGCAACTCTGATTTTAACAATTCGCTTTGGGATCACTATTACCATACAAAATCTCCTTGGCCAATCTTTTAACTTTATAACTTTGTAGTTACCACCCATGACCATCTTATCTTATAATTTCTCTTGTGGTTTAATCCACCTGTTCAACTTACTGATTGCTTGACGCTTGACTTTGCGTTTCCTTTCGAACATAAATAAAATTCTTACTTCCACGAAATACACCGAACCCTGTAGACAATCTTTCACAATGAATACGAGCCCAATGATGCTCCTATTAAAACAACTTAAGTTCAAACATTATTTACTTGTGGTAACTTCTAGAAACATTCTATGACTTCCGGAAATTCTCGTCTTTCAAATACTTATTCAATTAATGAATCGAGTCTCATCCTGTAATTATCCGTAGGGATTTTCACATTCATAACCTGTTCCAAGACACTTAGGTCCACATAACTCTAACATAACTCTTGGTTACTTCTCGGATTACTCCGGAAATAATCCGTCTGGATAGAACTCAACTTTTACCATCTCTCCTGTAAATTCAAACATGTGATACACCTCTTCGAATACCCGATTAATAAATCTGTAAGCTTCAATACTTAACATTTTCCATTGGATCCTCCCTATAACTTATTACTGTACTCACAATTCCATTCTAATCTTGTTATCTAAATAATAGTTCATATGTCTTCTCGACCGTTGCCCTCTTCATGGTTTCGAACAATCCAAGGTATGTATTTTCTACCATCTTAACACATACCAACATAATGTGATCTTTGTCGGCTTACCCGAATACGTGTGTAAGGAGCCCATCAAAAAAGAATATAGACATCCTTAACTTCAACCATAACTTTAACTGTAACCTGTACGTTAGTGGCGATCTTCCTGCTTAATCTTCGAAACCGGTCTGCTATAATCCGACAACAAACGCTTCCATCTTTAATCCATACCCTTACCGGGGGTTTCCTTTACTTATCGCTACGCTCGCATTCTTCATACCAAGCATCTTGGTGTCCATAATAATAGAAAGTAGTCTACTTCATCCATCCAATATTTCACTTAATACTTAAATAAGTCCCTTACATATCGGATATCAAAATCTCATCCGGTCAAGTGCGCAAGTTCTTCCATCCTCACATCCTATAACCTTACTGTAAGTCCAGAGCTTCGAATAATTAACTTTTCATTCCTTAATCCAAGTCGCTGGGTTTTGTATCATAATCCTTTGCATCTGCAGCCGGAATTAAAACTCTAATTTACCATTCACTTTCACTTTCCAAATTACGGTTCCCATTAGGATTCCAAATCATTCTTCAGAGTATTCTATAATTCTTTACTCTACACATCTCCTCAGAGAAGGCATCGCTCAAGGATGCGTCCAACTGGTTAAGGTACTTGACCTTACCCTTAAATACCTCTTATAGTCCTGAAACTTTGCCGTTAACAGGCTCAATTACTTCACTGTTAGAGAACCATCCTTTGACATTAAACACGTTGCCAAACTCGTCTTAGAATCTGACGTCTTAACCTTCACCCTTTGATCACTTCTTTCCTCCTTGGTCACATTCAGCTCTCGGATATTTATCCTAACTGTCATATACTAGACTGAGTTGATCAGGCTCAACTAGATGTGACCTTTAGAACAACATCCGGAACCCAATGATTCCACTACTTTTATTGAATCTTAAACGACCCATGGCACGGTCTGAATCGACCTGCTCTGATACCAATTGTAACACCCATACTAACATTAACTAGTATATTAGCATGTGCGTTAAACTGATACTGGATACATTTAAAAATTTCAATAATAATATTACATCACAACAGAATAAATACACGTTTACTCGTTTGTACAATAATCCAATATTTATACAATGCTTATACAAATGTCCATCAAGCTTCTGAGCTGGTACACCACGAGTAAATGCACTCCATCCAGTACCTCTATGAAGATCTTCGTCACGAACCTCTGACTAACCTGTAAACCTGCACCAGAAGGAATGGGATGAGACATAATGTCTCAGTGAGCTCTACCCAACCTACTGTTGGCAACCACAGGGAACCTAGGGTCGCAATGCCTACCTTGGCAATCTTGGGGATTTCCTATGATCGCCAAGTCTTTATCTGCCTATGACTATAAGTCCTCCTGTAACTATAACTTGAACTGCCTATGACCTTTGCTGTGACTATCTATAACCATAACTGTAATCTACCTATAACTTTAACTGTGATCTACCTATAACTTTAACTTAGTGATCGAGGGGAAGACCTAGGATCACTTTCTGATAACTGTTTATAACTATAACTTTGAGTTTTCTGTGACTATAACTGTAACTGTAACTTTGACTATAACTGTAAAACATAAAACAGTTCGATAGCAGTTTTATGTTAGCTGTTAGCGTTGAACAAGCAATTATCTGAGTTCATTTTACGGAGGGCACCCCGGGTGGAGCAACCCCGAGATACGTCTCCCTATAAACCGGTGAAACTCCTATCATATCAGGCTAACACCGGACTCCCTATAAAACGTGTGGACAACCCTCTCGGAGAAGTCCCATCCGGCGAATCCCGGAGTCTGATGAACACGCCACTGTAAAACGTGCAAGCACGCCACTATAAAACGTGTAAACACGCCAATATCTTTAATCTTTAATTCTTTAACTTTAACGTATGAACGTATAATCTGTTACTTTGATTCTATAACAATACTATAATCTATAACCTGTAATCTATAACCTTGACTTATCGTTCTCATAGCCACCTATAATCGTTGGAGAACCAACACTATGAACATATCTGTAACTATAATTGCGTAAACATTCCCATGCCTATGTATTCCAAAGGAACACTGCTATAACTTTGTTCACCTCATTAGGCTCTCAAACATCAAGCTATAAGCCTTCCCTAATGATCTAATCATGCTCTAAGGGATAGGTCCTTTAACATATAAAAGGGATACATAGCCATTACACATCGCTTAATGAGTTTGGGATAGCATTGGATGGCTGGAATGGTGCAAGAGAAGTTAAAAATCAAAGTGTCTCCTGTAAGCTGTCAAATCGTGACACGATTGGGCAATCGTGACACGATTTGGCAATCGTGTCACGATTTCATACCCAGAAATCGTGTTAGTTCCTGCCTGTAAAATCGTGACACGCCTGTAAAATCGTGACACGATTTTACCTGCAATTGGACAGCATAAGGCAGTTTCAAAGCATAATTTTCACCATTTTTGGCACAATCAATCACACCCAAACATCATACAGCTTATGGCACATTTCTAAGTCCTATAATCAGCTTATAACATGCTTGAACAAGGAATCACTATAAAGAGGAATATTAGGGTTCTATAAACACAACTTGACTATAAACTATAAACTTTAAAACTTAAACAAGGAGGGTTCTAAAACCCACTAGGAGCTCACCTTATACATGATTTGGTGCTGGTTAGCTTGCTTCCCAATTTCCTCAAAATCCTAGCTTCCAACCCTTTTCCTTTTCTTGCTTTTCTTTAACTTTTCCCTTGCTCCAACTTTCCCAAAAGCCATGCTTGCTTGGAACACGAGGTTTAGAGAGGAGTTTGATTCTTTAAGGATGATGATTGTTGAGGTGATGATGGTGAGGATGGAGGGACGAAAATGAGAGAAGAAAGGAAGAGAAATTTCAGATTTTTGAGTGAGAGAAATGAGTAGAAACTTGCCAAAATTTCATATTTATCCAAATAGTGACTTTCCCTCTATTTACAACTATGCCACTCCTCTAATTACCACTTTGCCATTGCTTGCAAACGAAGTTTCTAACGCTTATAACTGATACTTCTAAGCGGGATATTACACTGCTCCTGTGTCTCAGCAAGCGCTAATCGGGTGGCCACACTCAGGTGATCCTCATAAAGCTCCTTCAGCGCCTTATAGCTAATGTAGCCACCATACTCAGTCTTGCAGTTTTTCACTGCATACTCCTGGGTGACACCTAAGTTCCTCACCATCAACCTGAGACACCTTCTTCCTATGGCTCAACATCCGTCCTTCAACAGGAACATGCAACAAACACTCCACATCATCTAAAGTGATGGTCATTTCCCCAGTAGGCATGTGAAAGCTGCTCGTCTCGGAATGCCATCTCTCGCTTAGCGCCTGGAGCAGATCATTATTAACAGTAGAATACCCTTTGTACAGTAAATCATGCAACCCACTCGCCCTTATAGGATCCCAAAACCATATTTGATTCCTATGTGGACGCTGGAGATCTGCCACCTTCGCCCCGTGATTTATGCATCTCATCCTACGGGTGTTACGAATCTAAAATAATAAAAAAAAAAAACACCACATAAATAAAAAACATACAAAAAAAAACATATATTTCATATATAAAAAATTACGCGCGAACAATAATCGAAGACAAAAAAATAATCAGACAACGACATGTGTTCATGTCATTTTTTTTTAACATTATCATACAAAAAAAAAATATATCGGCTTCATATGTAAAAGTTAAAAAAGAAAAAAAAAACTTACATTATTTGCATTATACCACAACGGTAATGCAACATGTGAAGCGTATGATGACAACAATGAGTCATCATAAGGCCCTCCAGGAAATGGAGCCACATCAGGTAACTCCTCGGGGGCTGTCGCAGCCGCAATCTCATCCTCATCTAACGCAGCTGCATCGTCGTCCCCACCCTCATCAGCAACATGCTGGACGTCATAGCCACCATCTGTGGCATCATGTAGCTGCTCCTGATAATGCAGGTACTAGGTGGGGTCCTCCACCTGCGACACCTGCTGTGTCGGCTGAGAACTACCCTCGCCCCCAGCAGGCCTCCGACCTCTTCCCCTCTTACGCACATGAGGGTTTGCAGCCTGTCTCTCCCGTCGGTAGCTGCTAGTCATGGGTTGCTTACCAGCTCTAGTCGTCCTATCTTGGTTCTGATCAGACAAATCTACAAAAAAAAACAAAGCTAAAAAAATTAGGCATAATAAAAACATCATTCTATCATAATTCCAACATTCTCACAATTCCAACCTTCTCACAATTCTATCACAATCTAAACAACATTCATCAACATACTCATTTAGGCATTTTAACAAACACTTTGAGTGCAACATTCACATTGTGTTAATTGGACAACATTCACAACCACATTATACTTAAACATAATCTAAACAACATTCACAACAACTAAATTCATCTATAACATCATAAACTAACAAAAAAATTCAATTTTTACATAAACCCTAACCACATAAATCTACCAAAATTAACAAAAATAAACCTACACAAACTAACATTAACATTATAAATGATTAATACTACTTACTTGTGCTTTTGTGGAGATGATTTGCTTGATTTTCGTGAAAATGGAATTGGAGAGGATTGGATGAAATTTGAAGAAATTTGAAGAATTTAGAAACTGTGATGTGTTCTGTTTGCTGTTTTGGTTATGTTCAGATTGCAGCGGCAGTTAACTGCCAATGCGGACGGCGGCAATTAACTGCCGATGGGTCCGGCGGCAGTTAACTGCCGATTCACCATCCCAGCGGCAATTAACTGCCGCCGGGGTAAAACCGTCATTTACTGGTGTGTTTTAGCCTTGTCTAATGTGGGAAAAGCAATTTTTTAGTGACATTAGGTCATAACATTTTCATCAAACCTAAGAGGAGGAGGCTAGAAAGAATAGAAGAGAAAGGAATAACTTGGGAAGAAAGAATAGGGGAAGCTTTAGGAAGGCATGGTTCAAGTTAGGAAGCCATAATTGTGAAGAATTGAGGTAAGGGGGAAGATTATTTTCACCATATGGGTTGTTAATAAGCAAATGGGAAGTCCGATGTTTTTAGTTTATTCTTAAATTCATGAACTTATGATTATGTGTGCTAAATCCGTGTTCCTTTTTCATGGTTAAATTAAGCATGTGTTAAGTTGATGAATTCATGTTGTTGTTTTATCAAATCCATGTTTGATTATGTTGTTTTGATAACTTTGTGAATGTTGATGAATTTGATGAAGAACATGGTAATTGATGGTGATTATGCTTAATTAAGTTGATTTTGAACATGAGTATGTGTTTAGTTTGTGAATTCATGAGATTATGATGTTTGAGTTATATTGAAGTTGTTGTCGTTGTTGTTTATGAGAATTTTGATTAAATTGGTGGAAGTGATTAAGTTATTATTGAAATGAATTAAGTTGATTCATGCTAGTTGAATTAAGTGATTTTGATTAGGTTAAGTTGGAATGAAAGTTGGAATTGTTGTTGTAATGTCCTGTTTGGATAATTAAGTTGTTTTGGAAATAAATGAGTTTTTGAGACGTTAATTGAATTAAGTTGATTAAGTTGGAAATAAGTGATTATGATTAAGTTGTTTAAGATGGAATAAATTGGTAATAATTGGATATGGCTGGTTTAAAGCTTTGGGACACATTTGGTGCGAATTGGATTGAAAAACTATGTTGGAAACGTTATTTTTGCAAAAAACGCAAAAAATAGAAAAATCATGCCCTGGTGCATACGCACGACCGTGTGCCCCTGGGGCACGGACCGTGCGTAGCTCTCGACGTTGGTCAGCACGACCTTGCGACCCTGTTTTGTGGGGAAACCCTATTTTTTTGTGACTTTTTGAGGTATCCAATGCACATGAATGATTCCCAAACACTTAAACTTGATTAATATGTGTTTAATGATAATGTAATTGATGGATTAACTTGGACTTAAGTATAAGAAAGTTTAGAAGTTAATTGGTTAGAAACATACTTGTAATTTGTCTTTAAAATGAGTTATGATATGGATGTAGACTTAGTAATCAAGTGAATGGTTAAGAATGATGATGAATTAATAGGTTAGAGTAACCTTGATTGATTGGATATGTGTTGTGAGTTATGTGCATGAAGTTAAAATGAAGGTGTGATGTTATGATGTAAGAACATGTTATGTGATAAGTGACGATGTTATGTGATAAGTGACGATGAAGTCCAGTGATAAGTGACGATGTTATGTGATAAATTGATGCATATGTATGCATGTTACATAATGTATGCATCAATTTATCACATAACATCGTCACTTCATCGTCACTTATCACATAACATCGTCACTTCATCGTCACTTATCACATGCATAACACATCCATATCACATAACAGCACATGCATACATATGCACATGCATACATGTTATGTGATAAGTGACGATGTTATGTGATAAATTGATGCATAAACACTGATAATTATATGGAGAAATAGGACAAATATTAAGAAAACACGCACAAATTTAAAAAAAATGGGATAAATAATTTTATTCGATAAATAAAAAAGCAAAAATGAATATATTTTTGGATATTAAAAAATAGTAGTCTGTCAACCGTGCATTGCACGGTTTAACACACTAGTATATACATATCTTTGTATAAATAATAAATAAATACATGCCTAGCTACTTAAAATACATGTCTTTTTTTAATAGACAACTTGGTTTCAAAATGATTTTTTTTAAGAGCCATATATTTTGTCTCTTAAAAAAATAGAAAACAAAGAACTGTTAGTCACAAAAGCAATGATTTCTTCAAACAAAAATAAAAAGGAGAGAAAAAAAAAAGAAAAAAAAAAATTCTTTAAGGTAGTGTTTGCGAGTTTGGAGGGGAATGGAGGAAGAGTTTTGGAAAAAAGGAAGGAGCAAGTGGAAGAAATAAAAGAAATTGGAAAGAGAGAACTTTGAGGGGTTTGTTTTTCTTTACAATGCCAAATCCTGATCGTTTGGAGGAACTCAAAAATTCTATTGGAGGAGGGTTTTGAGTTTTTTTTTAGGGTTTATATGAATTCTTCAAATTTAATATATGTTGTTATAATATTTTTAAAATAAAAAATATATTAATCATAATTATTAATTTATCATTTTCTAAAAATATATACTCTTCGAAAAAACACTAAAGATTTCTCCATTTTTCTCAATATTTCACACCCCTAAAACCCTCCCTTCCCCTTCCCTCTAAACTCCCAAACAAAGCCTAAATATGGTGATTTGAATTGAATGAAGCTTGATAATTGCTGGTTTCCTAAACAAGAAAAAAGTATTGGATACTTAACTCCAATTTTGGTATGCTTTCCCAAAAATATCATACTTTTACCTAAGTCAAGTCATAGCCGAATATGTGTGTTATAATAGCAACTTTGATCAGTTGTTTAAATATTTTCTAGCCTGTAGTGGGTCTTGTTAAAGAGTACTTCCGGGGCACTCTTTAAGCATTCTAAAAGAAGAAATTATTCCATAAAAAAGTCAAATATTTCAATTTTCAATGCATTGATTACTTAATTTTCAAACAAATTACCATTTAAAGGTCTTAAAAATGTCTGGGGGCACTCGTTAACATTTCCCAAATGTTTGGTTGAGTAATTACCCTAAAAATTAAATACTTGAGAGAATCAATGAGCTTGTGAGAAAAAGTTTTGTTTGGGTGGCATTTTGTGAGGATCCCTTGGACTTATTTTGATTGAAGTTTTGATAATTAAGGAAGTATTTATTGAGCATGAACATTGAAGTGGAACCGGCTGTTCCTTTGTCGGAGGAAAGTAAAGCTTTGAGATTGTTATCATTTAAGGAGATTTGTTACCTTACTGCAATATTTTTTTATTTAGCAAGCAAGTTCTTTGAGGATAGACAATAGTTTAAGTTTGAAGTTGTGATGACTCTTAGTTATAACAATACATCAAAAAAAATTTAGAGTTTTTTTTACATTTATTTGAGTCCTTTTAAGAGAGTTTTTAGTTGAGTTTTGCATGAAGTTGAAGACATATCTATTGAGCCTTAAATTTTTTTTAACCAGATCAAATTCACAATAATGGAATAACAAGACAATTTTATAGTCGTGTTATACTTTTTATAGGATGTATCAAGTGATTTTCTTAGGGCATAGTCATTATGAAAGTTATTGTGATGAGAAATATTGGGACAAAGAATGAAAAAAATGATGGACCAAGCCAATTCAAGTTAACGTATCTCCTTTGCACCATATGTAGAATAAGCTATGCCACACACAGATGTGCTGATGTGCAGTTAATTCACCCCGCGATACGCGTAGAACACTTGCAGGAGGAACGCATTTTTGAGAAGATCAAAGCCGAGGATTCCCCTTAGAAACAAGATTGAAGTCTCTTGTTCATCATAAATCTATACATAACTTCTCAAACTTATTTGCTATCGGGGCTGGCCCTGTGCAAATGCGTCAAGGTCCTTGGCACACAGGGGTGGACATGGACTTCTAATATTAGTGGGACAATATTTTTTTGTCAAATGATTAAATAATACAAAATTTAATAAGAAGTAATTATAACCAGAATTTCAAAGTCAATGACTTTGTTACTCTCTCTACTACTACTACTACTACTAGCCTTGTCTCTAGGCATAACCGAAAAAAATTTCTTCATCCTAATTCAATTATACAACAAACAAAATATTAGATAACTATAGTATCAATATAAATAAATTCTAGTACTGCTATCAACCACCGTAAGAAGAAAGTTACAAATTGACAATGTAAGAGGAAATTAAAATCAATATTTCCAGTACTACTATCAAACATGACAACGTAAGAAGAAACACAGATAAATTAAATGTTATTTTGATTATTAAAGAAAGAATAAAATTATTATTAAACTGACAATCGTATAAAAATATATATGATGTCCGAAAACTTTTGTGTTGTCAAAATAACTTATTTTTTTTATATATCATTGATTATCTAAAAAAATTTCTACCGATGTTTATCCTTTTAAAAAAAGTCAAAGACTCACTTACAATAAACAAAAAACCAATCCCCTGACAAATGGATTTCTTGGGGCCAGACACATGCTAATTACTTAGCTTCATCTGTACCATCTACCAATATCAATCAACATTGCTCTTTTGCTCTCCAAAAATACGTAAATTGTTTGAGAGATAACTTTCAAACGACATTTTTGGTGATTTTAAAGCTTTCAAGTAATAACTTTCAAATGTTTTTTTGTTAGAATAAAAAACAAATAAGGAGGCCAAAAGAACAACAATCAACATCAATCGACTTCTACATAAGCCTAACTGCTCCAACATTAACTAGCCTACCATTACAAACTAATAGATAGATTATTGGGTCACTATACACAAGGCCGGCCCAATGAACTTAAAAAATAAGTGAGGTCTAAATCAAGTTTTGATATAGGCTCATTTGATATATGAGGTCTTTCTTGTATGCGTATGAAGTCTTTTTACTTATAAAATTCAATAATAAATTTTTTTTTCCGGTTAGCAGTGGGGCTTTAGTGGCCTTACTCTCGAGCCGACCTTGACTATACAAACCATACTGATGTACCATCGACATTTTTTATTTATTTAACACATTTCCTTTTGCACCTTTTTTACGTGTCCAAATTTTAAAATCCGAACAAACCAAGTGCCTCTAAGAAGCATGGGAGGTGGGAAAAGAAACATTAACAAGTAAATGGGTACATAGCACAGACCCAAATTGAAGTCCAAGCAAAGTTAACAAAAGCCCAACACCAGAATGCCACTTCCAGCTAAGGCTGAGAGGATCAAACATGCTAAATATTCACATAATTAAGTGTGATACACAAATTTTGACCAAAAAAATAAATTGTGATACACAAATAAAATGACATGAACAATGTTATAAGGAGCTTCTTTTTCCATGCTTCGGGTAGATAATTTTTTTAAAAAAATATCATTCATTTGTTCTACATATTTCTTTTAATGGCAAATCACACTTATATAGTTAAGAAAATAGGTGAAGCAAGTGCAAGGAGCACAAGTATGCTGGTTCCTCAATATGCCTCTAAAAATTGCTCATATTTCTAAAGGAAAAATACAATCAGAACTTACCATTCGATCAGAGTTTACACACATAAAAAGACGAACTGGAACTATGATCCGATCAATTGACCAGTTTGAGAGACCTATTAAACAATCATCCACAAGTATTACTCATGTTCGAAAGAAATTAAAATAAATAAAGATAGCAATACTAGTAAGAGGCCATGCATGCATAGTAAAGTAAAAAAATCTACAGAGAAGGGAAAAAGCCACCCAAAAATACCAAGACGCCAAGAAAGATAATATATTAAAAAAGCAATTTTAGCACAATAAATGCTAAGATTCAGAAGTTACAAAGTCGACAAGTGATGCTCTTTTAAGGGACATGTGTTACAGATTATAAAAAATTATTTTGATATCAATAATTCAAAGATTAATTTTAAGAGTATGAATGTTTGAATTCAATCTTAAGAGTGTGACAACATTATTGAAAACTCTTGAATTGAAGTTGAACGTTACCGTCTATAGGGTCATATTTGACTCGAGAAATTAGTTACGACTGTTATGTGCGAAAATACCTGATTTTCACATAAAAAGATTGGACGAAAAAACACCAAAGTCTCTTAAATAAATATGATAAGTAGTATGATTAAATAATAATAGATTCTAAGTAGTATGATTAAATAATAATAGATTCTCATCCCTCCTTTTTCATTATCTATAGGCATAAAGTTTTACAGCTGGCTTAAATTGAAGTAATTGAGTGTGAAAGTTTTCTCAAAGAGGAATTGCAAGAGTAAAGGTTTTATAAAAGAAGTGAATGCCTTACAATGCTAAAGTTACTCATAACCAAGTTAAGAAGAATGCTTGCTTATTCTTCAAGGAAAAAATATTGAACCCTTAAAGCCATTATTTAATTTGTGTGGAAATACTTTTAGATTTGTATTCTAAGTCTATCTTCATTTATTTATGTTACCATAACCATTCTTCTAAGTTTTCTTTTTTTATTTTCATGTTATGTATGTGTCTAAACTCTAAAGAAGAAAGAAGCAACACAATTTGATCTAAAGGGTATATCTTATATGTTTTCCACAAGTATATCCATAAGAGCTAAATTATATTTGCTAAAAAGCACAATGAGGCTTCAAGTTTACTCCAAGCAAAGTTCATTGGTTGTGTAAACGTCAACAACATAACCAACTGTTATATAGTTAAACATGGTCTGCACATAGTCAATATCAAACCAAATTTGGATAAAACTATATAATCTAATAGTAAAATGTGTTCTGTTTAGTTTACTTGCAGCATGAAAAATTAACTAATAGATCAATTAGTATACTTTTAATGTCTAACAATGATTTGGCTTCAAATACCAATAATTGCAATACTTCAAGGTTTGGTAAAATTTTCTATATAGAGAACTTCACATTTTATTTGAATATAAAAAAGTAAGTCACTTTGATTACTAAAAACAATTGTTGTACGAACTTGAGAATAACACTGTCAGAAGTTTAACTAATCCAACGATTAACATTTGGCTGAATCAGGCTATAGGATTTTGGGAGGCACTGTTACATTTTCTATAGAAGTTTTTTTTAGGTATTGTCTGATATTTGAGGTATCATGCGCGTCATATTTGAGGTACTGTCATATTTGAGGTTTTGTCTGATATTAAATGAATACATCTCTTTTACTCGAAATTCGAACATTGGTTCGTCACGTTGTGAGAGTCTAACCTCTTACGTTGGACTCAATGTCGTTAATGTAAAAGAACTTTAAATATTAACTTAATCACTTTAGTTGGTAAGTTTTATTCAATATTAAATACATTTTTTTTAACCATTTCTTCATCAAATCATTAGATGGTAGTACAATTTAATTTCATTTCATTAGGATTATGTCGACAACAAAAACTTGGAAATGCATCATACTCTACCTACTACTTTTTAGTGGGGAAGTTGGATAGATAATATAATATTATAATATAACAAATTTTTTTCACCAACCGATTGCAATGAAGCTTCATAAAGGAGGAAGAAATGATGTAGCTACACCTTAGCCCTTAGAAGATCAAACAAAGAAAGCAAAAATGACAATAGCAAAGGCACACCAAATAGTAGTAATAGGAAGCACTTGGGGAATCAAAAACACCTTTCATTCTCTTGTAGCCATCTTAACCACTCTTTTAGTTATCACAACAATTTATCTAACACAAGATAGAGGAGAAAAACTATCTCAAAAAGTAAATGTCTCTATTGACTCATTGTCTTCATCAAAATGTGACTTATTTTCTGGTGAGTGGGTTTTTGATAATGAAACTTATCCATTATACAAAGAGAATCAGTGCAGTTTCATGTCAGATCAATTGGCTTGTGAGAAGTTTGGAAGGAAGGACCTAAGTTACCAAAATTGGAGGTGGAAGCCTCACCAATGTGACTTGCCTAGGTGTTTCTTTCTCTCTTTCTCTTATCATACATGACATTTTTCAAGGATTAGATTAGTTTTTAGTACCTACAAAATTACCACTATTTGTCCATTAAGTGCAGCTGGTAATGTTGTAGAGACATTTCATATGATAGGGCACATATTCAAACTCACAATTCCCCTATTCTCCGCACTTAATTAGTTTGTGAGTTTACTGCTAGTCTTTTTAACAAACAAAAAACTGATACTATTCGAGTTTAGTCACTACATCAATTTTATCTGATTTTAGTCCCAACTTTTATTAATTTTTCCAAAAAATTAATATTTAGTCACTATAAAAGCAAAGTAGGGATTAAATTTGAACAAATTTTTTGTGGGAACTAAACTATAAAAATTGTGAATTTTGTAGATACTAAACATATATTTATCAGTTTGTTTACTATTAGATTGTTGTTATGGTTTATATATACATATATTTATGATATGATTAATCAGGGTTGGCTATGTTTTTGAGCTTTGTGTGGAATGTGGTTATTATTTCTATGTTAAAAAGGTTCAATGCCACAGCATTACTTGAAAGGCTAAGGAACAAGAGGCTTGTGTTTGTGGGGGATTCACTCAACAGAGGTCAATGGGTTTCTATGGTTTGCCTTGTTGACTCTATAATACCTTCATCTCTCAAATCCATGCAATCCATTGCCAATGGTTCACTAAACATTTTCAAGATCAAAGTAAGACTTCATCCTCACAACAAGCATTAGAAATAAACAAGCATGCTCTCTTGAATTATTTGTTTATTATTCTATGTTTGATTTTAGAAGTAGTTATAGGACTAAATAAAACATAAGATGAAGCACATGTCAAAAGTTTTAAAAGTATATATTCCAAATAGTCTCTTAATGTACTTCAAAACTACCCAACCCCTTTTATCTTACCAAGTAAAATATATAGAGCTCTTTGATTATAAATTAGATAAACTTAGTAGTCATGATACTATTTGAACTATTATGTCGCTAATTGTTTGTTAATTGACACATTTAATCAAGGAATACAATGCAACCATTGAGAACTATTGGTCCCCATTACTAGTAGAATCAAACTCAGATGATCCAATAAACCATAGAGTACCTGAAAGGACTGTTAGAATCAAGTCCATTGAAAAGCATGCAAGGTATTGGACTGATGCAGACTATATAGTTTTCAACACTTACCTTTGGTGGAGAAGGCCTCTTATGAATGTTCTGTAAGTTCAATTAACCCAAACATCACTTTCATTGTTCAACTAGCATGTCAACAACTCCCATTTCCAACCACCATATGATTGTTAATAAAATTTAAAAGGGTCATGATAACTAGTATAAGACACTTACTAAGGAAACAAAAAAGTAAACTTTGTATTGGAAAGAACATTAGTCACATTGAAAAATGCTAACGAGTGTCTCTAGAGTATTTTTTAAAAACCTTAAATGGTAAATTTTTATAAAAACTCGTGTATTCAATGCATTGGAAATTGTAATAGCTGACTTTTTGAAAAAGATATTTCTAAATTTAGGATTCTTAAAGTGTGCTCCAGAGACACTCGTTAGCAAAATCCTTTTACATTTATAAGAGATTGACTTCACAAATTCCAAAATAATTTTACTATATTTGGTTCCTTAACAAATGCCCCAGAACCACTTGTTAGCATTTTCCAATTCAAAAATAATCTTTAAATTTAAAAAGTTCCAATCATAGTCGGTATTAGAAATATAAGATTAGTTAATTGATTAGATGAGTTAGTTGCAACTTTTCTGAGTTAGATAGGACTTGTTAGCAAGTAGTTAAAGTATTCATAGGCTCTATATATAGAGCATGATGTATTCATTTTACACAATATATTCAATTAATTCATCATGTTTTTCCAACATGGAATCTCATGAGTATATGCTCTTTATGGATTACTAACAGTCGGATAATTTAGGGGACTCAATTAACTAATCCAAAGGACTAACAATGAAAAAAAAATTCACTTTAAAAGATTATTTTAAAATGTTTACAATTTCATAGACTAAATTAACAATGTCCTATAATTTGAAGGATGTAGAATGCATGTCCCAATTTGAGAAACGAATTAGATCATTCATTCTATAAACTTTCACATTTTATCCCATGCACCCACTTTTTAAATTGATTATGATTGACAGTTTTAGTTAAACACATGCAGGTGGGGATCATTTGGGGACCCAAATGGGGTTTATAAAAGAGTTGAAATGCTGAGAGTGTACGAAATGGCTATGAGGACATGGTCTGATTGGTTGGAAGTTCATGTCAATCGTAACAAGTCCCAGTTGTTTTTCGTTAGCATGTCACCTACTCATGAAAGGTATACCCATAAATCCAAAGGGCAAGTCCATCATATTTCCCTTTTTTGATCCCACAAGTAGATGCATGAGTTGAGTAGTTGACAAATCATGAAGTAATAATTAATATAGTTTATCGGAAAAAGATACTCTCTCCGTCTCATATTAAGTGACACAGTTGACTTTGTCACGTATGTTAATGCACAATTTTGAACTTAAATATCTTTAATAATCTATTAGAAAAAATTATAAAAATTTGATATTTTAAAAAAATTCATCGAGACGAATCCAACATCTTGTATGCTACATTTTGTCTTTATATACTAATAGAAAAATAGGGTCAAAACATGTTATGCGAACAATACACATTTTCAAATTATGTCAATTAAAATGAGACGGAGGAGTATCAACTAGTAATTGATTATTCTAAAAGGGATTTGAAGGTTTTGTTTTGGTCGATGGTGGCATTCTTTGTCACATCCAATTTAGCCACCACAAAATAAAAGAAAAAGAAGAGGGATAATAAGTAATGACATTTGAAAATTGCTCTTGAGGCGGTGTTTGCCCACCGTCACAGATACCTCATCCTACATTTGAGAGCCAATACTTAGCGATAGTTGCTTTTAGGCACTTCAAAATTGCTCACCTTATTGAAAAAAGTAGGTCAAAAGTTACGACCTGATCGAATTTTACACAAAAATAATCGATCATGAGTTACAACCTGATCAGAAACGAATTTGAGGTGCCTAAAGAGCAACTATCATATTTAGCTTATACAAACAAATATTATATCAAACGTTAACCAATTTTCTTTAACTTATTTTTCAAAATCAAATTTCACATGCTTCTTTGTTGTTGAATTAATTTTTAGACAAGTCAACATAATTGATTTTACGTAAGAATATTTACATAGACATAAGCTAATTAATTTGTTTGGAAGAACATTTCTTCCAATATTTTGCAACAGATACCATATCAGAAATGATAACTGGACAAAATATTTTTGACAAAAATACGACACCGTATACTACTGTTCACTTATACTCTATTTTTATTTTATTTTCTTATTCCTTTCCCTGCAACTCAGGCACTCTCTTCTTCTCAAATGCGCGCACCACCATCCTGCCACCCTCTCTGCCAGCGACCATCCTCTCCGCTCCCCTCTTCCTCTCCCCCTCATTAGATCTAGACCAACCTCCACCCTCACAACCGTCGACCTCACCGTCAAGCTCACCACCACGCCCTCCACCCTCACAACCACCATCGTCCTCATTAGCGGCCACCCCTTCATCTTCAGTTCAGATCTGGACCTCCACCGTCGCGACATCCTCACCACCACCTCCTGCCGTCGTTTTCTTTCATTCATTCTTTCATTCCAGATCTCGTGTTCATCAGTCTTTGTTTGATTCCATTTGTTTTGGTCTGATTTGCGTTCGTTCTCGGTGACTGCGAGTTTAGCGACGACGACAGTAAACGTTATGAGAGAGAAGAGACTGAGAGATGATGAGGGAGAGAGACAGACGAGAGTTGATGGTGGTGAGGAGAGACAGTAAACATTAGCTATGAAGGCAGAGGGAAGAGGAGAACGGGTGTCAGCCGAGTTGCCGAGACGATGGTGGTCGTTGTTGATAACGATGGTGGTTGTGATGAAAGCGGTGGGGGAGGACGGTGGTGAGGACGACGACGGTGGATAATGGTGCTAGTGAGGAGGATGGTGGAATAATGGAGAAAGAAAAACGCACACAGAGAAGAGAGGAAGAAGAGGGGTGTGATGTATTTACAAAACTGTCCCTGTTTTAAGGTTGAAATATCCAAATTACCCATGGTGTCTGTATTGTGTTAAAAAATCTGTGTCTAGTTATCATTTATGATACCCTATTTCATAGATTACTGTATAGCTTTAATCTTGGGCCTATCGATTATTTTGCTTCTGGCAACATAAGTTTGAAAATTGTTCTTCTTCAATACAAAATTGCTCACTCCCACGTGAACTGACCAAAATACCCCCAACGTGAGTTAACTCACGTTGAGGTATAACCTACGTGACTTCAACGTGAGTTAAATCACGTTCCGAACACCAACGTGAGTTAACTCACGTCGGTAACAAACCATGCAAAATATGTATTGTTTGTTTACTATCATTGTGCATCTGTTTGTTATATATTGATGATGGATCTTTAATAGGCAATTAAGCTATAAGGAATTAGTAATTTATAATAGGTAGATAAGCTCTCAAAATTTTACTGCTCCACAAAATGCACTAGTGTTGCATGATCTTTCAAAATTGTACTGTTCTTCGCATCTTATACTCTTTTGAAATGGAAGTTTGCACTCTTTGATCCACTTGATAATGGAATTTTTTATTGAAGCATAAGTTAAGACCATGTCACATGATGATGAAACTGTTTAAGGTATAATCATGTTATGAGCTTCTCTCTGACCCACCACTAAGTTGTTGAGGCCAATAAGTAGAGGTGTCGAATGGACTGGCCCGACCCAGCCCGGCTCGGCCCGGTGGGCCAATGCGTATAATTGGGCTAGGCCAGCCCGGCCCGTCGGATGTATGTGCTGTAAAAATTGAGCTCGGCCCGAACCTTACATGGGCCGGCCCGACCCGTATTTTATTTTTTACTTTTTTAAGCGAAGAAATATACAAAAAAAACTACTTTTTTTTTCACATACACATCAAAAGGATCAATAACACAAAAAAAATTCACAAAATAACTACCACATCATCAAATATTATCCGCACAAAATAGTTAGGGCATAAACATTCACCCAACCTTACAAAGTGCAGCCTTAAATAATAAAATATCATGAGCCTGACAATTCAAAATAGATTAACAAAAGAAATTATAATACATGAGAAGTGAGAACTTGGTTCAAAACGACAATTCAAAATGAGTCTAACAATTCAAAAAGTTACGAGTCCCTTTGAGCACTTCAAAATGACTAAAAAGTGTATCTCTTGCTCTAAGTCCCTTCTACTTCCACCACATCTGACTTTGGCTTAGGCGAGAGCGTAAGAAAGATTAAAGTTTTGTGTTGGACTTGGAGTGAGCCTAAAAAATAAGTGGGTTTTTTTTTCTTAAAAAAAGAAATAAACACATACCAAAATATTTTTTTAGTTAAATTTTTTTATATTTATTTTAAGTGGGTCGGCCTGGGCTGGGCCAAAAGGCCCGATTGTTTTTGACCCGACTTTTTGAGACCCAGCCCGACCCAAAAAAATGGGCTAATAGGCCTGGCCCGTTGGCCCGACCCATTTTTGACAGCTCTACCAATAAACTAGGTAAGAAATTTTAAACCCTAAGTGATAAGGCCATAGTGAACTACCTGTTATAAATTACTAATTCCTTATAGCTTAACTGCCTACTAAAGATCCATCATCAATATATAACACAGATGCACAATGACAATAAACAAACAATACATATTTTGCATGGTTTGTTACTGACGTGAGTTAACTCACGTTGGTGTTCGGAACGTGATTTAACTCACGTTGGACATGAGTTAAGTCACGTAGATTATACCTCAACGTGAATTAACTCACGTTGCTTATACCGAACGTGAGTTAACTCACGTTGCTTATACCGAACGTGAGTTAACTCACGTTGGGGGCATTTTGGTCAGTTTACGTGGGAGTGAGCAATTTTGTATGGGAGAAGATCAATTTTCCAAAAGTTTTCATTGAATTTAACCATCTGGATGGGGGAAAACATTTAGAAAAACAGTGTTTGGTGAATCTACAGGGGTGTAGATTTTCTAAAAAAAATGGTTGGTTGGGGGAGGTAAAAGTGGCTCTCTTTAATATAATATATCACATAATCTGTATTCAATAATGACCAGTCATTTCAAGTCCAGTCACATTTAAGCAATATGTACTTATATAAAAGTCATATCTAACTAGAAGTGATAATTTTTTCTTGAAAGGGTCTAGAAGTGATAATTGATTATGCAACTAAAGCCACCTTTACTAATCACTATTTTTAAATCAAATCTTAGTTATTCAAGAAAAATGTTTTGAAAAAATGAAATACATGCATCAGATTCAAATCAAACTAGTACTGTGCATATCCCATTATCCATCAATGGCAAAAGATACATATCAGTACATTAGTACAGAGCAAAAACTCTATACTTGTAATATATTCAACTGATATAAACATATTAGATTTGTAATAGAAAAAAATATAATTTGCAGGGCTGAGGAATGGGGAGCTACTAAGGGTGACACTTGTTACAAAGAAACAGATAAGATTGCAAAAGAAGGGTATCAGGGAAAGGGAACTGACCCTAAAATGATGCAAGTGGTGGAGAAGGTGCTTGATGATTTGAAAACAAAAGGTTTAAATGTTCAAATGCTTAACATCACACAACTCTCAGAATACAGAAAAGAAGGTCACCCTTCTATCTATAGGAAACAGTGGGAACCTCTAACTCAAGAACAGATATCAAATCCAAATGGTTATGCAGATTGTATACATTGGTGCCTACCAGGAGTTCCTGATGTATGGAATGAGCTTCTTTATGCCTATATTTTCAATCAATAACAAAAAATTTCACATGACAAGCTTGGAAAAAGGTGTCGTGTGTAAAAAAGAAACATTTGTACAACCTTCTCAGGCTATTTTTATAATTTTATAAAGCACACATAATTGTGAAGCACATTTATTTTAACTAGTAGGGTAAACCCGTGAAAAATCACGAGTCTTCTAATAAAAAATGACGGACAAATGAGGGCTGCGTTATATTGACATGTGACACAAAAGGTCTTTGTTTTATGTTACAATATAATATAACAGATAATAGATATAAGGTATAGAATAAATCAATAGATAAACTAGTTCAAGCGACACCACCAATACTAACATTTATATCCTAAACCCGGCTCCTAACTAGATAAGCAAATATCATAGATTGACGTCCTTGAAATCAAACAAGCATATATGTAATAAAAAGCCATTAGCAATTTAGCATCACCAAGATATGAGAAGTTTACAAATTTTAACAGAAATAAATTGGGAACAGTTCACATCGGAAATGTGCATAATTTAAAATTACCCATGACATGGAACAGCAAGCTAAGCAGTGTCTGTTGCTGGTTGGGTCACCCCGGACTTCACCAACAGTTTAGTCAAATTCTCTGAGGAACAAACTTGATACTTGACTTTTCCAGAGGGTGAAAGAAAAACTTCTGCAAGTTCAAGCTTTTCTGAGGTAAGACTAGTGCTGTCCATAGTTTTACTCAGTACCTTCAATGCAAGTTGAACTGCATCTTCCCTTGTGATATCGTCCTTGTAGTCCTGTTTTAGAATTGACTGTGCTGCCTGGTTGTTGGCACCAATAGCACCAGCTTTCCATCCACCATAATTTCCACTAGGATCACTCATGTAAAGTTGAAAGCCAAAATTTTTGTCCCAACCTGCGAACAGGAAAGAGACTCCAAAAGGACGGAGACCACCAAATTGTGTGTATCCTTGCTTAGTATCACAGAGAGATTGAACCAACTGCTCAACAGGCATTGGCTCTTGGTAAGCAAATGAGTAACGTTGTGCTTGAATCCTAGCAGTATTGATAAGGATGTTGGCGTCAGACATAATCCCAGCAACAGCACATGCGACATGATCATCGATCTTGTACATTTTCTCAGTTGAAGTTGAGGTTTGAAGCAGCTTGGATGTCACCTTCTTTTCACCAACCAGAACAACCCCGTCTTTTGACAAGATTCCTATTGCAGTACCAGCATTTCCGATGGCCTCCATTGCATACTCTACTTGGTACAGACGTCCTTCAGGAGAGAAGATTGTCGTACGGCTATCATATCTTCGAGACATTTTGATCTGAGTTTTTAAATCAAAAAAAGGGAAAAAAAAAGAAGACTAAATAAAGTTTTTCTTTGGTAAATGAAAAGAACAACGATGAATTTGAATACATTGACACTCTTGTAGAAGAAAACATAACTACAAGTAGTTTTTATATATAAATAAATAAATTGATGGCAATTTCGAGTGATTACTCTTCCTTCACAAAAACTTTGTTCACATTTCAATAGTAACTATTTTGAATAACTTTTGTCTAAAAAAACTATTTTGATTAACTCCATGAATCTTTTTAAAACTTGTCGACCTCTACATAGTTACAAAAGCAACAACCAAGCCTTATCCAACTAAGTGTGGTCGGCTACAAACATATCAAACTACGCCATAATGGTCTGTCATATATCATATCACTATCCAGCTCATTAATATCTAGCTATTTCTTAATAATTTCTCTTAGGCTCTGTTTGGGAGTTTTGAGTGGGGGGGAGGGGAGGGGAGGGCTTATAAAAAAAGGAAGGAAGAAGTGGAAAGAATGAAGAGCTATGGGAGGTGAGGGCTTTGGGGGGTTTAGTTTTCTTCATAATACAAAATCTCCCTAATTTGGGAGAACTAAAAAATTGTATTGGAAGAGGAGTTTGGAGGGTTTTGGGGAGTTTGGGTATGTTTTTCACATTCAATCTATGTTGTTATAATACTTTTAAAATTAAAAATATATTAATCATAAGTATTAATTTATCATCCTCTACAAAAACACTCAAAATTTTTGAAAGATTTCTCTATATTTGCCTCTAATCTCATCCCTCCAAAACCCTCCCCTCCTAACTCCCAAACAGAGCCTTATAATTTTTCTCCCTCTGGTGATTGAACAATCCTCAGTCTAATCTATGCTCCCTACAACATAATCCATAGGTCTTCTTTCCATATTCCCAAACCACCCTAGTCGAGTTTCTACCATCTTTTCTACGATAGTTTCTACCCAAACTCTCTAGAATGTTTTCATTCCTAATCCTATCTTGTTTGGTCTTACCACATATCCAATACAACATTCTTGTCTCTACATAGCTACAAGCTTAATAAAATAAGCTTCGCGAGACAGACGGAAACTTCAGTGAAGTAATCCTATAGACAGTGATCTACAGTTCGAGATTAAAGCACCACTGTGAAAGAATAAGGCATAGATAGGTCCATGATTTATGGTAAAAGAATATAGTGCTACAAGATACAAGCAGGAAACTGAAGTATATATGGCATCAACATCAAGACTAAAGTTTGAATTCACATATGTAACAAGAAGCATTACAGTCATAACAACAACAACAACCAAGTCTTTTCCCACTACGTGGAGTCGGCTACATGGATCAAATTACACTATAATGTTCTATCATAAACCATATTTTGGTCCATGGATAAAAAAAACATATTTCGGTCCAACTCATTTCTAAATCTTTTCTAATAATTTCTCTTATAGTTTTTCTAAGCCTTCCTCTGCTGCTAGTGATCTTACTATCCTCCATCTGATCTACTCTCCTTATCACAGAATCTATAGGTCTGTATTAAGGGTTATAGTCATAACAACAACAACCAAGTCTTTTTCCACTACGTGGAGTCGGCTACATGGATCAAATTACACCATAGTGTTCTATCATATACCGTATTTTGGTCCATTGATAAAAAAAAAAACCATATTTCGGTCCAACTCATTAATTTCTAAATCTTTCCTAATAATTTCTCTTTTAGTTTTTCTAAGCCTTCCTCTGCTGCTAGTGATCTTACTATCCTCCATCTGATCTAGTCTCCTTATTAGAAAATCTATAGGTCTGTATTAAGGATTATAGTCATACAAGCATAATTCACAAAATAAAACAAAGGCCCTGTTTGGATAAACAACTTATTTTACAGCATATAGCATATGAGAGCTTATGAATAAGTTATTTCTTATGGAAATAAGCTAAAACAGCTTATGAACATGTCGTAAGTTCTTCAAACAGTCTCACAAATGCTGCTTATGCCAATAGATAAGCTCAAATAAGTCAATCAACACGGACCCAATACGTTAAATCAATAGCACAAAACAAACAAACAGTTGCAACATTCAGAAGCTGCAACCAATACAAAGAAAAATCACATGAATTACACAAATCTATGCCAAGCAAAAAGAAACCTCCGAGAAATTTAGGAACCTAACTTCCAATACATAACACTACAATCTGAATTGCAAGCGTGTTTTTAACCCTAAACAGAGAGAGAGAGAGAGAGAGAGAGAGAGAGAGATAGTTACCAAAAGAGGGGAAAACGATAGCGGCGATTGAAGAGAGAAGTGAGTGTGTGTTGTTTTTGAGGTTGAGAATGGTGCTCCTGACTCTTGAGCAGAAAGAAATAGGAGGAATAAGCACGTTTCGTTTCCAACAAGTTATGAAAAATCAATTATTTATGTCATTTACTTTGCATCTTTTTAATTTGTCCAAAAAAGGTTAACAAAATAAATTAATTTAAATACATAGAATTGATTTTAATTTAATGTGAGTCGAATGTTGTGAAAATTATTTTTATTTGAATTTCTATGATTCAGCTAAAATTGAATACTACTCCCCCGTTTGGATTAGCTTATTTTAGAGCTTATATAAAATAGCTTATGCAAATAAATACGTTTTTATGTATTATTTATAAGTTTTTAAGGTAGTTTATGAAAAAACAGACTACTAAGATACAATTTTCATTAGTGAGAGCTTATAAATTAAAATAAAAGCTAATTTATTTACATAAGCTATTTTTCATAAGCTCAAACCAAACGGGGCTGTACCGTCATCTTATTCCTCTCACGACGCGTGGCAGTCCACCCCGGCCAGCTGGACCTCATTGCCCACGTACCCGCCACGTGGGCGAGATCGGGCACCCGCAGAAACAGCTCGGGTACGGAGCAGGCCCCCAAACCACATCCGTAGCGAGCTGACCTTGTCAAGACCCGAGCTAACGGCCATATTTGGACCCGTCTACCAAGTCTTTCCCATGTTCCCATCGTAGACCGGGCTTCTCGGACGAGGACCAGGTCACCGCTCCAGGTGGCTGGGGAATCCCGTAAGAGCCGGCCTCATTTCCCTAGGATGGGGGGACGTATAAGAGGAGGGCTGCAACGGTTCACGAAGGATCACGTTCATTATCACAAAGAGAAAACCCTAGCCAAGCTCTTGAGCTCTTGAATTCGTCGACTGCTCAGGGGGTTGGTATCATTGTTCTTTTAGCAGGAACAGTTGGCGCCCACCGTGGGGCCAGGTAAAACTTTCCCAGGCCTCAGTTTTCCTTAACCAAACACTCAAACAAGCCGAATCATCCAGCTCGTAATGGCCGGGTCCCGAAACAACAACGCCGATCCGGACGCCGTTACCGCCATGCAGCTCCAGCTAGAGGAACTGCGCCAACAGAATGAGGCACTGCAGGCCTCCGTTCAAACTCTTCAACAACAGCAACATCAGGAGCAGCAAGATGACCAAGAGGGTCCGGAGCTAAAGGATCCCCAGCCCTTATCCGCCGAGATCTGGAACGCACCGGTCCCAGAGAATTTCAAACCCCCACACCTCGCTTCATTCGATGGGAAATCAGATCCCACCGAACACCTGACGGCGTTCAACACTCAGATGGCGATCATAGGAGCGGCGGACTCCTTGAAGTGCAAATTGCTTGCAGGAACCCTCAAGGAAGCAGCCCTCAGGTGGTACATGGGTGTGCCTCGCTTTTCCATAACCAGCTATCCCGATTTCGCCAGGCGGATGGTACACCAGTTCACAGCTAGCAAGCATAGAAAGGTCTCGACCACCAGCCTTTTCAACGTCCGACAAGGACCCCACGAGCCGTTGAGGGAGTACCCTCGCCAGGTTCAACGAAGCTACTATCAAGGTCGCCAGCCCCAACCAGGAAATTTTCGTCGGAGCTTTCCAGAATGGATTGAGAGCCGGCCAGTTCAATGAATCCTTGGCCCAGAAACCAGCGGATTCTATGGAGGAAATCTTAGCCCGGGCGGAGTGTTACATCAAGGGCGAAGAGAGCAATGCTGAGAAGAAGGCCCGGGACGCACGCGAAAGGAGTTCCGGGGGGAATGAATTTCATAGCCCCAGGAAGAATAGTTATCTTCAGCCGATGCGGGGATCTTTCAAGTCACCGGCCAGAAGGCCGTTAGAAAACTTTACGCCTTTGAATCAGAGGAGAGAACGCATTCTGCAGGAGGTCCTTCATACGGGTTTGATTCCTCAACCACCGGCCTCGCGATCTGAGGTAATGGGAAATGATCCTGAGAGGTGGTGCAAGTACCATAAAGCCAGGGGACATCACACCGACGACTGTAGAGTCTTAAAGCGGGAGATCGAGAAGCTAATACAGGAAGGACATTTGAAGGGCTACGTCAGAGGAGGGCAGGGTTCCAGCCAGAGAGGGAACCAGCGCGGGCCACAGGATCCCCCATCAAGGGGTGGCGAGGACCCCGGGTCAGGCAGCGGCAATAGCAACCAACACGCTGAAGTAGATAATATAGTCACAAGAAAGGGGGGGTTTGAATTGTGACCCTTTTAAAATCTAATCCTGTACTTAAAAAAATTACTTCTCAAGTTGTTTCTTGGAAGAACAAAATTAAACAGACTTCAGAACGTTCTGAAGTGTCAGTTGCAGAATAGGATATTTAAATTCAGTGTTGTGTGTGTGATGTGTATGCAGTAGTATAAAGAGTATAGGGAGAGAAGAAAGACACACAGAATTTTATAGTGGTTCACCCAATGTGGGTTAGTCCACTCCTCACAATCTTGTGAGAGTTTTCCACTATGATGCTTGAGATACCCTCTCAAATCCTGCACCTTACAATCTTGTCCACTTGGAACGGTTACAACCTGTATTCTCTAAGCCTCAGCAGGCTCTCAACCTTCTGTACTAAGTCACACCAGACTTTGTACTATGTTACTCAACCTAGACTTTAATACCCTTAAAACTAGATGAGATTTGCTCTTTACAATTGATTGGAGAATTTAAGAAGTGAGGTTAAGATGAAGACTTTCAGAAGAGAAGGGGGAGAGATTATCTTTGACAAGATAAAGAGAATTGATTTACACTTTGAGTGATGATCAATTTGAGATGCAAAAGCTTCAAACACTTTGTAAATGTTTTCTTGTATGCTTTGCAATTGTGTGTGTAATGCTGAGCCTTTCACTTCTATTTATAGAGTTCTTGGTCTCTTGTAACCGTTGGAGGGTGACCAATGGTCTTGTGCCATGTGTCCTGGGCCCCACTGACTTTTACTTGAAAATCTGGGTGAACATTCTGACTTTCAGAATGTTGTTCTGTTCTTGAGAATACTTCAGAATGTTGTTGCATTCTTGATGACATTCATCTGGGTTCATCATGTATGAGTGAACATATGAATTTCTGGATTGCTGATGAACTCTTGTTTATGCGTGCAGTACATCAGAATGTTGCTGTGCCAAGAGCTTTGCAAATCTGTCTTGGATTGTGTGCAGGAGAGAGAAAAGTGGAACCATCACTTCATGCCCATGCTTTAGGGGATTTTGCTGATCTGTAACAGTACCAACCCCTTAGGTGTCAAGATCTCATGGATTCTGACTTTGAGATTGTGATTTGGCTTTTTGCTTTACTTTTCCAACTGCTTTACTGTTGCTTGTCAGAATTGAAGCATGTGCTGTATTGAACATTCTGAACTTCAGAATATCCTTTTTGTTTCACTTAGGATGACTTGTAAGACTTCCATTTGATGTAATCAAATCCTAATAGTGAAACATAGATGAAGTGAGGTAGTTTGATTTTCTAGGATGATATTCTCTTTTGGAATATTCCTGTTAATTCAATGTTCATAGTCTTAAATGAACATTGAATGTCCTTTTTGACATTCATTTTGTAGATGCCTTTATTTCTTGATTGATCCATGCAAGTATGTTTTTCTTGGACATTTATTTATTTCACGTGTGGCATGCATGTTCTTGAACTTCTGGGCTGGTGTATGAGCAGCTTTATGACAAGGTTTCAGAACTTGTGAACAACCTTCTGAACTGCATATCAGCTTCTGAACTATGTTCAGCTTCTGATCAACATTGCTGCATCTGAACAGGATTTCACCTTCTGAACTGTGTTTCAGCTTCTGATCTTTATTTTAGCTTCTGAACTATGTTCAGCTTCTGAACTTCATTTTAGCTTCTGAACTGTGACCAACCTTCTGAACTGTGTTCAGCTTCTGAACTGAGTCCAACCTTCTGAACTATGTTCAGCTTCTGAACTGAGTTCAACTTTCTGAACTATGACAAAGTTCTTTCTTTGATTCCTTGTATCTTGGTATGGTTCATATCTTGTTCCTGTCTTAATTTAAACACTCAAGAGCACAAGTTAAATACCAAGAAACTAATCAAAGTCCATTAATCCTTTAATCATTTGGGGTTTGTTATCTTTAAAATTAATTAGGGATTTTGCCTCAACAATCTCCCCCTTTTTGATGATGACAAACCTATGATTTAGGATTATGGATTTTGATTAAAAAATATGAGAGGTTTAAGAGCTGAAAATTATTTTTAAGCTCCCCCTCATTTTTATAATTCATGACATTGAGTTTTTAACACTTTTTAAAAGCTCCCCCTTATTTTTATAATTCATGGCATTATTAAGAGATGCCAGATTTTTGAACCAAATGCATTTTTCATTAATCAATCATGCTCATTACATCATATATGGTTCAAAAGCAAAAACTTAACAAACAAAGGTGATCAAGCAAAAGTTGAAGTTTTAAGAACTCCAATAACTATTGATCACTGACCTACTTGGGCCCTAAAACATAAAAACTTAAAGATTTAAATCCTAAAA